>OZ025274.1:3523620-3779667 GCA_964019165.1 Mastigias papua | reverse complement strand
GAACCTTCTAGACTAAAATATGTAAAGTATCTAAGTGATCGTAGCCTCTTTGGACTCAATGGTTAATTGCTAAATTGTTGATTGTGAAGTGATATCGTGAACTCATCAGTTGATTACGACAAAGGAGCAGATTTCATCGTGGATACCTTCAACATTTTATAAACGTAATGTCACGTTAATTGTAGTTTAGAATACTAACTTTTGGTTCCCCAAATATCCCTCTGATCACTTTGAGGAAACGTATAGTCATTGTTGGTCCAAAGTTATCAGCAAGGAAATAAACTCGGCCTGTCTGCCAGTCAACATCAACACCTTTCAAGGATGGTCCAATAGCTTCTCCAATTAAAGCGTTGTGTGCTTTCATCTATCCTTTTTCTGCCAAATGTTTTACGGTATTTTCTGGTAAAATCTCCAATGCGTTGAGAGTCAGCATGTACAAAGAAAGTCACCTTGGCTGTTCGTCCAAGCTCTCTCCGAGCTGACTTCTCATGGGTCGGAAATAAATACGTTTAGCTAATAAACGGCATTCTCAATGCATTGAATGGAGACTTCTGAGGAATCGAGCACGGAAGTAACTCATACACAATAGATGGAAGTTTATTGTCATTGGCTTCACTTTCCTCATAACAATAAATGCTCTGTTGATTTGCATAAGAAAGACAGGCGAGTTTTGCTTATAAGGTATTTACTACAAAGACCACCCGAAGTGTTGCATGCACTGGGAAGTAACGATCATCTCATGATGGCTTTCAAATGGTTGTTCGTTATTGCTCTGTTCTGCAGCCTCCGAGGTAATCACTTATACTTATTCATTAAAGTTCTATGGCAGATGTTAGCAATCCGGGCCGTTGAACTTGCGTGTAACCAGCTCTACGCCGTGTATTTCCTCGTGGGGCAGGGTCGCGGAGCGCAGGGTTAGAGTCAGCGCTAGACTGCACTTGGTTCAACTACTATGGCGTTTTCATTACCGAGATATGTGCAAGAATCACCTTTTCTACGGCATACATGATCATACTTGCGGTTTTAGACAATGCTGAGTCGTAAGGGGCTAGCACCTAAAACGTTCAATGTTATCCGCTATAGTTTCTCTCGCATTCGCAATGTCGCAAATTGGATTGCATATTCTTGACGTACACAATGCATACGTTAAAATGATATATAGTTTATATCCAATTTCAACGAGCCGGATTGTTAACATCCGCGTTTCTATAAAGAACAGATAGCTAGCTAGTTATGTAGGGCGGAGGGTTGGGTAGCACACTGTGGGCCCAGACCTCGAAACTTTGGAAGCAGGTTTTTCTCAATTCAAAACTCTTATATCATAACTATAATTGTATTTTAAACAGTATTCTGTAACTCAATTACATCCAAGTTAGTATATTTGTATGATAGAATGGTCTTTTTAGTATAATAGGACACATGTTTGGAGATGCCATAGAATACAAATGAGGACTTCATATTGGAAAAACCACATAGGCATTTCCATTGACTTGTCATCAGCATGCAAACTATACTAAGCAACCATTCTCAGGAATATAAATCTTCCTTTAGTTTACAAACACATGCATTGGGAATATCTAGAAAATACATAGTGTCCATAGCAAGGAGAACAGTAAGGCCCCCAAAGGACAACAACAAGTTATCGAACAATCCCCCCATAACTAAACGAACTATATTTGAGCTTGAACTACGTTTTATCCTTGCCGTAATGTCTTGTTCTTGGTCAATGTCTTTTTAGTACCTACTATAGGATTAGATGATACTCTCAGCAATTGATGCAGTAGATTTTGGAGCATTAGGGACGGGTCATTAATTATTTGTGTGGAGAGGTGGAAAACAATCTTATATATTTGACGGAATTTCTGTCCTCCCCTCCCCTGGACGAATTAATGACTGGTCCCTTAGAGTGGAATTTGAAAGGAAGCATTGCTCAAATTGCGGGAAAGTTGCTAAGATTTGATTTATTGTTCTTTTGAAAATCATCCAACAATTGACTGTTCTGCCGATTTATGAGGATCGTTCTGTATGTTATAAAATATAATTAGAAATATAAGAAATATAGAGATATTCCTCATAATTATAAGAAATAATTATGAGGAATATCTCTTGTGTTGTAAAGTATAAGTAGGAACCTCTTGCTTAGACAAGTACAGAACTAGTGAAGTGTGAAGCATTCACAACAACTAGACCATAGTCGGAATTTTTCAAAGAACCATATACTTTGATATGTGAATCTTAGGTGTTTATATGTCGAATACATAACCTCTTAAAAGTGTGGGAGTTATTTCTTGTTGCAAAACGCGATCAGTGTGAAAGCAGAAAATTCCCTCGAATTCCGAAACTTTATCTTGTAATAAAATTGGTTCTACGTATGTTACAGTCTTAGTTTTTTCTTTACTAAATCGGAAATTTGCCACATTGTCTTTTGCAACTAAGGGAAACTTCCCTAACGAACTTTTCAGCTTGGAACATTGTTATAACAGCAAGCAAGCAAGAATTAGGACGACGGGTCCATTCATTTGCATCCAAAACCAGCATAGATTGTTTGCTATGCTTGTGTCAAGTGTTTCAATGATCATCTTTGTCTTTTTGGTCTTAACATATAGAAAAATTAAGGGCAAAATTCAGAATTTCCATGTTTCATTGGTGTTCGGTCCATTTTTATGGCACTAAATGTGCAGTGAAAGTTAAGGAACATTTAGGGTCCAAACATAAGGAACTTTTGGAACTAGGCTCCTGAGCAAGGTTCCTTATAAAAAGGCGTGTATAGCTCTAACGCAGGTCATAAGACAATATACCTGTGAAACAGGGACAATTCTAGCCTGCAAAATCTAGGGGGGGGGGTCAGGCAGGGGCAAACCCAGCATTGGTGTATAGGCTCTTTTTGCTTCGTAAAATAACAATCTGATCACATTGTTCTTAATTAAATATGGAACAATATCAAGCTTTCTTATGCCTTATTCCCATTATATGTATCCTCTCTGTGTGATAAAACGCGACTTACACAATAAGCCCCTAAAACACAAAACACAAAGTGAAAGGCGCAGGAGTCGGATACCAATAATAGCTGGTATCAATCTAATTCTGTCAAGATAAAGAAATTCACCTTACTTATAAAAGATTGATAAAGAAAAACTAGAAATGCATGCTGGCTATAAAGCATGTCTGAATCCATGATCAACAAACCTATGATTGTAATGATGTTGATCATGTGATTGATTGGAGTAGTGTTTCCTTGAGCCGCCTCGATGGTTGGCAGCGAGGAGGAAAATTTTGAAGTTTTTGGTTTACCAGATAGTTGGAAAATGCACTTAATCTTGCATTTAAAGAACATAGAATCACATGCAAAGAAGTATGCTTTAACTAGGGCCCACCTTGAGCCAATTTGGGCCTCTTGGTTAGAAACAAAATGGACCCTTGTGGGTTCATATTTCAAATCATACATGAAAAAAAATACATATAGCATCTTATCCTAGAAGATAGTCTTCAAAAAGTGGGGGCCAAAACAGGGGCCAGAAAAATTTCTGGGGAGTCCATGGCCCCTCGTGGCCCCTTTAAGAAACGCATCTGCTGTGAGAGGATTAGGGGCAGGGTTAGCGGCTAGGGGCAGTGCTAGTGCTGAATGTAATTTCTTAGCCGACGTTGTTTGCTTGAGGACACAACTTTGAACAACCTGTAGCCTAGAGAAAGCTGAATATTTGACTTCCCGGAACTGACAACAGAATTTCATCCTTTGTTCTTGCACACCGACATTACAGTTGTTTTTATTATAGGTGTGTTTGTGTAGGAAACTGTGTTGTTGTTGATAGTTGAATGTAGGATTGGAGAACATGGTTTGCAGGGTACGAAGGAACAAGGAAGCTTCTCGTTGCTATATTTGTCATGTGTCTGAAGCTTGCAACCAATGTTCTCAAAAAGCGACTGGATCGAGGTTGTTTTATTCAATATATGAGTTCCAGATAAAACCACTGGCTGCCATGACAGTGTGGCCCAGGTGTCAAGGGCACTCAGTAAAGTATTGGTTGGGTGGTGTAGAATGTACTGGACCGAATGTCTCTAGGGGTCCTACGTCGACATTTTCAATTATTTTGCTCTTGCAATACTCTATGGCTCTTATAATAGGGCTTACTATATGCAGCAAAATCTGTTTGCGACACTATACGCTTTGCACCAAGTACATGAATGATCTCTTCTGTAGGAGGCAAAACTTTGCCATATTTAGTATTTTCTAGTAGGCCCAGTTGTATCTAATACACGTGCAGCCAATTTCGCCTGTGACACAAGGTCTAGACAGCATGATATGGAATCTCCATATCATCGCCATGCATTACACTGCAGACTTTCTTTTGTTCATAGATTTCGTAAACTCTAACCTTGCATCAAACATAAATGCTAGGATGGTTATAGAATATAACATAACGTAGCTATATCACTATATTTGGTCAAACTTCGGTAGTGTGATTCCGCGTGATATGATTGCATGTCATAAGTGTAATACGTATGCAATCATATCCTACCCCATATCGGGGGCGGATCTAGCCTGAAATCTGACCGTTGCATAAATTTGGGCGTGGTCAATTTGGTAGAAAGATATGCTAAAGAATTAGGCCGCAACAGCAGCCAATTTTTGTCACACTTTGTGGTGAAATTTGAATTCTCGGCAATACAAATAACAGTAGAACTGCTGCGATTAAATGAGACAGGCAAAATACAATCAGTGCTGCCATTACAAATTATTACTGTTGTAACATTGGTAAGAGTGCTGTTGAAGAAATGAATGTGTTGAAGAAATTAATGTAATTAGCAATTCTGCTGATTGGCAATGCTTGTTCAATTCATCTTGAAAACAATTCCAACGTTCGAAGAGTGAGAACGTGGAAGAAAAGTAATTCTGTTTTAGTAGATCTTGCTGCTACAAAAAGAGATGTACTTTGACGCTGTTGGTTTGGAGACTCAAGATATTATATCATAAAGAAAGGAAACAAGAGTTTCACAAATCTTGGTGCTCGAATGATGAAAGAGAGAACTGATTGTCTCCTTTCTCATATCGACGATTATGTGGAGAAAGAGTGCCCCGAACTGACCATCACTCAAATTCTGGGTTACTTAATTCATAGGATTAACTTGAAATCGAAGAAGATGGTTGCCAAGGTTGGTTGTGATCTGTTCACTGAGACAGCTGACGCAGCGCATACATTTCACTTAGACAAAGCCTTTGCAATAATGCATGAACTAGTCCTAAGTAAAGAGCAAATTAGAAAGCTAAGGTAGGTACTGTCTACGAAAGGTATCTCATTTCCGACAAGCAATCAACTCCTTTGCGGTTAACAAGGAAGTTACTGTACAATACAAAGACCTTGTCAAAATGACTGTTGAATCTGTTTTACGGCAACTGACATCCAATGGTGATTTAGAGGCGCAGACAAGAGAGATTGACATTGTTCTCAAGGATGGTGGTGACGGTGCAAGATAACAAGTAGTGTGGAAGTCGAAGAGCATGACTGATGATGAAGAGAATATTGCGTCAACGGGGCATCAAACCACTCAGGCCACTGAAAAGATGCCAGGATAGATAAACATTTTCATTGTGGGAAAATCACACTTCCAACTTCTGCAGAACATTGCGTCGTCATTTTTAACTCCAGGGGCATAATAATTTTTAATTTTTGTGAATTTTTGTCATCTTTTTCTTCGTTAGCTTTCCTTTGCCTAAAGTAGATTTTTTGCATTGGAGCTTTCAGCCAAATTTGTCAATGCCGTACTCATCCTATTTGCTAAATGGCCTTCTTCCTTCTTCTTGCAGTCTTCTTTCTGGATTAATCTACCTTTACCATGTAAGTTTAAAGCATTAACGAATCAAATGCCTTCCTATTTCTATCACTTAGGAATGTCACTTTGTTGCAAACTGATTCCTATCAATGGACCGTTCCCAAATTCGCTTGGCACATTCTACCTTCATTGCTCTAACTGTTCCAGTAAAATTTCGTCAACACTGTAAGGCATGTTTTGCTTTCCAATCATCAGCACAGTTCTGTTCTTCAGCTAAGTTACATTTACCAGGAAGAATTGACAGCACCTCAAAATCAATAACAAATCCAGCCAATAAGTCGATTACTGATTCCAAATATCTTAATAAGCTGATCTGACAGCAAGATGTGTTCTTTTTGAAATAGTCTAAAAAGCCTAAGTAGTAGCTGTTTCTATTTTCAAAAGGTTCTTTGTATAGAGGTTTTGGCTTGGTGAATAAGGCATGTTCATGAGTCCTAGGAACTGAACTATAAATGAATATCCACATCCAATTCCTCTGAAGACAAATGTTACCCTTATGTTGATGTCAAGTGATCGATTTACCTAAGAGCCTTGGACTTTGTTACATAAAGTTGCTACTTCACTTAAGTTTCGCAATTTTTGCAAGACAACATTCCATTCACTGCAAATCCATGTCTCACAGCAAACACCTTGAAGCTGATACCTGGTTGCAAACACTTTGGACAAAGTAATGATGAGAGCAATTTTCCAACTGCAGACATGTGAAAAAAGGTGGCAATCTTCTTCTCCATCTTCACTGAGATCTTCGGTACCAATTAGATCTTTCAAAAATCTTCCTGATGCGGAGTTCCCGTCTTCGACCATACTGGAGAAGTCTGGTGGTTCGGATTGACCAATTGCCTCCATTCCTGGCTTGGGGCCTTAAGAATCAACTTTCCCATCACCAGGTGATGGCCTACTCCCATTATATATACTCTTACGAATTTTTCCTTTCTTGCTTTGACATCCAAGGAATAATTTCTCATTCTCTACTTAGTTTTTCCCATAACTGTACCTTGATATTTACGTTAGGCAGTAAACAAGCATGTATTTGGTAGCCATATTGAAGTTTTCATTTACCAATCAGAAAGGTTGAAGGAAAAATCTCTCCAATCAGAGAGCTCAAGCTAATTGGTATATATGGAAATTGAAGATTCCTTTGTTCTACTCTTCCAAAACAATCGTATTTCGTAGATCACAGGCAAACCAAATGGAAAAATTATCCAGGTATTCGTATTGCTTAAAAGCAGAAGAAAGTAACAACACAAAAAACCAAAGTTCCAAATTTAGTCAAGGATGTCTTCTTTTGCAGGAGTGACCTCCCTTATGATGAAATATTGACTGATAATCTCATCTCTGGGTAAGGGGTACCTGTACTATTGAGTTACAGTGCAGTGTTTGCAAAAATTTCTTGATCTTGCCAGTAAATCAGTGGCAAAGTACTTTATATTCGTACATTATAGAGCAGAGGTGTAGGAGAGGGGTACAGGCAAACAGCACGCTTGTCCCCTATAATTGGTACATATCTTGAAAGCAAAAAAATATTTTAAACGAAATATTTCTTTTGAAAATATAATGCTTCTGTAAAAGAGCTGTTGAAAAATTGCTAATTCAGAAAATTTTAAGTACTAACAAGTGTTCGCTGCTAGAATAATTTCTCAGTTTCTTACTTGAACTTAGGAGGCGGGCAGCACAGTGGGCATGTGCCCCCATTTTTCAAAAAGTTGTGTGTAAGCTGCCTCTTTCCAGCTTACAGAGTTACCCCGTTTTTTGGTCAGGTTGCTTGTGATTGTGTGTGCTCCCTCACTGTTTGAATGCTTCTTACAGCGAGAAGTTAAGTTTTGAGATAGAGAGAATAGGTACGCTTCTACTAAGCAAAGTATCTTTCTTTTGCTTTCTGTGCTCCGCAAGTTCTCAAAGAACCTCTCCCTAATATACATGTATGAAAACAGCCCCCTAACTATCAATTTACTTCTACATCACTTGGGGATGTTCAAACAAAGGTGTTGTTAATTTTTTACTACGTATGAAGCAAGCCATGAGTCAAACAGTCCAAGAAGTATCTTCTAATAATTTCATATATAGTGAATCCAGCATAGCTGCCAGGCAGACAATACAGAAACAAAATGTATTTCCAAGCTTCAAGTAATCTAAAATAGCCATTGATGGTGGTGGTCATGCACGCATTTAAAAGATGAACTGTTTTAGGGAGTGAAAGAAATTACTAGACTTGAGAAACAGCGAGAGTTTGAGAGACGAGCTCCCAGTAAATTTTTGCTACCTACACCCTTAAGACTGCTAGACTTCAAGACTGTAAGACGACTCTTTTGAGTATTTCCATCTATTTCAAGCGTTTTGGAAAAGAAAGTGCAAGAAGAAAGTACAACGTATAATTTTAAGTTATATACGGTTGTTCTAAATCAAAATGGCCGCTACAAGAATGTGGACAGGCAAAATAAATACGGCTGTTCAATGGTAGCAATATATACTCAACCCAATCCTAAAATATACATTCAATCCAATCCTGATATATATATATATATATATATATATATATATATATATATATATATATATATATATATATATATATATATATATATATATATATATATATTCAATCCAGTCGTAAAATATTTATTCAATCCAATTCCAAAATATGTGAATTCAGCTCAATCATAAAACATATATATTCAAGTCAACCCTAAAATATACAGTCAATTCAATCCTGAAATATATATATTCAATCCAATTCTGATTACATTCAATCTCAGTGGCAACAAGCGCAGAAAGACACGATTCTTCCAGAATTTGGGTAAGAAATCAAGTCGCTGCTACGGAAGAAGACAGTGATTTGCCCACGAAGAACATGCCAAGGAATGTGTAAAATGGACAATCAGCTTCACCGTCACAGAACTTTTAGGGAGGAGCTGTTCAGAAGTTTGATGCATGCTGGGGAAATGATGGAAACGATATCGAGAAAGGCTCGGACAGTATCATATCCATTATACAAGGGTTAGCAAGAACTTTCAAATACCAAAGTATAATCTTTAATACTCCAAGAAAAGATTTTCTTACACAGCTCTGAAAGTATGGAATGAGATTCCTATAAACATCAGGCAGCGTCCTACTCTGCATCAATATAGAAAACAATTTAAGGGTTATTTATTGAGCTGAAAACCAATACCAACACGACACCCTGGAAAATCAGCAATATTTTGCTTTATTTTTATATAACTATTCGTTCTTGGTTATATTTACTGTTGTTTATATAGTCATTATGTCGATATGTAGCTGAAGGGTATTTTCATGTACATATAAATAATTATATTATACTTATGTATAGAAGTGCGCAATCATCAAGCCAATAAATTCCCTTTTTAATTACATAAATGTGAACAGCCCTCTAAGGCCATAGCATAATATATTTATCATGTTTAGTTCACCGAGAAAATTGCACATATCAAATCAATAAACTCCAGTTGTTGTGTGTGGTTTTCCAGATGCAATTGAATGTTCTAGACTTTCTGGAGAGTGTCACCCCTCACGCCCCTATTATTTACGTAAGGAATGAATACAACCTGAAAACACCCTGCAAGCAATGACGAGAGTTTTGAACAAAAAAACGGGAGATATGCTTGGTGTCTCCTCTGTGTAGATTATTATCAGGTAGCAAGCCTGTCTTTGTTCTTGCACTATACAACTGTATGTTGAGCACTTTATCAGTATTGGCTCGATAGTAGATGACAGATCCCTAGTTATATGCCAGTGATGTTCAGCAGTGGTGTTTCCACAGAGGGGGAGGGGGATCATGCTCCCATAAATCCCATTAGCCCCTTCATTGGCCCCCCACTTGTCTAGCATGGAAAATAGAATGAACATTCTTATCCTTACCACTGGAAAGTGTTACACTGCTTCTTGTTCGGAAATACTCTCTTCTGAACAAGAAGCAGTGTAACACTATCGAGAAGCAGTTTTAACATCCAACTAGGAGTAAACCATCAGGCGGCACCAGCCACAGCTGACTGGGGGTGGGGTGTTGACTGACCGCGCCCTTTAGTACATTATATGATAAAACAGGCAACTAAGGGGTGACAAAAGCTATGCAAACGGCAATGGAATGACGTAACAATGACTTCTACCTTGCCAGTAATTTCCCACCTTCTTAAAACTTTTCTATTCGAATTTGCACGAATTACAAAATTGGTCCTGGAGAAAACTAGTGGAAATGTCCCCGCTCCTCAATCCCCCGTGGCGCCTCCTCAGATGTCCCCCAATCCCCCACTGGCGCCTCCTCAGAATGCTTATAATTTACTTGCAATACTAAATTTAGTAACGAATTCTCAGATAATCTTGTTCTTCTATTCCTCCAGGTCTCTGCAATGGTCGAGAGATTTTTGTATCTCCATCTGGGAGAGATAACATGAATTGCACAGCTATGGACAACCCATGTCGTACGATTCAATACGCACTAGATAATGTGACTATGTCCGATGACGTCATTAAAATCGATGGCAGCCAAGAAAGCTTTACTGTACCGCGTGAAGTACTAATTTCTAAGTGTATGAATATAACATTTACATCATACAATGGAGTGGTCTGGATCTATAGAGAAGTAAACTTATCGGTACCTAATCCGTACGGTACATTTGTGGTTATTACTTCTTCGGCTACAAAGACAAGATGTAAACTATTATTCAATAATATTAACTTTCGCGATACGGCATTACTCCGATCATACTCTTTGTGCCACTCAGAATCATCGCTCTCACGTCACACATTAGATCTTACTTTGAGTTTGACAGTTAAGAATTGTCTGTTTGACTTCTCAAAGTATAAGAATGGTCATAGGAGTGGTCTAATAATGATTCACAGTCCGCAGTTAGTTTTAAACATAGAAGATTGCAAGATAAAAACCAATTACGCAGCTGGGATACTGAACCATCAAGGCAATGGACATTGCATGGGGGCTATTTCAACACGCATTACATTTAAGAACACACGCATTGAAGATGCATTGTACGCCGTGAAGGCAGATCTGAAGGTTGTCAAGCACAGATTATTTGAACTTAAAATAAGCAACTCTTTAATACGTTCCAGAGGAAAATACCATGTTGCAACATCGCAATTTCTCGTTGTTCTTGAACACCAAGCTATGGAAAGAGCTGCGATCATCTATATGGAGAATTCTCGTTTTGAACATTTATCAGTTGAAACGAATACAGCAGCTGTAATGGATATAAAAGGGCCGTCCTCCGTCACTATTAAGGACTCCACATTCATAGGCAACGTTGGTAGCAGAGGCGGAGCTTTATCATTCAAGCTAGCTTTTCTGGAAATACTGAACTCTCACTTTTATGATAACCGGGCAAGAGTGACTACACTTTGCGCTCACGGGGATCAAGAGGGGCGTGGAGGAGCTATATTTATTGACGATACTAATAACGGCGATGAGTTTAAAATTTACAATAGCTCATTCCGGAATAATGCCGCTGATTGCCTTGGAAGTGCAGTATACGTAGGGAATTTCCATGCAGTTTCAGTTATCCAAACCTACTTCAGCACCCGCTTTACAGGTTCAGCGAACACTATTTGGTTTTCATACAGCTATGAGTTGCTTTTTGATCGGGTCGCATTTGTAGGCAGAGAAGAGAGCATGCTAAGTGGAGGACTTTTTCATGCAAATGCAGAAAAGTTCACTTTTGAAAAACATTCGCCCCATTTTAAATGCCCACTTCGTTCGATACCAAATGTCTCTGTTTCTAATATGCATAAGTCAAAAACGGTATTTAAAAGCAGTAGGCATGTCACATGCAACTCTTGCCCTAAAGGTGAATATACATTTAGACCAAGCAATTTGTCTGGATTGAATGAGATTAATAGCATTAAAAACACACTTCAGCCACAGTGCCAGTCATGCAGCTTTGGAGCAGTTTGCAAACGTGGTATCAAACCCAAGCCCAATTTCTGGGGATACGTACACAAGGGTAAAGCGTTCATGACTGTATGTCCTCCTGGTTACTGTTGCCAGAAATCTGATCAATGCGTGGCACTGAACTCATGTAGCAGTAAACGAACAGGTCGACTATGTGGTAGATGCAAGGAAGGATATTTCCAGAGTGTTTTTACAAATGACTGTCTTGAGAATGAGGCTTGCAATGCGGCAAAGTTCTGGGCAGTAGCTATCCTAATTTGCGTACTTTTGACTGTGCTATTCATCTTTCTGAAAGACATTTTCTTATTCATCGTAAAGTTGCTAAAGGTGGATAAGCTTTTTTCGGATGCTGAGAGAAGAAGCGATTGGCTTAGAGAATACTTATTTACAAAGAAATATAGCCGCCAGTTGACATTCACTTGTGACAAAAGTGACAAAAGTGACAAAAGTGACAGAAGGGATCCTGTAAATACTGACTCAAACGATAATAGAGAAGGAAAAAAGGATGAACACTGTGAAATGCAACAAGAGTCTAGTAGTGACTCAAGAGCCACAGGATTGATCAAAATTGTTTTCTTCTTCTACCAAATTAATTCCATTCTCACTGTATACAACTCAATTAGGGAGAATCATTATCTTAACAACCTAAAGGTTTTAATACTTAGTGTGTTCAACCTAAATTCCCAAGTACCTTCATTAGGTACAGAGTTTCATTGCGCTGTTCATGGAATGGGCAGCACCACAAAAGTATGGATTAGAGCTCTTCTCCCAGTACTTTGTCTGATGCTTGCCGTTGTCTTCTATGGATTTGTCTATATATTGTCACACTTCTTCAGAAGCAGGCAGTTTATTAAGAAATACTCTGAGAAAGCGAAATCAAGATTACTCATTGCTATACTGCAGCTGATTTTGTTGGGATATTCAACACTAACTTCAAGCACCTTTTCTCTTGTTACCTGCATCCCTCTCGTCAATGGTCAAAAAGTTTTGTACATTGATGGTGAAATACCTTGCTATCAAAATTGGCAAATTGCTGTTATCATGTTTATTTTACTCTGGGCTGGACCACTGATCTTTGCACTCCACAAGCTGCCAAGTTACATGAAGAAATCAGAGATATCACTCGGAGGTGTCTTTATAGCTTTAATGTTGCCACTACCATTTGCTTTCTATTCAGTGGCGAGATTCATAAAAGAGAAATTTTGTCCCGAAGCCGATAATGCCTCTAATGACCATGGCTGGTACCCTCTTATTTCTACTGATGAAAAAAAACAGCAGTCCAATGTGATGTTTCAATTGGTGGGTGTGATTGAAAGCCCATTCCGTCATAAATCAGATGATAAGAAAGACGAAAAGCTATCATGGGAGCCTATTCTTCTTCTTCAACGAATTCTCCTGTCACTTTGCTGCACATTTGTACTACAGCCTGGCATGAGATCACTGTTTCTTCTCCTGTCCATCATTATATTTTCATACATGAATGCTCATTATCGACCTTTCAACAGTGGCTTTCTGAATGCTACAAATGGCATCATTTTCATTGTATTATGCATCACAGGGATTATCAATGCAATTTATGCATTTATCTACGAGTATGGAACCGTACCGAAAGGACCATTGGTGCATATACTGCGTATCTTTGACTACTTGGAAGTTGGGGTGATTCTGATATTCCCAGCTATTGCAGCTGGAACTTTTGTTATTCTATTGCTTGTTAAGTTTGCTGTTCAAGTTAGTTCTTTTGCTGGATTTATCATTGGCAAATACAAGCGTTTCAAACCAAGTAGTAATTCACTGTAAATCAAGACGTAATTTGACAGTTTTTCTCTATTTGACATAGCGTGAAAATGGAGCTTTATTTGTATGCTCATATTTGCAGGGTATAAGTACTCTTTGCATCAGACTATGCAATTACGTTTACGATAAAGTACTATATAATTTACAGATCTATGATTGTGGTATATTTGGTTCTATGGCAATTGTACCAAAGCTTCAGCAATGGTAAATTAGATGTGAGCTTGAGGTAGTTAACCATTAATTTTTGGGCTATAGTACGTCATTGAAGGAATGAGTTCTATGTAGGTCATTTTTCAATTGGTGCTTCTATCACTCCCCCCTCCACACACACACACACACACACACACACACACACACACACACACACACACACACACACACACACACACACACACACACACACACACACACACACACACACACACACACACACACACACACACAACACACACACACACACACATACACACACACATACACACATACACACACACACATACACACAGAACAAGCTCATCATTAGGGCCTTACAACAAAATTAGTGCAGTGAAATCTATTGATTAAAGCATGCAACAGAAGGAGACATCTGAGTCCGTCATAAATATCTAGAAACTTTATCAAATATGAGAGATTAATTATGACCTCGTAGCAAAATACTTTTGTAGATTATCAATTGCATGAACCAGAAAATGTGACATGGAGCTGTTCTCATTCAGAGGAAGCTCATTGTGGAACAATATTAATGATGAAATAGAAAAGCTACCAAAAGCCTGGATGGGTAAAGTGTAATGGCAAAATTTGCTGCAATCTGCCTGTTTTGTTATGTAAATTGCAAACATCATTATTTGGATATCTTTGCACATTATTTTTTAAACATTTGACATCAGTTAGTTTCCAACAACTATGAAGACATTAACTTTAACGTTGATTATTATGATTATTGTGATTATGAACAATGGGAAATATTAGGATGTATACAGCATAACCGTCAAATCCTCTAATCATGTCTGTTTTCTCCCAACGTGCTGACCAATCAGCTTGCAAAATGGGCCTAAATGCATCTGCGGAGCACTTGCAGGGTGAGAATCCTGCATGATGATTGGTCAATTAAGTGTGGAGAAAATAGATCTGATGTGTACATATATATTAGGAATATTAGGAGAAAGGATGCAATATGATGACAATAATGATAAGTAAAAGAAGTGAGGCTTGGAAGGCATAAGCTATAAGAATTAAGGGTTTCATGCTCAGTAGAGTTAATAACAAAAATGTTATGATGACATATCATCAAAGCATGATTCATTCCCCAACGAAACTTCAGCCATCAAAACATGATTTATTCCCCAAGGAAACTTCAGCCACAGCTAGATTGATAGTCGATCTTAAGCCCTGGTCATGCTAATCTAACATCTCACCTAACAATTCAAAATGTTGGATAAGGATTCCGCTCTGTTTGATCACCTACTCAAAGCATTTTACCTTACCACGCATGAAAGTCCATAGCAAAATTTTTTTTGACTTTCATCAAACTTCACTTATCATCCCCAAACAAATGTTATTGTGGCCTATCATGGTGGCCAAACGAGACCAGCATTTCATCAATGATTTGTTTTGCAAATGTTAAATGATATGTTTAATCAGTGTGACCAGGGCTTAGAAATCCAAAAAGAGCAGTGATGTAGAAGAGAGAGAGAGTGGAATGGGGATGCAGCGTCCCTAGGTGTGTCTTGTGGAGGGCCTAGCTCCCCTTACACGGTAACTCTCTTGGAAGTAGAGGCTTTTATAAATGAGATATTCCTGTTGAAAGCAAAGTTTGTTTTACAAGCTGTTGAGACATTGTTTGTTCACTAGATTTGTAAAAGTTGTAGAAAAGCCTTCTTTACTGGGCCACATACTCAGCAAAAGATCACCGGGTTGTTAAAGAGCATGTCGGTTTCAAGCAAATATGTAATAGTTATCATTTTTATGAGACATTAAATGCAAAACCAATGAATGCTGAAACTTTTCTTATCTTCCTTCTTATCCGTCTGTAGGTTTCACTGTATACTTTTGAAATTACTTTTCTGCCCTTTACTTGTTCTATGGTTTATAACCGGACTATTTCTATTGTATATTAAAATGCTAATAATGAAAATAAATTGAATGAAAGCTTACTTGCCTACTTTCTTAACTTATTTATTTAACATCTTACTTACATATTAACTTACTTATTTATTTATCATCTTACTTATATATTAACTTATTTATTTATCATCTTACTTATATATTAACTAACTTATTTATTTAACATCTTACTTATATATTAACTTATTTATTTATTTATCATCTTACTTATATATTAACTTATTTATTTATCATCTTGCTTATATATTAACTTACTTATTTATTTATCATCTTACTTATATATTAACTTATTTAGTTATCATCTTACTTATATATTAACTTACGTATCTATGTATCACCTTACCTATATATTAACTTATTTATTTATCCTCTTACTTATATATTGACTCATTTACTTGTTTACCTGGAAAAATTGAACTTTAATGAGAAAAGTATAAAACATTATAAGACACTTACAGATTGCATCGGTCTCAGGAACTGTGAAAATCATGGAAACTTTTATTACGAAACCTACAAATGTTTACCAAGATTACACATTTGAAATGATCCCTATAATAGTCGGTGCACTGGGCGAGGTCCCTAAAGAATTGAAAACCAACCTGGAAAAATTTAACTAGGATGAGAAAGAAGTAAAAAGCATTACAACAGAATTACAGATTATATCGCTCTCAGGAACTGTGAACATCATGGAAACTTTTATGGGGTTCAAAATGTGAAATCGAATCTAGAACTGATGGTTGTTTCTTATCCTCTGTAGCATTACTTTTTACTTTTTAATTTTGATACATATACTTGCTCTGTCCTTGTTCTTGTCAGTTTGGAAATGACAGAGAAATAGCTTTTGAAATGTCCTCTCTCTACAGTGAATATGCTCATTATTGAATCCCTGGAAAGATATGACTTCTTCTATGGGGATTCCTTGCTAGTGGAGTGTCCCACAGGCTCTGGCAAGAAGATGAGACTAAAAGATGTGTCTGTCGAATTGGCCAGGCTACTTGGAAAACTCTTCCTCCAGGATAGTACTGATAGGAGGCCATGCCATGGACAAGAGGCTAGATATCGAGATGATAAGCACTGGAGGGATCTTATTTTGTTTTATGAGTTTTTTGATGCAGAGGATGGTCGTGGATGTGGAGCCAGGTAAGTGGCAATATTAGTAGTGTAGCCTCACAAAAGAGTTCTAAATGCTAAGAAAGTTCTGGAATATATTAATATAATTCCTCTTTATTACGCATGGGTATGACAGTCCTGATCATGACTCCTTAATTTGTTTTCTTGCACTAGTTATTACCTTGTGTCTGCGTTGTTGAATCGTTTGGTTGACCTGAAAATTAGATACGAATCCTAGAGAACAATTGGGCTTTCAAGTAAGGAGAAATGTTTTGATGTAGATACTTTATGTTACTGTTACGTTCACTGTCCATTCATCAGCAAATGGGTACTTGGCGGCAACACTTAGCAAGTTAAAGGCTTCGAGGAATGGGTATGGCCACCCTATCCCACAATGACGACGGCTCAGGATTAATATCCTCTCCAACAGGTACTCCCCAAGGTATGGAATCGTACATAAGACTAACCTTTATGTCTCCTTTTCTTATTGCCTTCCCAAGGGACATTGTCTGTAAACCCTGCTATGATTACAATTAAGTTTCTTTAAGCTATATTGTTGTAAATAGTTTATTTTAGATACTTCATGCTAGCAGATCCTTGATAGCAGCAAGTTAATTTTGCTCAGCATGTTTACTGATATAAATACGCTTTATAAATTGGGGAAAATATTTCTGTGTTGGACGAGTTGTGGCAAAAGATTCAGTATTCAGTCACAAGACATGAAAGCTAGCCTTTGCGCCACCCTGTTGTTGTCCTGAAACAACCGGGACATGCCTTTCCCATGAGGATTTTTAAATGCTATCAGGTAGTTAGTTATCTACATGCATGTTTCAATTCCCACAAGAGAGATACTTCTGGTGCTTGCAGCCATTTGAAGCTGGAAGAATCATGGAATCAAGATGCAATGCGGTTTAGGTTTTGGATTCCCGTTGCTCTTGCCAAAGAAAAATGAGGTGCGTAATGTCCTGATATCAACTGGCAAGTAACTTTTTCAAATTTGCGACCACTTAACTCAAAAGGTAACGTTTGTAAGAACTTGTTTACAGGGAAAATAGACGAAAACAGGTAGAGGTAGACCTAGGGTCAGGCATAGATAGCGACAACACTCAAAAGTGTTGTGGAACTCAGAGTTTTGTTGAAGTATGCCAGCCTGGTACAGAACAGAAACTCATGGAGAGCCACGTTTGCTCTGGTAAATGAATTTCCTGTTACTTGATGATGTCAAACGAGGGAAGTAACTTTGAATGGTTTTGAAGCATAGGCCCCATGCATTCGTTTGGTTGTTGTTACGAAGGAGATTCTCAACAATAAAGGATGATGCAGTGACGCTATTATGGCCTAATCGTCATATTTTCGCCAATACAGCGAGTTTGAAGTCACAACAAAAAAGGAGCTTGTAAATTGCCATAGCAGACAATGGATTTTCAGGGGACTTTCCATGCAGACTGAACAAAGACACGGACAACGAGTTTTCTCATGGATGTGTAGACAAAGAAATCGATACGGCAGGGTGAGTTGACATTGTTATTTAATTCGTAATTTGGGTAGATACTCACCTACCCGCTGGGATATAGGCGAATTGCGCACTCATTTTCTCAACATGATCTGTTTTGAGATTTCTGTAGAGATCCCAGTTTTGAGCTTGATAGATTGTCCCAAATGGCAGTGAAATACCCCCCACATGGCTTTCTAAACCATACTGCTATTTTTCGCTTTACAATTTTCAGTTGTTCTTCCCCATTCACGTTCTCATCTTTTGCGATTCGGAGATATTTTGCTTCTCATCTCAGCTTGATTTTTCATTTTCCACTATTGAGTCAGGGAAAGCTTTGGGGTTTGTTGGATCTTTTCACTCGCACTCGCTTTTTCGGCATTTATGCTAAGTTTTTTGCTGCATCCAGAATGAATCAACATCGAGTTGAAAAGTAACCAATATCTGTTAAGGCATAAGAAGTACTTGTCACCTGCGTATATGTTTGGCCCAGACTTTTCCCGAAATTTCTCAAAATCATTCATAGAAATAGTGAATAGTGAAGGACCCAATAATAATCCTTGCGTTATTCCACAGTGAACAAACACTGTACTTAGCGCTTGCGTGATGATTTGCCCTCTATTGAAAACGAAAAATAGTTGTGACCTCTTGTAGATCTCGTTTTTGGGACATTGAGGTCTATCTGAGTTCGCCTTTGCTACCTTGCACTTGTATCTGATAATCACTGAAGCATTTGCGTCATGTATATGGGTGGTGAATCATTTAAGGACCTGAAAACCATCTTAACTGTTTCAAACTCAATTAGCTTTGAATGGTAGGCCAACCAAGTCCTTTGATAAGGGGTGTAGTTAAGGCGTATCGTACCGACTATTAGTGACAATTCTAGCGGCTCTGTTTAACAATCTTTGAAGGTTATCATGGGTAGTGGCGCTACAACATCCCTATACTGTAGTACAATATCTAAAATGGAAATGAGGTAGTCCTAGTCATCGCCTAGTAGTACAAAGTCAATGTCTGCTGGTATTGTTTTGTTTCTTTTTCGTTTTTCTATCCTATGTTGAAATTGTGTTGCTGTTGTTGCCTACGAGTTTAATTGTCACTGGTCGATTGTTTTGCTGTCGTACAGGATGGAGAGGACAGCAGCACCAGTTTGTAGTCTTGGTACCGAAGTTGTTGTTTTCTTTATCATCGTTGTCGAGTCAGTCAACTTCGTGAAACTATAACAGAGAACGATGACGCATGCATTACGATGACATCAACCCACGATAGAAATAAATGGGTACAAGTAGAGTCAGAGTACACTCAACATCACCGTCTCCTCTCTCTGCCTCCGTGTCCTCTGCACGTTAAATAATGATACGCGCAACAACCTGAATCAATGAAGGATGTCACTGAAGGAGCATTGCAGTCTATAGGACCCAGAAACACACGGTCCTATAGTAGTATACGATTTTTGCAATTTGTATCGCAGTTTCGTCTCTAGGAACTTTAATATCAAGGCTGGTCTGCTATTTTTGCGTAGGTATCCATAGCATATTTCGATCTATAACAAGAGAAATGAAGGATTAGTGGTCCAGAATTACGTCCATCAGTACCATGTCTTTTGTTACCTGCATCTCTCTCGTGAATGGTGACAGAAGTTCATACATTGATGGCAATGAAGTTGTTTATCAACCTTGGCAATATTCAAGCCTTGTCTTCATTGTCTTGTGGGCTATAACATTGATTTATGCACTTCATAAGTTACCAAAATGCATGAGACCCGGGACCTTTTGTTCCCTACGTCAGATCAAGCGAACAAGCACAACATTGCCCTAGCTGTTGAATGTGACTAAAGGTGCATTTCGTTATGAAGTATCAGGAGAGAAAGGAGAAAAGCTATCATGGGAACCTGTTGTTCTTCTTCAACGAATTCTCCGATCACTGTGCTGCACCTGCACATTTTTACTAAAGTCTGGCATGAGATCACTGCCTCTTCTCCTGTTCATCATTATATTTTCATACATGAATGCTCATTATCGACCATTTAACAGTGCCATTCTAAATGCCACAAATGGCATTACTTTCGTTGTATTATGCATCACAGGCATTATCAATGCAATTTATGCATTTATCTACGAGTATGGAACCGTACCAAATGGACCATTGATGCAGCTACTGGATGTCTCTTATTACCTAGAAATTACAATGGTTATTAAATTTCCGGTTATTGCACTGGTAGGTGTCGCTATATTGGCTGTAGCTAACTTTACTTCAGTTTCTTTGCTAGTGTTCTGTTTGTCATTGGCAAATGCAAGCGTTGTGACTTTAATGATGACTGAATTAGCCGCAAGTAATTGCTGGGTACTGCTTCATAATGACGCTTCAAAGAATGAGAGGGATGTTCTTTATGTTAACAGTGTAGTTAGTGGAGGGATAGGATAAACCTTTGACTTGACTTTCCAGAGCATTTATATCAACAAAACAATTTCTTTTGCATAGAATATTAAGTTTCTGTCTGAGATGATAGTTTATAGTTATTGTGCAATTATGGAGATAGGGAATTTAGCTCTTTTTCTTGACCTTTCAGAGTATTTACATTTTGGAAATACACTCTAACTAGACCATACTAGAATATTCGCTAAATTCTTGAACATTCCAGAACAAGGGTAAGGCCTAATCAGGATGGCATAGTATGATATTTTTATCTGTGATTGAATGTAGCTGGAACCTTCTAGACTAAAATATGTAAAGTATATAAGTGATCGTAGCCTCTCTGGGCCTGGTGGTTAATTGTGAAATTGTTGATTGTGAACTGATACCGTGAACTCATCAGTTGATTACGAACAAAGGCGCAGATTTTCTCGTGGATACCTTCAACATTTTATACACGTAATGCCACGTTAATTGTAGTTTAGAATTCTAACTTTTGGGTCCCTAGATATCCCTCGGATCATTTTGAGGAAACGCAGAGTATTATTGGTCTAATTTTAATAAACAAGTAAATAAACTCGGCCTGTTTGGCAATCAGCACCTTTCAAGGATGGCCCAATCATCATCATTAAGCGGGAGGCATACAATTGACCGCCGTGGTTCTCCACTTCTCTCTGTCCTGCGCTAGTCTGTAAATAGCTACAATACTTCTAATTCCAGCTCTATCCTTAATGTTATCACTGTACTTCGTTTTTGGTCTACCTCTACCTCTGTTTCCGTATACGCTACCCATAAATAAATTGCAACTGATATCTTTATGCCTCAGAACATGGCCAACAAAGGACATCTTTCGCCTATTAATTGCTGTTAGTAGTCTTTCTTTACAGTCCATCTTTTCCAGGACCCATTCATTTGATTTCATATCAGTCCAACTTTTTCTCAATAACCGGCGGTAGCACCACATTTCAAAAGCTTCTATTTTCTTTTCATCTGACTTTTTTAAAACCTAATATTCTGAACCATAACTGGCAATACTAAAAACAAGTGACCCGTTTAATCTTTTCTTTGTTCCTGTTGAAATACCCTTGTCTTTCCAGATCTGAGTTAACGAAATCCTTGCAGTTTTGGCAATGCACAATCGTCTTCTGATTTCCTTAGTGTCATCACAATTATTGGTAATTAAAGAACCAAGATTAATGAATTCCTTGACATTCTCAATTCTCTTGTTATTAACTGTAATAAAATTTAATTCTTCATCATTGTTAGGTTTTCTACAGATTTTCATAACCTTTGTCGTACTTTGATTTAATGAGAGACCAAACTGAGAACTAGCCTTGCTAACTCTGTCTACTAGCTCCTGCAATTCTTCCATTCCGCCAGCAATCAAGACAGCATCATCTGCATATCTTAAGTTGGTGATCGTTCTACCTCCGATTCTTAAGCTAGGCGCACACGAGAGCAAAATGCTTCAGCAAAGTGTCATTCGTGGCACTTTGCTTAAGCATTTTGCTCCCGTGTGCGGTGAAACTTTTACAGGATTCTGATCGCTCTCGACCAATATCAGGATATCAAACACGTTTGATAATTTTTGTCATTCGTGTCACTTTGCTTCTCGTGTGCGCCGAACTGAAGCATTTTGCTTACGTCTTTTCGCAAGAGAGCATGCGCTGAAGTAGTGGGGCGAAATTGAAAATGTTGAAAGATGGCAGGCTACCAGGACGATTCAGTTGTTGAACTTGACGAAGAGGCACTATGCCTGATTCTAAATGAAGAGAAGGTGGTAGGGTAATAGAACGCTATGGTAACGCACATTGGAAAAAGTTGCCGGGATGGAATTGGCGGAATTTCATGGGATCTTCAGCATATAGCTCTTTGACCAAATTTGCAAGACCCCTTTTATTGGTCGCCTATGCATCCATGACTGCACCCACACCCTCCTTCTTGATGACTGATTTCTTTGCCGTCGACGTCTTAGGAGTAGAATCAGGCATAGTGCCTCTTCGTCAAGTTCAACAACTGAATCGTCCTGGTAGCCTGCCATCTTTCAACATTTTCAATTTCGCCCCACTACTTCAGCGCATGCTCTCTTGCGAAAAGACGTAAGCAAAATGCTTCAGTTCGGCGCACACGAGAAGCAAAGTGACACGAATGACAAAAATTATCAAACGTGTTTGATATCCTGATATTGGTCGAGAGCGATCAGAATCCTGTAAAAGTTTCACCGCACACGGGAGCAAAATGCTTAAGCAAAGTGCCACGAATGACACTTTGCTGAAGCATTTTGCTCTCGTGTGCGCCTAGCTTTACGCCTCCTGTGAAATCTTCAAGTGCATTTCTCATTATCTGCTCAGAATATATGTTGAATAAGTGAGGAGGGAGAATGCAGCCTTGGCGTACTCCTTGCTGAATATCAAACCAATCTGTTAGACCATGTGTTGTTCTCACTGCTGCCTTTTGCTTGCTATACAAAGATTTAATAAGATCAATGATGTGTAACGAGAAGCCCATTCTTTTCAATGTCATCCAAATAATTTTTTGTAAAACCATGTCAAAGGTTTTGCTATAATCAATAAAGCACAGGAAGATATCATTACCGAATTCTCTGTTCTTTTCAATGATTAATTTCAAATTGAGGATTTGGCTCCTTGTTCGAGTTCCAGATCTATAATCAGCTTGTGTCGCATTAATTTCTACGTCCATTTGAGGTTTAATTATATTTGATATAATTTTAAGTAATATTTTGCTACAGTGACTAATCAGAGCAATGGTTCTATTATTAAAGCCATTATACCTTGTTTCTATGCTGTGAAGCCAATTGCGGTTTATAATATTAGAGTCATGATACCATCTGCTGAAAAAGATAGTGTTCCTACCACTCAAAAAAGTTGTGTAGTTTACGAATTTTCGTGCCGATGTGCAGCTCGGTACGTAGGGCGCACTACGCAGAGGCTAGCAGACAAAATAAAGCAACATGTACCCACGAGCATCAGGACGAAAAACACTACAACAAGAGAACAGCCACCTCGTATGTGTAAAAACTCTAATTCTAAAATGAAAAGTGATTCGGCCATAGGACAACATCTTATTACAAATCCAGAATGCGCCAAAACATATACAAACGATAATTTTCGGATCATTGGGCAAGCAAGATCGTCCTTTCATTTAGGTGTTTTGGAATCAGTTTACATTAAGACTCAAAACCCAGTCTTGTATAAACAAAAAGAGTTCGTTTTCTCACTTGGACTCTTCAAGTAAACAATGGTGAATAGGTGCTAATTGGCCAATCACAGGGCCAAATAGACGCATTATTCATCATATCACGTGCATCCGCATCTGGCTATATTCTTCGGTTCACCTTTCGGTCGTTATCCGGCGTGTCATACTCTGACGAGTGTCGGACGAAAAAAGCTTTCAGTATGTCTAAAAAATGTTGCCGCTTTTTCGTGCTATAGTGAAGTTCTGTAGTACCAACATACTTTCCAGGTTCTATTATTGTTGCACTGCAAGACATCTCCTTTCTTTGGTATTGGGATGAATATTGAGTTAACCCAGTCAACTGACCATTACTTTTTCATCCAAATTGCAATACATAATTTATGAAAGAAAGTGATCAATTGGTTTCCACCATTTTTTATTAACTCTGCAGCCACTTAATCTATTCCAGGACTTACGTTATTCTTTAGCTCACTGATAGCCTGTTTAACTTCAGAATGGAGTGGTGCTGGTTACACTATATGTTATCGTAACTGCTTGTTAGTGCTCTTTCAAAGCTAGTTTCATTTTTCTTGTAAAGTTTACAACAGTATTGTTTCCACCTTTGCTTCACTTCATCACTTTCACAAAGTAAGGTTCCATCATCAGCTTTCACTGTATCAGTTCTAGGATTGAGTTTCCTTGTCATGCTTTCACACCTTGATACAAATCCTATAGAGAGTTTGTGGTGGGTTTCTCTTCAATGTGTTGGCATTTCTCATTAATAAATTTTTCCTTATCTTTTCTCATCAGTTTCTTAACTTTGGCATTCTGCACTGCGTATAGAGTCCTTTCAAACTCAGTTTTAGTACCCTTTGCTCTTAATTGGCTACGTTTTTCAACTTCTTCCAGTGTTTCTTTAGAAATTAATCTATTCTGGGTTCTCTTGTTTTTCGGAAAAATGCTTTTAGCTACACGTAGGATGGTATCTTTGCCTTCTTGCCATATTTCATTGGTGAATTTTCTTCATCAAGCTCCAAAAGAGGTTCAAATGAGTTGGATATTCTGACATTGTATTCATTAGCAAAAGATGTATAATCCAGTCTTACAGGGGTGATGACTTTCCTCAATTTCTTGAGCCTGACTTGCATGTCGACTACCAAGAGTTGATGATCAGTATTACAATCGGCACCTGGTCGTGCTTTGGCATTCTTTAGAGCATTTTTCCATTTCTGATTTATTATTATATATAATAATATATAGCCAATTTGGTTCCATGTTTTGTTATCCGGAGAAATCCATGTATAAAGATGACGGGGATGATGTTCAAGAAGTGTACTAGCAATGATTAGGTTATTTGATTGGCAGAACACTAGGAAATTGGCACCTCTTTCATTTTGATCGCCTAAACCAAATTTCCCACAGTTAGGTTTGCTGTTTTCAGTTTTCGCACCTTAGCGTTAAAATCATCCATTATTATTTTCACGTCTCTGTTAGGAACACTATCCAATGTATCTTGCAGCGAGTTATAAAACTGTTCCATTTCATCATCACTTGCAGCACTTGTCGAGCATAACACTGAGCAATCCTTACATTGTAAAGTTTTCCTTGAAGTCAAATTTTAAGTAGTCTGTCTGAAATTGGACTGTATCCTAATAGTGAGGTACTTGTTTTCTTAGATAAAATTGCTGCTATACCATGATTGAAGCCATCTCCTTCATCTTTCCCAGCGAATATAATTAGCTTGTTATCATGGGTCCGAAAGCTGCCTTTGTCCAATTAGTTTCACATATTTCACGAATGTCAATGTTGTTTCGGTCCATTTCGCTACATACCGTGTTTAACTTTCCAAGCTCTTTCATCCTCTGCACATTCAAAATATCTATTCTAAATTTTCTCCTTAACTGCTTTCCAGTAGCAAACTTATCATTGCAAGCCTGGTCACCCACTTGACAACGCGGTCCTTGTTTGTCCCCGCGACGACCGTTGTGGCATGAAGAGATGCTTTCCTTGTCATTAGCATGGGGAGTGGTCAGGGGCTAAGTAGAAGACAAAGTACTTACCCCAAGGTTCTTTCTTTGTCCGCAGTGCCAACTAACTAGGCAAGTGATCTCTGCTGTATATTTCCAGTTAGACTGTACTTACGCCAAACATCTAGTCATGAAGACCATTAGAAAGGTTGCACCTTTTTAGCCCTCCATGAAAATTGCTGTCCTGCTCCCAGCAGCTTCTAATAGACTAAACCCCGCCAGACATCAACCTGGTATTTCAAGGTCTCAGAGTAGGCTGACAGGTGCTACACCTTGCCAAAGGGTGACCTGGAGGTAATTGTGACGAAGGGTAACCTCATTACCCCACGTCAAAACTCCACAACCGGATGTAGTTTAATGTCATACCCAGGACAGAGATGGTCCAATAGCTTTTCCAATTACAGCTTTGTGTGCTTTCATCTATCCTTTTTTTTGTCAAATTTTCTAAGGTATTTTCTGGTAAAATCTGCAATGCGCTGAGAGTCATCTTGTACAAGAAACAAGGACCGGAAATGAATACCTTTAGCCAATAAACGGAATCTCAATACATTGAATGGAGACTTATAAGGAATTGAGCCCGGAAACAATCCATACACAATAGATGGAAGTTAATTGTCATTGGCTTCAGTTTCCTTGCAACAATATATGCTCTGTTGATTAGCCTAAGGAAGACAGTTGGGGTTTGCATGTAAGGTATTTACTACAAGGCCGGCCGACGTGTTGCATGCACTGGGAAGTAACGATCGTCTCATAATGGTTTTCAAATTGTTGTTCGTTATTGCTCTGTTCTGCAGCCTCCAAGGTAATCACTTATAATTGTTCATTAAATTTCTAGGGCGAATGTTAACAATCCGGACCATTGAATTGCGTGCTACCAGCTCTACACTTGTGTATTTTCTCGTGGGACAGGGTCGTGGAGCGCAAGGTTAGGATCAGTGCCAGATTGCATTTGGTTCAACTACATGGTGTCTCCATTAACGGGATATACCGTAAAAGCTCTAATAAGCCCCTGAACTTATTTATTTTTTGCAGTCACAGAGGGGGGCTTAATAGATAGGGGCTAATTAGAGAGGGGGCTTATTATAAACACGAAGCAAACATTTATTAAACTGTTCTTGTTCACTTTCATTGCAAGATTTTTTAAACAAAAACTTTGCTAGCAGATGTTTAGTTTTGTACACACTTAGTCAATTACAACATCCTCACCTTCATCAGAATTATCTGGGTCCATTGTTAATTCTGGGACATTTTCTAAAGAAACTTCGTCTTCTAGGATTTCTTTAAAAGGATCAACATCAGTATCCTGAAGACTTGTAAGGCGCTCAAGTAAATCTTTACATTGACTATACTTAATGCACATGATTCATCATCAGATCCGCCAGGAGACCCATTCAGTGCGCATATTTTGAAGCTCCAGTTAGTACCACAGAATAGGGATCCCTATTCTGTGTTAGTACTTTCTTTCTTTGGCTTCAGAAGGGGGATTGATAGAGAGGGGGGCTTATTTGCAGCTTTTGCTTTAAAGGGGGGCTTAATAGGGCTTTCACGGTATACAAGAATCACCTTTTCTACTGCGACATGATCACACTTCCTGCTTTAGGCACTGCTGAGTCGTAAAGGTTTAGTACGCAAATCGTTGAGTGTTTTTCGTTATAATTTCTCTCATATATGCAATGCCGCGAATGTTATTACACATTCTCAACGTACGCAATGCGTGCGTTAAAGTGATATGTAGTTTGTGTCCAATTTCAACGGCCCGGATTGTTAGCGTCCGCGTTTCTATAAAGCACAGATAGCTAGTTATGAAGGGCGGAGGGTTAGGTAGCATACTTTGGGCCCAGACCTCGAAACTTTGGAAGCAGGTTTGTCTCAATTCAAAACTCTTATATCATAACTTTATTTGTATTTTAAAAGTATTTCGTAACTTGATTACATCCAAGTTAGTATATTTGTATGATATAATGGTCTTTTTAATATAATGCGACACATTTTTGGAGATGCCGTAGAATACGAATGAAGGCTTCATATTGGAAACACTACATAAATCTTCCTTTAGTTTAGAAACATATGCATTGGGAATATCTAGAAAATACATCGTTTCCATAGCAAGGAGAACAGTAAATCCCCCAAGCGACAACAACAATTTATCGAACAATCTCCCCGTAACTAAGCGAAATATATTTGAGCTTGAACTACGTTTTACCCTTGCCGTAATGTTTTGTTCTTGGTCAATGTCTTTCTAGTACCTGCTATAGGATTAGATGATATTCTCAGCATTTGATACAGTAGATTTTGGATCTTATGGGGTGGAATTCGAAAGGAAGCATTGCTCAAACTGCGGGAAAGTTGCTAAGGGAGTGGTCATTTTTAATCCTGGGTAATTGCTTATCCAAAATATTCATTCAGTTATAGTTACAAACTAAATAAAGTATATTTTAATACTGCCTGAAGAAAATTGAGCTGCCTTATAAAACGAAGTAGTAATGGAAAATTAACAACTAAAATGTGAGGTATATAAGTGCTGGTCTTCCATGGTTTTTTGCAAAAGTAATTTGGGGAAGGTTACTAGTGCCTTCTAGCTCAAAAAGTGAGAGTCCAACTTTGTTAAATCGTGCAATGACCTCGGCACCTCTAATGGGCTGTGTTGGTATGTTCTACATTTAGTTTCTGTACGTACAGGTTCTTCATATTCCTAGTGCTATAATTTGATAAGATATATGTCTGTATGAATTTATTTTGTAAGTCCCTCGAGAATTTTGCTCCTTCTTTAAGTTTACTTTCATTGTAGTTTCTCCTATATCTTTCATCTAATGGAGTGGTCATTTTTAATCCTGGGTACCAGGGTGGGGGATAGTTTCACATAATCAAAATAAATTTCATACCCCATCTTGAGTATTGAAAAATTTTTCACACCCCACCATATTTACGTGAAAAGGTTTGGTACCCCATTCCAAAACATACATACATTTAGCAAGTCTGACTTCAGTTTCACTATTGAAAAGCATGATATGGTTGAAGATGGTCTTGACAAGCTATTGCCAAAGTTGCACTTGAAATTGCTGTTAGAAAATAGTGTCTTTAGATTTTGATGGGAGCCTTTTACAAGCAGAACAAGTGGTTGAGAGGATGGAACAAAATTTATTGAAATCAAACGACAACCATGAAAAAAGCAACTCAAGCTGCTGAGAGACATTAATGACTGCAAACAAACCTTACTTGCAGCATTCTTTATAAACAAAAATCAACAGTGTTTGAAAACTTGTTCTGAGTGTACGCTGTGTACTAAGTCTTATATGCTGTTGCTTTTCCTTTAGATGTTGATTAATGACTTTACATATATTTTTTCAAAACAAAATAGTTTCGTACCCCATAATAATGTTCCTTGAAAGTTCCATAACCTTACCAAATGAGTGCAAAAAGTTTCATACCCCTGTCAAAAATCCTCCGCCCTGGTACCCAGGATTAAAAATGACCACTCCCTAAGATTTGTTTCATTTTTCTGTTGAAAATCATCCTACAATTGACTGTACTGCCGATTTATGAGGAACATCTCTTGTGTTGTAAAATATAAGTAGAAACCTCTTGCTTAGACAAGTACAGAACTAGTGAAGTGTAAAGCATTCACAACAACTAGACCATAGTCGGAATTTTTCAAAGAACCATATACTTTGATATGTGAATCTTAGGTGTGTATATGTCGAATACATAAGCTCTTAAAAGTGTGATAGTTATTTCTTGTTGCAAAACGCGGTCAGTGTGAAAGTAGAAAATTTTCTCGAATCCCGAAACTTTATCATGTAATAAAATTGGTTCTACGTATGTTACAGTCTTAGTTTTTTCTTTACTAAATCGGAAATTTGCCACATTGTCTCTTGCAACATTATTTTTAGGGAGCAGTCATTATTTATTGCCGGGGTGGGGACTGAAGAGGGAGTGTTATTTGCCCTGAAACAAATTTTACCCCACCATCTGCTTAAGTCAAATTCTCTTTACCCCCCGAAGGAAAAGAGTAAAACAAGGGTGTATTTATGCGTGTAAATGTAGTATATGTTTTTACGTTACCACTGTGGTCAAAACAATTTCTTCTACCCCACCTAACACAGCTTATTTTTTCAGTTACTCCACAATTTTATCTTCGCTACCCACCCCGGTCATAAATAATGACCGCTCCCTTATTATTTTTATTAATGCAAAATGCACTACCTCAATATGAAGTATGGCAGCACTACAATGACGTGAACATGAACATAACACAAGCAAAATTATATGGATCGCTAAGTATAACATCAATTAACCAACGAGAGTTACAGAAAACAAAACAAACAGAAGCAATAAAATCTGGGGGCAGCAAGGTCATTATAGGCTGTTTTCGTTTCGTGACTTTAATGCCTCTTTCAAACATTTGGCTTAGGCATATATCAGTGGCTCGCTCCTATTTCTCACAAGCTGGATAAATTGCAAATCAGCAGGGAGTGACTCTTTGTTGGCCAATCTTATGAGGGGTGCTCTAAGTTCCTGATATGCTGTTTACTCTATGAGGAAATGGGTCTCATCTTCTATACAATTGTTTGGGCACATGGTACACAGTCTTTCTTCGACTGGCAAACCTTAGTGTCTCCCCATCTCCATACATAAGTTGTGGTCACTGCATCGGAATTTGGATAAAACCTGTTTTAGGTTGAAAGTCATTCGACTTGTTGCATATGGTTCCATCTTAAACTCATCCTTAAATAACTTATAGGATCGCAGTTTTTTATTTCGGATACTGTCCTGTCAGCATTACAGAGTTCATGTTTCCAAAACTGTTGGAAGAAGAGATTGAGTTTCTCTTTAAAAAGTGCATGAACCCTATTTGTACAATATCGGGATGGGTGCTTCCATAAATCTGTAAAGCCTATCAGTTTTAGAAGGGTTTTAACTGTAGCATACCAGCAAGTTAATTCTCCTAAAGAGTTTTCTGTTGTCCTCAAAGCTTTATTAGCAAGGCATTCTTCATCCATTTGGGTTAATCTGTGCCAAAACTTTATCAATCTGATAAAGCTTATTTTGTTAATTGAATAACTTGATTGTTCCCTATTTCCACGTCTGGGCCCATCTACTGTGCAGCAGTGACGATTTAACTTGCTGGTTAGACGCGGCGCGTTGACGAATGCTTTGGTGGACGTAAGGAATACGCAAGCTGGAAAGTTCATATAATATGAACGCTAAGTGAAAGCACTCGTTGGGTACATCACAAATATGCAATAATATTTGCGTAATTGCGCAACTAGGAATTCCTGAGGGCATGAGTCTAAAGCCCTGGCCAAACGCTCTCGACTTCTCACTCAGGCACGCCTGCCCGCACCGAGGGCAGGGGGCGGCAAGGTTCTTATTGAGGGTATATTATAAACACTTTTGCACTAAAATAATTAAATCCTTGGAAAGGGTAGGAGGGGCAGCTGCCCCCCTGCCCCCCCAGCGTAGGCGTCCCTGTTCTCACTCGACAAAGCTCCACACGTTTCCTGAGTGAAATGTTGAGAGCGTTTGATGATGCCGAGCATTGTCGAGCGTTGTCGAGCGTTGTCGAGTCAAATTTGATGAAAGTCAAAATTGTCGAGAGGAAGTGATTGACACTTGTATTGTTTGAGGTGTTGTCGAATGTTGTAGGAGAGCGTTTGGCCAGGTACTCGACTCTAAGCTCAACTTTATGCACAGACATTCGGAGTCTACGTATGCGCAGAGGACAGGAAAATAAAAAGTCGAGTGGAAGTCGAGAGAGGTTGGCCACCCTCCGTTCGACAATGCTCGACATCGCTAGAATTAAAGGGCGTGTATAGCTCTAATGCAGATCATAAGACAGGCAATATAGCTGTGAAACAGGGACGATTCTAGCCAGCAAAATCTGGAGGGGGGGTCAAGAAGGGGCAAACCTAGCATTGGTATATGGCCTCTTTTTGCTTCATAAAATAACAGCCTGATCCAATTGTTCATATGTATCTATGGAATAATATCATGTTTTCTTATGACTTTTCCCACATTACAATCTAGGCCCCTGAAACACAAAGTGAAAGGCTACAGGAGTCGGATACCAATAATAGCTGGTGCCAATCTAATTCTGTCAAGAAAAAGAAATTCACCTTACTTATAAAAGATTGATAAAGAAAAACTAGAAATGCATGCTGTCTATAAAGCATGTCTGAAAGCCATGACCCACAGACCTATGATTGTAATGATGTTAATCATATGATTGCTCGGAGTAGTGTTTCCGTGAGCCGCCATGATCGTTGACAGCGAGGAGGAAAATTTTGAAGTTTTTGGTTTACCAGATAGTTGGAAAATGCACTTAATCTTGCATTTAAAGAACATAGAATCACATGCAAAGAAGTATGCTTTATCTAGGCCGACCGAGAGCCAGTTTGGGCCTCTTGGTTAAAAACAAAATGGACCCTTGCGGATTCATATTTCAAATCATACATGAAAAAAATACATATAGCATCTTATCCTAGAAGATAGTCTTCAAAAAGTGGGGGCCAAAGCAGGGGCCAGAAAAATGTCTGGGGAGTCCATGGCCCCTCGTGGCCCCTTTTAGAAACGCAACTGCTGTGAGAGGATTAAGGCAGGGTTAGCGGCTAGGGTCAGTGCTAGTGCTGAATGTAATTTCTTAGCCGACATTGTTTGCTTGAGGACACAACTTTGAACAACTTGTAACCTGGAAAAAGCTGAATATTTGACTTCCTGGAACTGACAACAGAATTTCATCCATTTCGGAACTGACAACAGGATTTCAGCACACGGACATTGCACTGGTTTGCAGGGTACGTAGGATCAAGGAAGCTTCTCGTTGCTATATTTGTCATGTGTCTGAAGCTTGCAATCACTGTTCTCAAAAAGCGACTGGATCGAGGTTGTTTTGTTCAATATATGAGTTCCAAATAAATCACTGGCTGCCGTGACAGTGCAGCCCAGGTGAAAGGAGCACTCAGTAAAATATTGGTTTGGCGGTGTAGAATGTACTGGACCGAATGTTTCTAGGGGTCCTACGTCGACAATTTCAATTGTATTGCTCTTGCACTACTCCATGACTCCTAATAACCGTCCCCCCGCTGATTAGTTTTTGAAATTTTTCCAACTCCCCCAGCACTTATTGAGACCCCCCGGCAATTAACTTTGGAGGACAAAGTGTTTACAGTAGCTGAAACAAGAGTAATTCTTCTTAGCAAGAACCGTTTGTTTTATCAATTTTCTCAACTGACTGTTGCAAAATTGAGCTAAACAGACTGCTACTTTTGTTTTCGTTTTCAAAGGAAAACAATTGTCCTATTGGTATTGCTTCAAACTGATTTTCGTTATTTGTTACTTGTTGCACAGGAATATTGAAGCCATAATTGCTAGGGAATTTTGGTGCTTAATAGAGAAAATGAACCAGCTTAGAACAATTTTTTAAATTCATGTATTCACGGTGAGTGCACGAATCCTATCCCCCGCTAAGCCCAAGTCTCGCCTACTGAATTTTCTAGAAAACTCCAGCCTCCCCGCTTATTCTGATCCCCTGGCAATTAGGCACCGAAGAGTATGCGCTGTGTGATCATTTATCACAACTTACGGGAGTCACTCCTCATGATATCTATTTGTGTTATTTCTACAGATGATGATGATTTCCAATCAAACAACTCAAATATGCTAATTGAGCTATGAAAACACTTTGTTATAAAATAACCTTGTGGATGAAATTTCATGGTTTGCATAAAAAGTTGCATTTTCACAATAATTTTCAAGGGTAAATCTCCTTCATACAGTGGACCTAGAAGTGGAAATAAACCAAAAATGCTGTGTTCCTTTGATTTTACACTAAAAGTAGATTCCATTTCTGAAAATGCAAGAAATGAAACAAAAGTTATAACGCAAAGGGGACCTATAGGACTTCATCTTACGGGGACACTGGCACAAATATTTATGTTGTGGTGGGACAGAGAGTTTAGAACCAAGTTGAGAGACCTCAAAATGCCACTCCACCGGGAGTGAGGTATAAAAATAAGAAACTTTATCTAAACAAAAATGCCATCTGTGAAGACCGAGCAATAAGTGCAGACAAACGAACAATGTTACTGATACAAGATATTGGAAGTGATATTCACTAATCCATACAATTAGAAGTGGACTTTCCTTCTAACCATGGGGATGGCAAGATGCCCATACTTGATCTTAAGGTATAGATAGAGAAACATGAAACCCATACTGTGATCATGCATGAATTCTACTCCAAAGAAGTCGCATCTAAGAATGTTATCAATGCCAAGTTAGCTATACCATGGAGTACACAGCGAACAGTGTTTACGCAAGAAATACTACGTGTCCTATTGAATTGCAGTAAAAGACTTCCTTGGGATGTTCCAACACGACACGTCAATAACATGGTGATGAAAATATAATATTCAGGGTATAGTAAGAAATTCTGGTATGAAGTAGTGAAGTCTGCCTTGAAAGCATACGATGATAGAGTATCAGCTGATGAGAGTGGAATAAGACCTTTGTACAGACCGAGAGAATGGAAAACCAAAGAAAGAGCAATTGGAAAGCAGAGAAAGAAAAATGATTCGTATAAAACAAGAGGTGATGATGCAGTGATCTTTATACCTGGCAACTCCAAGATCAGAGCTGCAGAGAAGATACACAGAAGAGATAAAAGCAAATGGGCTCAAAATCAAGGTAATCGAACAGACAGGCATCTCCTTAAAGAGACCCCTGAGACGATCGAGCCCCTTTAGGAGTAAAACCTGTGGGAAAGCTGACTGTATGGTATGCCTTAATGGGGGAAAGGCACTTGTGATGTTCATGGAATAACTTACAGCGTCACCTGTAAAGAATGTGCCCAACGAAAATCACACCGAAAAAGAGAAGATTTATATTGGGGAAATATCACACAGTGCGTATACAAGAAGCAAAGAACACTTAGCATCTCTAGCAAGGAAGGAGGAGAGCTCTATAGGAAAACGTCATGAACAACAAAAACGAATGGAATTACATCACTTTGCCACATGTAGCGGTTGAATAATCCATATCGATATAGCTGTTCTATTGAACGTTCCAACTTTAAGAACACTGTTCTACTGAACTTTTCATCTTTAGAAACTGATAAGGACCAGAGCGTCGAAACATGTTTTTATAAAAATGCCGTTAAGGGGTCATTCAATTAGTACGTACGCTCTAAATTGGCTAAAATTTGACCCCCCTCCCCCTCGTACGCACACGTACGCTTGATACTCACCCCCCCTTTTGCGTACGTACTCTTGGTTGTTTGACCCCCCCCCCCTCCCATCTCTAACAGAATGTTTCTAGGCATCTAAAACCACGGAGAAAGACTTTTTAAGCTTTCACGAGACATTAAAATGATCACTTTAAATGTATTTCATGAAAAATCTGTAGTGCTGTTCAAACAAATGGCCACATAGGGTATAATATGGCGCCACAATGGCCTGGTAGTTTGACGGAACCCGAGAGGGCTAGGTAATATGGGGCTTTCAAATATACATATCTCATCGCATGTTTCCTATCTGGCACGCTAGGCAACGGCGAAAAACTGGGTGTTCAGCCTTGTAAATGCCACTAGTAAATGCCGCTATTACAATGGGAAAAATATCGCTAGGTTTCAGTTTATTCAAAATTCCTAGGGGCCACATTGTTGGATTCGGCCTGAGGGCCGTAAGCTTGACACCCCTTTACTAGAAGTAATTTCACCTGAATACGTACTTCATTAATTAATTGTTGCAGGATGTATGCAAAATGCTAATAATTTTTTGCTTTGCGTACGTACTTCATGTGTCAACCCCCCTCCCCCTTGTACGCATTCGTACGCATTTGCTTGACCCCCCCTCCCCCCCTTCGTGCGTACGTATTAAATGAATGACCCCTAAGCAATAATACTAGTGTGTTGACAGAGTATAAAGGCTCATATGGAGTGTACTGTATACAAGATTTGAGCAAGTAGCTTTGATAAAAGATTGAAGCCTGTAGCACAATTTTGAGCGATGTTATGACATTTGGAAATTGCGGAAAGCAATGTGCATGCCGCAGCCTTGGTAGGAGTGTATTTTTCATAAGCAAAAGTAAGCCAACGTTAAGAAAAACTTTCCAAAATACCAGAAAAGCCTTGCTTGCAATCTCTTTACATGGTTTCTAGGTTTGTTTATACTGAACAACATCAACTTACCAGCTAAAAATGGGTAAAATAATAGATCAATATTTTTAGATCAATATTTATAGAACAATTTAGTATTACCTTCACTTTTCTAAACAAAATATACAAGAAACTTTTTTTATGAAAATCGGGCGAATTTTTTGTATGATATGCAAAATATCTTCAAAAGGGCTAAGCCTGACATTTTAAAGTGTGTACCTTTTCGAAATCCATAATTTAAGGGGCTATATAATACAATTAACAGATGTAAATCAGATTTGGCCCTTTGCAAAATAATCTACCCTGAATTATTTTGATAGTAACAAGCAAACTTTCAAAATATCCAGCATATTTATAGCTGTTTCCAATTATTCCGGGTTTTTTAGGTAAAAATGCTTGATTTCAAATTGATGGAAAATGCTTAATATGCTGTTAGATTACTTGTAACAGTTCATATTTTATTATAAATTCCATTTTGCTCATATGTTTTATCAAAACCCGGATAATTTCATGCAATAATAGTTCATGCAATTCATGCAATAACTGCTGTGATTAAATGAGACAGACAAAATACAATCAGTGCTGCCATTACAAATTATTACTGTTGTAACATTGGTAACAGTGCTTTGGTGCCTCTTCGTAGGCAGCTTCCTATGTATCCGTTCTGGTCTGTTGGGTATTTCATTGGTACTTTTGGTATTTCTCTGATGGTACTACTTTGGGTTGCAATTACACAAAAGCAAATCTTCCAGGTTATTATTGAATTCAGGAAGCAGTTTCCCCCAACGAAACCTCCAGATTATGATGCTTGCATCAAAGAATGTATTGAAGAAATTAATGTAATTAGCAATTCTGCTGATTGGCAATGCTTGTTCAAGTCATCTTGAAAACAATTCCAACGTTTGAAGAGTGAGAACGTGGAAGAAAATTAATTCTGTTTTAGTAGATCTTGCTGCTACAAAAAAGAAATGTACTTTGACGCTGTTGGTTTGGAGACTCAAGATATTATATCAAAAGAGAAAGGAAGTAAGAGTTTCACTAATCTTGGTACTCGAATGATGAAAGAGAGAACTGATTCAGACTACTGAAAAGATACCAAGATTGATAAACATTTTCATTGAGGGAAAATCACACTCCCAACTCATGCAGAACATTGCGTCCTCTATTTCTTGTGAGAGAAAAAGGAACGGATGAGGATCTTCTTAACGTTGGCATCCTCACAACTGATATGAGTCGTGCAGAGTTAGAAGCTGAGTGTCTGTGTACACACGTAGGCAATAAAGCATACTATATAAAAACTGGAATACATGATGCCATGAAAGATTTAAGTTCAAGAAACATGTGTCAGGGCTTGGTGGAGCTGACTGTACTATTTGCATAAGCAAGCTGGCAGACTGGACAAGTCCTGAATTCATTTCTGATGGGTCCCGGATCAACAGATGTGCTGAGGACACCCTGAAACTGTACGAAGGTCTCGTTGATGCAAATGGTGTGGTTTCTGCCAAAAGTGGCGACTTTGAGACTTGGCAAGGTGTTACAGCAAAACCAATTTCTGTCCCAGATCAGACGAGTATCACGTTAACACATGGCTACATCAATGGTACAATGGTTCCTCAAAGTTATATATCATTATCACATCGACTATCAATAATGGATTGAGAAGTCAGGGCCATTGGATGACTGAATTCATACTTGCAGAGAAGGATTCTTGGACATAATTTATGAGAAGACTGGCTTTTATCTAGACAGATGTAGCACTTCTGGTGGGAAAGGGCTCAGACAGTGTCATATCCATTATACAAGGTTTAGCAAGAACTTTCAAATACCAAAGTACAATCTTGAATGCACCAAGAAAAGATTTTCTTACACAGCTCTGAAAGTTTGGAATGAGATTCGTATTAAAATTAGGGAGCTTCTTACTCTGCATCAATATAGAATACAAGTAAAAGATTATTTACTGAGCTGAAAACCAATACCAACACGACACCCTGGAAGATCAGCAATATTTTGTTTTATTTTCATATAACTATTCATTCTGGATTATATCTACAATTGTAGTAAGGTCATTATGTAGGTATGTAGCTGAAGGGAATTTTTATGTACTTATAAACAATTATATTATACTTATGTATAGAAATGTGCTCTCATCAAGTCAATTAATTCCCTTTTTAATAGCATAAATACGAACAGCCCTCTAAGGCCATAACGTAATATATATATATATATATATATATATATATATATATATATATATATATATATATATATATATATATATATATATATATATATATATATATATATATATATATATATATATATATATATATATATATATATATGTATGTATGTATATATATATATATATATATATATATATATATATATATTTATATATTTATATATTTATAAGAGAAAGAATCAAAAATATACTTCTCTTAATTATAGACGTTTCGATAAATATCTTCATCAGTACGTACTGATAAAGATATTTATCAACACGTCTATAATTTAAGTGAAGTATATTTTGGATTCTTTCTCTTATATATATGTATGTACTATGCGAATGCGACTCTGATTCAGTAGTATATATATATATATATATATATATAATCAGTAGCTAGCGAGTAACCAGGATTTCTCCTTGTTCGGTGCAAACGGAAAGGTTGATATAATGCTCAGAAAAACCAGGAGAAAATTAAAATTTGCCACCACCTGGGATCGAACCAGGGTCTCTCGCCAGGAACCAGGGTATATATATATAATTTTCAGTTCACCTAGAAAATCCCACATATCAAGCCAATGAACTCCAGTTGTAGTGTGTGGTTTTTCAAGTGCAATTGAATTTTCTAGCTTTCTGGGGAGTGTCATGCCTCACGCCCCCTATTATTTAGGAATACATACTGAAAACATCCTGCAAGCAGTGACCAGTTTTTAACTTATTTAAAAAAAGCGGGAGATATACTTGGTGTGTCCTGTATGTAGACTATTATCAGGTAGCAAGCCTGTCTTTGTTCTTGCACTATACAACTGTATGTTGAGCACTTTATCAGTATTGGCTCAGCTATATGCCAGTGAAGTTCAGCAGTGGTGTTTTTAAAGAGGGGAGGAGGGTAATGCTCCCATAAATCTTATTTGCCCCTTCATTGGCCACCACTTTTCTAGCGAGGAAACTAGACTCAAAGTTTTTATCCTTACCACTGGAAAGTGTTACACTGCTTCTTGTTCGGAAATACTCTTTTCTGAACAAGAAGCAGTGTAACACATCGAGAAGCAGTTTTAACATTCAACTAGGAGTAAAACATCAGGCGGCAGCAGCCACTGTAGACTGGGGGTGGGGTGTTAACGGACAACGCCCTTTTTGTACAACACCTTTAGCACATCGTATGATAGAACATGCAATTAAAAGGTGACAAAAGGTATGCAAATGGCAATGATATGACGTAGTAATGACTTATACCTTGCTAGTAATTTCCCACATCCTGAAACCTTTTCTACTCGAATTTGCATGAGTTACAGAATTGAACCTGGAGAAAACTAGCGGACGTGTCCCAACAATCCCCCAATGGCGCCTCCTCAGAATGCTTATAATTTACTTGCAATACTAAATTTAGTAACGAATTATCAGATTATCTTGTTCTTCTATTCCTCCAGGTCTCTGTAATGGTCGAGAGATTTTTGTATCTCCATCTGGGAGAGATAACATGAATTGCACAGCTATGGAAAACCCATGTCGTACGATTCAATACGCACTAGATAATGTGACTATGTCCGATGACGTCATTAAAATCGATGGCAGCCAAGAAAGCTTTACTGTACCGCAAGAAGTAGTAATTTCTAAGTGTATGAATACAACATTTACATCATACAATGGAGTGGTCTGGATCTACAGAGAAGTAAACTTATCGGTACCTAATCCGTACGGTACATTTGTGGTTATTACTTCTTCGGCTACAAAGACAAGATGTAAACTATTATTCAATAATATTAACTTTCGCGATACGGCATTACTCCGATCATACTCTTTGTGCCACTCAGAATCATCGCTCTCACGTCACACATTAGATCTTACTTTGAGTTTGACAGTTAAGAATTGTCTGTTTGACTTCTCAAAGTATAAGAATGGTCATAGGAGTGGTCTAATAATGATTCACAGTCCGCAGTTAGTTTTAAACATAGAAGATTGCAAGATAAAAACCAATTACGCAGCTGGGATACTGAACCATCAAGGCAATGGGCATTGTATGGTGGCTATTTCAACACGCATTACATTTAAGAACACACGCATTGAAGATGCATTGTACGCCGTGAAGGCAGATCTGAAGGTTTTCAAGCACAGATTGTTTGAACTTAAAATAATCAACTCTTTACTACGTTCCAGAGGAAAATATCATGTTGCAACATCGCAATTTCTCGTTGTTCTTGAACACCAAGCTATGGAAAGAGCTGCGATCATCTATATGGAGAATTCTCGTTTTGAAAATATATCAGTTGGAAGGAATACAGCAGCTGTAATGGATATAAAAGGGGTGTCCTCCGTCACTATTAAGAGCTGCACATTCAAAGACAACGTTGGTAGCAGAGGCGGAGCTTTATCATTCAAGCTAGCTTCTCTCGAAATACTGAACTCTCAATTTTATGATAACCATGCAAGAGTGACTACACTTTGCGCTCACGGGGATCAAGAGGGGCGTGGAGGGGCTATATTTATTGATGATTCTTATACAGGTGATGAGTTTAGAATTTACAATAGCTCATTCCGGACCAACACAGCTGATTGCCTTGGAAGTGCAGTATACGTAGGGAATTTCCATGCAGTTTCAGTTATCCAAGCCTACTTCAGCACCCGCTTTACATGCTCAGCGATTGCTGTTTGGTTTTCATACAGCTATAAGTTGCACTTTGATCGGGTCTCATTTGAAGGCAGAGAAGAGAGCAAGCCAGGTGGGGAACTTATTTGTGTAAACGCAGAAAAGTTCACTTCTGAAAAACATTCGCCCCATTTTAAGTGCCCACTTCGTTCAATACCAAATATCTCTGTGTCTACCGTGAATAGGCCACAAGCGGCATTTAAAAGCAGTATACACGTCACATGCAACTCTTGCCCTAAAGGTGAATATACACTTAGACCAAGCAATTTGTCTGGATTGGATAAGATTAATAGCATTAAAAACAAACTTCAGCCACAGTGCCACTCATGCAGCTTTGGAGCAGTTTGCAAACGTGGTATCAAACCCAAGCCCAATTTCTGGGGATACGTACACAAGGGTAAAGCGTTCATGACTGTATGTCCTCCTGGTTACTGTTGCCAGAAATCGGATCAATGCGTGGCACTGAACTCATGTAGCAGTAAACGAACAGGTCGACTATGTGGTAGATGCAAGGAAGGATATTTCCAGAGTGTTTTTACAAATGACTGTCTTGAGAATGAGGCTTGCAATGCGGCAAAGTTCTGGGCAGTAGCTATCCTAATTTGCGTACTTTTTACTGTGCTATTGATCTTTCTGCAAGACATTTTCTTAATCATCGTAAAGTTGCTAAAGATCGGTAAGCTTGTTTCGAGTGCTAAAAGAATTTGCGATTCGCTTAGAAAATGCTTATTTACAAAGAAAGATAGCTGCGAATTAAGATCCGTTTGTGATGTTGACGAGCAGGACCTTGTAGGTACTGATTCAAACGATGAAAGAGAAGGAGAAAATGATGAACACTGTGAAATGCAAAAAGAGTCTAGTAGCGACTCAAGAGCCACAGGATTGATCAAAATTGTTTTCTTCTTCTACCAAATTAATTCCATTCTCACTGTATACAACTCAATTAGGGAGGCTGACTATCTTAACAACCTAAAGTTTTTAATACTTAGTGTGTTCAACCTAAATTTCCAAGCACCTTCATTAAGTACAGAGTTTCATTGTCCTGTTCATGGAATGGGCAGCACCACAAAAGTATGGATTAGAGCTCTTCTCCCAGTAGCTTGTCTGATGCTTGCCGTTGTCTTCTATGGATTTGTCTATATATTGTCACACTTCTTCAGAAGCAGGCAGTTTATTAAGAAATACTCTGAGAAAGCGAAATCAAGATTACTCATTGCTATACTGCAGCTGATTTTGTTGGGATATTCAACACTAACTTCAAGCACCTTTTCTCTTGTTACCTGCATCCCTCTCGTCAATGGTCAAAAAGTTTTGTACATTGATGGTGAAGTACCTTGCTATCAAAATTGGCAAATTGCTGTTATCATGTTTATTTCGCTGTGGGCTGCACCACTGATCTTTGCACTCTACAAGCTCCCAAGTTATATGAAGAAAGGAGAGATATCACTCCGAGGTGTCTATATAGCTTTAATGTTGCCACTACCATTTGCTTTCTATTCAGTGGCGAGATTCATAAAGGAGAAATGTTGTTCGAAAGTTGATAATGCCTCTAATGACCAAGACCGCTCCCCTCTCATTCCTAATGATGACAGAAAACAGGAGCCCAGTGTGGTTTCTCAATTGTTGGATGTGATCGAAGGCCCATTCCGTCGTAAGTCAGATGATAAGAAAGACGAAAAGCTATCATGGGAGCCTATTCTTCTTCTTCAACGAATTCTCCTTTCAATTTGCTGCACATTTGTACTACTACCTGGCATGAGATCACTGCTTCTTCTCATTCTCATCATTATCTTTTCTTGCATGAATGTTTACTATCGACCTTTCAACAGTGGCTTTCTGAATGGTACAAATTTGATCATGTTCTTTATGTTATGCATCACAGGCATTATCAATGCATTTTATGCATTTATCTATGAGTATGGAATCGTACCGGAAGGACCGTTGCTGGACACACTGCATATCTTGGACTACTTGGAAGTTGGGGTGATTCTGATATTCCCAGCTATTGCAGTTTTGGCTTTTGTTTGTGTATTGCTTGTGTTTATTGCTGCTAAGTTTGCTGTTCTTTTTGGGCCTGTTCCTGGATTGATCATTGGCAGTTGCAATAATTTTTAAATCATTTATAATTGACTGTAAAACTGCAGATTGAACATTTGTTATTTTATTGCTTGTTAAGTTTGTTGTTCATGTTCGTTTTGTTGCTGGATTTATCATTGGCAAATGCAAGCGTTTTAAATCAAGTAATAATTAACTGTAAATTAAAAAGTAACTTGACAGTTTTTATCTGAATGCTCATATTTGCAGGGTAGAATTGCTCTTTGCACCAGACTATATACAATTGCGTTTACGATCAAGGACTAAATAATTTACAGATCTATGATTGTGGTATATTTGTTTCTATGGCAATTGTATGAAAACTTCTCGGCAGTAGTAAATTAGATGTGAGCTCGAGATTGTTGACAATTAATTTTTGGGCTGTAGTACGGCAGTGAAGCAATAAGTTCTATGTAGTTCATTTTTCAATTGATGCTACTATCACCCCCCCCCCCCACACACACACACACACACACACACACACACACACACACACACACACACACACACACATACACACACACACACACACACACACACACATACACACACACACACACACACACAAACACACACACACATACACACACACACACACACACACACACTCACACACACACACACACACACACACACACACACACACACACACAGAACAAGCTCATCATTAGGGCCTTACAACAAAATTAGTGCAGTGAAATCTATTGATTAAAGCATGCAACAGAAGGAGACATCTGAGTCCGTCATAAATATCTAGAAACTTTATCAAATATGAGAGATTAATTATGACCTCGTAGCAAAATACTTTTGTAGAGTGTCAATTGCTAGAACCATAAAATTTGACATGGATTTACTCTCATTCAGAGAAAGTTCATTGTGGAACACTATTAATGATGAGATAAAGGTGCTAAAAACAGCTTTGATGGGTAAAGTATAATGGCAAAATTTGCTGCAATCTGCCTGTTATGTTAAGTAAATTGCAAACGTCATTATTTGGATATCTTTGCACATTATTTTTTAAACATTTGACATCAGTTATGAAGACATTAACGTTGACGTTGATTATTACGATTATTGTGATTATTGTGATTATAAACAATGGGGAATATTAAGATGTATACAGCATAACCGTCAAACCATCTAATCATGTCTGTTTTCTCCCAACGTGCTGACCAATCAGCTTGCAAAATGGGCCTAAATGCATCTGTGCAGCACGCGTAGGGTGAGAATCCTGCATGATGATTGGTCAATTGGGAGAAAATTGATCTGATCAGTCTCTTAAACATTTGACGGCTATGGTGATGTGTATATGTATATTAGGAATGTTAGGAGAGATGATGCTTTAGTAACATAAGATTATGTACTTGGTTACCAGCCTTTCTTCGTTGTTGGTTGAGTTGGAGTCTTATTTAACGTGCAGAGATGGACGATGTTGAGTTAACGACCTGATCTACTGACTGATTATTGCACATGACTTTACAAATATATATACACAAATACAGATGATGAAATATTACATACGAATTACTTAATAGATACAAATAGAAGGTGGTGGGCTGAGTAGGTGGAATGGACATGTGAGATAAACAAAAGCAAAGGAATGACCTGTAAGATGTGATGACAGGGATGACGTAAGGTGATGTCCAGATGTGGGATGACTTGGCAAAAATGGAAAAGGCCGGTTATGAATGAAGGATGGAAGAAGGCCTAAGTTTAAGGGTTTGGTCCCCGTTATTTAGGGTCACTACAATGCAATTTGATGACAATAATGATAAGTAAAAGAAGTGAGGCTTGTGAAGCATAAGCTATCAGAATTAAGGGTTTCATGCTCAGTAGAGTGAATAACAAAATGTTATGATGACATCATCAAAGCATGATTCATTCCCCAATGAAATTTCAATCATCAAAGCATTTTTTTTCTTTTATATCAATGTCAATCTAAAACTCAACGAAATACAATATTCTGTGCCGTCCATAGCAGAAAAGGACATGACGTCATCTGGTTCTGGCTATGAACGGCACTTACAATTCCTTTAACAACAATCTAAGAATACAAAACAAAGAAAAACAAAAACAATACAAAAACAAAATTTAAGCACTCTGTGTACCATGGCACCATCCCAATTTGACAGGCGCCAGCATGCGCCAGCCTGGGTGGTTGAAATTGATTGAAAAGAAATTTGCACCGGCAAGGCCTGTGCCCAGAAGTTTGAGATCTGGCTGTTGATGTGTGGTGCCATGCTTCACAAAGAGCTTACTTACGCCTACAATAAATAAAAATATTTAAGGGGTCGCTGTTAGTGAGCTCTCCAAAGAACTCCCTAAAGGAAAAGCCCCATGAACCAAAGATGCCCCAGGCCACAGAGCAGCCACCCCACCACCAAGAACCCCAGACCAGACACCGCCCCAAAGAGCCGAATGAGCAGGGCCCAGGCCCAACTCAGCAAGCTACCCCGAGCAATACCCAGCCCGCAGCACCCCGGCAACGGAAGCGGCAGCCCAAGGCCAAGGACACCATCAGCCCACAGAACCCCCGGGAGCTCTTTCTTTAAGCCTGTTCGTTGCCTTAATATATGCAATCGATGCCTCTAAAAGAATTCGATTATCAGTTTCGTTGAGTGTTAGACTGCCATAAAGAATCAAATTTAGTAAGGCTTGTGAATCAATGTTACTTAAATCCATTTCTGGAAGGTGTGAAAGTCGTCCAAGGAGATCATTGCGCATCGGTACAAACAAAGGGTAGTGCAGGAAGAAGTGCGCGTTGTCTTCAACTCCGGTATTGCAAGCACACATCGGACTCGGACACTGAAAATTATGTCGGAACACATGCTCGTTTAACGCACTAAATTCAAGTCTAAGCATTGTCAGTTGTTTCACACCAAGGATATCGAATACTCCAAACAAGGAATTTTTCACCGGTCTTATAATGGCAAGCAATTTACGTTTGAATTCAGCTACTGTTGCAGAATTTCCAACATTTCCATCAAGCTTATTCCACTCCTGAAGTGCATTCGTGAAGTATGTGTTAGACGATCGCTTTGTCTTACTGAAAGGTATGTCATAGTCACGATTTCCTCTTAGACCATAATGAAGTGTTCTTTCAGTTGGCAATTCTGCAAAAAGATAAGGTGGATTGCCCGTTTTCCTTAGGTTGAAAAAGTGACATAAGCGTTTGTGCCATCTTTGATTGTAAAGGCTTTCCCAACCAAGTTCATTACAGAGCTTCTGTCTACTAGTTCCTCTCCAGATACCTGCAACAGCAAGTGCTGCCGAGTACTGAGTTTGTTCGATTCTTTGTGTGAAGTTTAGTATTATTTCAGGATCGTGTCTGTGAAAAATGATATCACCATGGTCCAGATGTGGGCGAACATATAGCTTGTAGACCTGATTAAGGACATCTCGAGATACATATTTAGATAGCTATTTTATCATTCCTATTCCTCGTCTAGCCTTCAAGATAGCCTGTCTAATATGACTTGTAAAGTCAAGCTTAGAGTCGAGAATTATCCCAAGATGCTTGTGTTCGTCCTTCCTTGCAACTTCGTGCAACCCCAGGTTCAAATATGGATGCTCTGTTTTAGTCCTTTTGACCGAAAGATCACCTCCTCTGTTTTATCACAATTAAACTGCATCTTCCATTGCCAAGCCCAAAGCCGTACTCTTTCTAGATCTTGATTAAGAGTCTCAGTAGCTTCATCTTTGTCCTTAACAACCGTGAAAATAGACGTAGCGTCTGCGAAAAGTGTGCACACCGTCAACAAGGTCATTTATATACACAAGAAAAAACAGCGGACCAAGTACTGAACCCTGAGGTACACCCGATGTAACAGTCAACCAGCCAGAGTTCTTTCCATTTAAGACAACTCGCTGCTGTCGATTTATCAAAAAGCTACGAAGAAGTGTCAATAGCTTTCCGGATTTCCACTACATTCAAGTTTGTACAGTAGACCTTTATGCCAAACTCTGTCAAAAGCTTTTGATAGATCTAGGAACACAGCACGAGTTTCCAGGCTAGGAACGTTATCGAAGGAGCAGTAAATTTTGTGAGTAATTGAAAGTAACTGATTAATTGTTGAGTCCCGTGGCTGGAAACCCGAATGTTGGAAAATAGTTTTGATGTTATGATCTTTACATATTTTTTACCTTATCATCATGTTATTTAGCCTCGATTTAAATAAACTATACGAGACATGTCATGTAAAATCCCCAAAAAATTATTGCATCGTACGATTCTATCAAGACTGCTGGGACACGCTGAGGGGGATTAGTTTTTTAGTTTCAGAGTGCATAGAGTTAGTCAAGATTGAGAACGAATGATAGAGATGAATGTTTTACAGTTGTTGTTTGATTGTGCCTTTTCTTTGACTGAGTCTGCGATTGGACAATACACCTTGGAACTAGCGAATTAATAGTTGAAAAACTATTACATCTTGGTCCACCGTGGAGCTGGAGGTGAAAGTCTAATCGATAGGCCTACATTTGAAATGGCAGTAGAATTCGATAAAGTTAAGAAGACTCGGACCACATATCGAAGAAATATCACGAAATTGGTTACGAAAATAAGTGATTTACTAGCAGCCGGGAGTGAACAGTGTGATAAAGGGAAATTGAGATACCATCAAAATGATCTTTGCGACAAACTGAATGAATTGAAAGCAGCAGATAAAGTGATTCTTGATAACTTGATCGCCAACGCCGAACAAGATGTTGTTGATAAGGAGATGGATGAGATTGACGAATATAAGGAAAAGGTCTCAACAACACTTTTTAAGATTGAAGAAGTGATCGGAAAACTTCCGAACGGAGAGTCAACGCCCATACAAGGGGGCAGTAGCAGCGAAATAGGCCAAAGTGGATCGACAGAAAGCTTGCAGAGCGAAGCTTCGCCCAATGTTTCAACTGTCGGGGGCGTAAAGGTCAATGTCAAGCTGCCTAAACTGGAAATTAGAAAGTTTACGGGAAAGATTCACGAATTTCAAGAATTCTGGGATTCATTTACGAGTGCCATCCACGAAAACGAAGCATTATCAAAAGTGGATAAATTCAAGTATCTAAAGTCATACTTGGAAGATCAAGCAAGAAGTGCCATATCGGGAATTTCTTTGACTGACAAGAACTACGATACAGCTGTTGAGCTATTGCAAAAAAGATTTGGTAAGCCCGAGGTAATACAGCTTTCTCATATCAATCAGTTGTTAAACCTCATGCCAGTTTTCAATGAGAAACACGTCCAACGACTGCGCGCCCTGCAAGACCAGATTAAAACACACTTCCGTGGACTTCAAGCTCAAGGAGTGGATGCGAAAACATATTCCAGTATAGTAGTCCCGATTTTAATGGAGAAAATTCCCGAACAAGTGAGATTCAATATGATTAGATCTAGCGACAAGAATCATTTAAAGTGGACATTGGAAGATTTAACTGTTGCTTTTGATGAAGAGCTTGAAATTAGAGAAAGTCATACACCCTCGCTGAAAGCTGGTGGTGCGGTACAAACATCAGAAAAGGTGACATCAGGAGCACGATATCAAGGAGGAACCGCTACTGCGCTGTTCATTGACGCCAAGAAGAAATGCGTATTTTGCTTGAAAGACCATTTGCCGGAGCTGTGTGATCAAATAACAGACATTGACGAACGCAAAGGTATTTTAAAAAAGTATGCGAGATGTTTCGCTTGTTTGAATTCAAATCATAGAGCATTTGAGTGTAGATCTAAGGGGGTTTGTAGAAGTTGTAAGGGTAAACATCATACATCCATTTGTCACAACAATCAGCGTAATCTTAAACCCGCAGCAGGGGACAGCGTGCACAAATCCAACACTCCTCTCAATGCGAGCGCTCCATCGTGGGTAGGAAACACTGGATCAGGGACCAGTGTAGCGCTGCAAACAGCCTTAGCAAAGGTGAAAGGGGAGAAATGTGGAAGCAGAGTCCGTGTCTTATTTGACACGGGAAGCCATACTTCCTTTATATCAGCTGAGGCTGTTGATAGGATAGGTTTGCGCCCTGTGAGAAGAGAAGCGTTGAGCATTCAAGCATTTGGGAGTACGGAAGTAAAAGAGAGAGTTAGAGATGTGGTTGAGGTTAGTCTGGTTAGTCTGTATGAAAGGAAGAGTGTTAATATACATTGCTTTGTTGTAGATGAAATTGCCTCAATTACAAATGTGCACCCTGAGAAAGTAAAGAAATCTTACCCACATATAAAGGATGTTTATTTTTCAGACGTTTGCAGAAATGAGGATGTTCTTGACATTAATGTTTTGATAGGGTCAGACAATTTTTGGAGATTTCAACAGCATGAAGTGAAACGAGGGGGGCCAGACGATCCAGTAGCAGTGAAAACTGTGTTGGGTTGGGTCTTGTCTGGGCCTCTTCAAGGTAAGTCATTAAATTCAACTTCATTTGTGAATGTCAATTATTTGCCAAGTTTCTCTTTGAAGAGTTCTGAGACGCAAAGGATAGATGAAGAGATTAATAAACTGTGGGATTTAGATTCCATTGGGATTCGCACTGACAATGAAATTCATGAAAATGTTCTGGACAATATTGTTTTCACTGGGGAGAGATATTCCGTAGGGTTACCATGGAAAGTAGGCCACAAGTCATTACCAACTAATTATAACATCAGCTTGATGAGACTGAAAGGACTGGGCAAAAAGCTTAGAAATGAACCAATGATCCTTGATAAATATAACGATATTCTTCAAGAACAGGTTGCATCTGGGGTAATTGAGCAAGTTTCTCAGTTGGAACCGGCAGAAAAGACCCATTATTTACCTCATATGGCTGTTGTTCGTGAGGAATCGGAAACAACGAAAGTGAGGATAGTTTACAACGCCTCGTGTAAAGAGAAAAAATCAGGTACATCTTTAAATGATTGCCTGCATGTCGGGCCGGCCTTAACTCCTCTTATGTTTGATATACTTTTACGCTTTAGAGAGAACCGTATTGCGTTGATAGGCGACATCGAAAAAGCCTTTTTAAATATTGAAATTTGTCCTACTGATCGTGATTGTTTGAGATTTTTGTGGTTTGAGGATTGTATGAAAGAAGATTCAGAAATTATTGTATACCGATTTAACCGAGTTGTATTTGGAGTAAACTCATCGCCATTTCTTCTGAATGCGGTGCTACGGCATCACGTTGAATCTTATAAGGAAGTAGATCCCAATTTTGTTTCCAAGATGTTAAACAGCTTTTACGTAGATGACCTAGTTTCAGGTTCAGACAGCATTGAAGATGCCTTTAAGTTGTATAAACAGGCTAAAAGTAGGATGTTAGAGGGCGGTTTCAGATTAAGGAAATGGAAAACAAATAGCATAGAATTAGCCAATGCCATAAAAGAGTGTGAAAGTGAAACTGAGAGTGAAAAGCCTAATTTAAAACCAATGGTGTTGCAAGATGAGAGTACATACACAAAAGAGACACTAGGTCAGGGAAACGTTATGGGTAAGGCATGCAAGGTCCTAGGTATGAAGTGGGATAGCGAGATAGATACCTGGGAATTTGATCTCGGTAGATTGAAGCAGAGTGCAAATGTAGAAAGGCCAACAAAAAGGGGAATCTTGAGCACACTCGCCACCCTTTTTGACCCATTGGGGGTTGTAAGTCCCATCCTAGTGACAGCAAAGGTATTATTACAGGAACTCTGTCTACAGACGATTGGATGGGACGACCCTATTCCCCAAGACAAGATAGGAGAATGGATAAGTTGGCTGGATGACCTTAAAAGGGTTCAATCTATCACATTACCAAGATGTCTGTACGATAAGAGTGAGGAAGAAATATTTAATTGCCAACTTCATGGATTCGGAGACGCCAGTAGTAAAGCCTACTGTGCTGTCGTTTACTTGGTATACCAAACAGATAAGGGGGTTGAGGCTAGATTATTGTGCGCAAAGACAAGAGTAGCTCCCCTTAAAGAACTTACAATTCCCAGATTGGAACTGTTATCTGCTAGGATTTTGGCAGTACTGATGGATACAGTTTATAAAGCCCTTCAGCAGCAAATTGAAATTGAATGTATGAAATACTGGCTGGATAGCAAAACCGCACTTCATTGGATATACAACAACGGCCAATGGAAACAATGGGTTCAATTCAGGGTGTCAGAAATACTTAAGATTTCGAAAGCAGAAAATTGGGGACATGTTGCAGGGAGGGACAATCCCGCGGACATAGGTTCTAGGGGGGCATTGGCAAGTCAGCTGAGAAGTAGCGCTTTGTGGTGGGAAGGACCACTCTGGTTAAAAGGGGGGAAGGAAGATTGGCCCAAGGGACTGATTTTGGAAGACACAGAGGATGTGCAAATTGAAAGAAAGAAAGCTAATGTTATGATTACTATCACAGAGGAGAAGAAAGGTGTAAGCCAGATTGTCGATATTAAGAAATTCAGTACACTAAAAAGGCTAATAAATGTAACAGCGTGGATTAGAAGGTTTATAGAGAACGTGAAAGCAAAAAGAGAAAAAAGGGAATTGAATTTGGAAGGATTGAGTGTAGAGGAATTATGTTATGCAGAAAGATTATGGATAAAAGATGCTCAAGAGACCTTAAAGGGGGATTCATCTTTCAAAAGGATTCGAATGCAGCTTGGTATAATAGAAACGGAGGGAATAATGGTTTGCAGAGGGAGACTGGAAAGATCTGATCTAGAGCTTGAATCTAAGTACCCTATTTACCTGCCTAAGGAACATAGATTTGTAGAGCTGTTAGTTCTAGACTGCCATAGCAGAGTTTTTCATTGCGGTTTAAAGTCAACTCTTGCGGAGCTCAGAGCACGATTCTGGATCTCGAAAGGAAGGCAGTTTGTAAAGAAAATTTTGAAAAGGTGCTTTATTTGCAGGAAGATGGAGGGGCGGCCATTTCAACCGCCACCAACGTCTGCAATACCTGATTTTCGAGTGACAGAAGCTGCACCGTTCAGCAATGTAGGGATTGACTTTGCTGGGCCACTCTATGTAAAAGAGAACAAGGGTAATCCATCTAAGGCTTATGTGTGCTTATTTGTATGTTGTGTGACAAGAGGACTTCATTTGGAGCTTGTACAAAATCTAACAGCTTCTTCATTTTTGAACTGTTTTCGCCGATTTTGTGCAAGGCGTGGCACACCTAAGATCATTAATTCCGATAACGCTAAAACGTTTCAATCGTCAGCAAACCTGTTGAGAAAATTTCATGCAAACGATCGCGTAAAAGAATTCTCTGAATCAATGAGAATAAGTTGGAAATTCAATCTACAATTAAGCCCGTGGCAAGGAGGACATTATGAACGAATGGTAAGAAGCATCAAAAGGTGTTTAAGGAAGGTTCTGGGTAATTCTCTTATATCCTTTGATGAATTAGCTACTATTGTAACTGAAGTCGAATGTATTTTAAATTCACGCCCGCTGTCTTATATGTATGATGAGCTGGGAGGGGAAGTTCTTACCCCATCTCACCTGTTTGTAGGTCGTAGATTGTTATCTCTTCCATCAGGGAACGACATTCACCCTAAATCCTTAGAGCACGATGGTGAATATACACTTAATAAAAGATTTTTGCATTTAACACGAATTTTGAGCCATTTTTGGAACAGGTGGAGGACAGAATATATCATGGATCTCAGAGAAACCCACAGACTTAACAGCAACAAATCACCAAAAGTTGAAACAGGGGATGTTGTCCTGGTGCAGGAGGAACATGCAAAACGTGCATCTTGGAAAATTGGCATTGTGGACGAATTGATTATAGGGAAAGATGGTGAAATACGTGGTGCAAAGGTACGCAAAGCTGGAAAAGGTAAGCATGAATTTATTAAACGACCAGTACAAAAATTGATTCCTTTGGAAATTGCTAGTAGAGTAGATCTAAGAGCTGAGAACAGTGAGGAAGGGCAGACAGGAAGCAAAGATGTGAGTCAGAAAGAGGACGGAGAGGATAAGCAAGAGATTGTGGAGAGGCGCAAGCGCTATGGCAGGGCTGCGGCGCAAACTTCGCGCGCAAAAACGCGGCTCATGCTTGACCCTTAAGAGGGCCAAGGAGGGGGGAATGTTGGAAAATAGTTTTGATGTTATGATCTTTACATATTTTTTACCTTATCATCATGTTATTTAGCCTCGATTTAAATAAACTATACGAGACATGTCATGTAAAATCCCCAAAAAATTATTGCATCGTACGATTCTATCAAGACTGCTGGGACACGCTGAGGGGGATTAGTTTTTTAGTTTCAGAGTGCATAGAGTTAGTCAAGATTGAGAACGAATGATAGAGATGAATGTTTTACAGTTGTTGTTTGATTGTGCCTTTTCTTTGACTGAGTCTGCGATTGGACAATACACCTTGGAACTAGCGAATTAATAGTTGAAAAACTATTACACCGACTGATGAGGAGTTAGGAGACCATTTTGTCGTAAATGGCTATAAACCGAGTCAAATATAATCTTTTCATACAGCTTTCCAAAAATCGGGAGTAATGAGATTGGCCGATAGTTGGTTTTACACCGCCTGCTATCTGTCTTGTGTATAGGAATGACATTTGCCTTTTTCCATAGAGACGGATATATGTCTGTTTCTAAACAGTCTTCAAAAATAAGGTACAAGGGTTCAACTATTGAGAAGTCGCAAATTTTGACCATAGTAATAGAGATTTCATAGCAACCATGGGCTTTTTTGCTGTCTAGAGATCGAATAAGTTTAAGAACTGTTTCCCTATTGATGGCGAATCCTTCTAAAAGGGCTCCACTCCTTGGTGTAAAAGAAGGAAGGGTGCTGCTCGTTAATGTCTCAGAGCACATTTGTACAAAGAATTCATTGAAGATAATCGCCTTGGCCTCTAAATTTGTCACAAACAATCCGTTTTCTACCAATGGTGGAATATTAATACTTTTCTTTTGATCAATTAGTCTGTTCATGGTTGACCAGAATACTTTTGTACCGTTAGACGGATCCGATAGTTTTCAACCGAGGTTACGATAGTACATATCCTTGTAAATCCTCCAGTCTCCTCTCACTATTCATAAGCATGATTCATTCCCCAATGAAACCTCAGCTACAGCTAGATTGATAGTCGATCTTAAGCCCTGGTCATGCTAATCTAACATCTCACCTAACAATTCACAATGTTGGGTGAAGAGTTTTCTCTGTTTGATCACCTTCTCAAAGCATTTCGCCTAACAACGCATAAAAGTCCTTAGCAAAATTTTTTTTGTCTTCCATCAAACTTCACTTATCATCGCCAAACAAATGTTATTGTGGCCTAACATGGTGGCCAAATGAGGCCAGCATTTCATAAATCAGTTGTTTTGCAAATGTTAAATGATGTGTTTAATCAGTGTGACCAGGGCTTAGAAACCCAAAAAAGGCAGAGGTATAGAAAAGGGAGAGCGCGAAATGGGGACGCAGCGTCCCTAGGCGTGTCTGATGGAGGGCCTTGCTCCCCTCACTTGGTAACTCTCTTGGAAGTAGAGGCTATTGTAAATGAGATATTTCTTTTGAAAACAAATTTTTTTACAAGCTGTTGAGATATTGTAGGTTCACTATATTTAAAAGTAGTGGAAAAGCCTTCTTTACTTGGCGACATACTCAGTTCTTATATAACTAAGTGGGTCAACTTCAAAGTTTCTTATAGAAATATTTGTACGAAAGAGCCCCCCCCCCTCCCCAGCTATTAATTTACTTCTACACCATTGAATGAGAGGTATACATGTATATAGTTGATTTTATTACGTATTGCAGTTTTTATTTGATATAGCATTTAATAATGTTTGCTAATTAGTCACACAAAGGAGAATGTAATTTTGTATGCAACTCTCTGAAGGATTCTTATAACTCGGGGAACTGGCTGAGAAGAGATAGGTACTTTGTTTATCTAGCTTTTTAAAGCTAACTTTCACCATCATTTTCTCTTTTCAAGGCCGTACCATACCAGCTTTGGGATAAAGAATGAGTGTGCAAAGGTGAAATTGCCAACAGAAATGATTACTGCCTTTACCCACTAGGGTGCCCCTCTGATGTTAACGATTATTTCTGCAGTTATGATCATTTTTGCCACATCCCCAATAAATACACCCCCAGTCCATTTTGTCTGTATTTTAAGGAATTATATGATGCTAATAGCACTTGCTTCGCTTCTATGAATACTATTAAAGTAATTATGTCTGCTGCTGATCATTACATTTTGTGATATAATAGTTTTTATGTTATTAAATCAAGCGGTGAGTCTCGCTTTTAGGGAAGCAGCAGACATAATTCACCATGGGGCCATCCACAAAGGGCGTCCTCGCCTCATGGGAAGGAAAGAGTTTGCAACAATATGAACAAAAGGGGAATCTTTTAAGACATCCGTTTCAGAATTTTCTTAGGAGAAGAGAATGCATTTAGAAGTTATTTTATCCTAATCTTCTTTCGCTGAAGATTGAAGAATAGAGAGACTAAAAGAAACATATACATTATCATTTTCCCTTTCAAAGGGCTTCTATTTTTTCACATTTTGTGCAGCTCCTTGATTGTCTTCTAGTTCAAAGTATTGTACTGAATACGCTTTTAGATGTTAGTACGCGGGTCGAGATACACAGTGAAATTTCTTTCCCAATCTCATTCTTCTTTTATCTGTGATGATTTGCGGAGATATTTTGCCCTCAGATTATAAGTTGTATGTTTCATTTCGTGAAATCCCCCATACATGCGATTGGCAAAGCTGTTTCACTGACTTGTTGATGTCTGTCGTTAATTTCTTCAAGTTTCTAACATGTATACAAAAAATACCCCTTCAAGTAAACAATGTTTTGCAGGAGTATTCATGTTCTTCATGGAGGATCGGAGGGGTACGTTTATGTGTGAGATCGATCTCTTTGTTTGGGCCTTTGTTAATGAAGAGCCAGATCAAAGGGCAATACTTGAGGTTCAATAAAGTAACCACGTTATAAATTACTGTCTGCCCTCTAGAAATATATGTGCTTACTTTAGAAAAAGTACCGAGTCCATCGAATTTCCTCTAATTAAGGTTTTGATTCTGCATTACGACTGGTAAGTATGACTCACTTACAGCTGGCACGTACGACCGGCATGTTTGACGGGCACAGCCATCTGGCATGTACGACTGCTATATTTGATGGACAAATACAGCTGACATGTACGACTGGCATGTTCGACGGGCACAGCCATCTGGCATGTACGACTGCTATATTTGATGGACAAATACAGCTGACACGTACGACTGGCATGGTCTGTTGCAAGTTCTGTCTGCAATAATTCCTCATTTTAAGAAAATAAACGTTTTGGTTTTAGTAGATTGATATAACTAAAAATAATAATGAAAATAATGAAGACTTTAATTTCATATTCAAAAACTTGCAACAGAAATAACCTCACTTGATAGGGCATTTACAATTGGCTAGCCTGATGTACAATGCATACAAGTGTAGTGACACGTAAACATTGTAGCTTAGGCCATTTCTCAGTCAATGCCGATTTTCTTTCTTTTCATTCATTCACATTCACAAAATCACACACCTGGGACATGACCATACGTCACTCCTGTCATCATACACCCGGTCATTCCTCTTCTGTTGTTTCACACGCAAACATCACCACACGATTCCATTCAGTAAGCAACTAACAAGCACCTAACCCTTCCTGTACGTAAATCATGTTTATTTCGGTTGTTCAATGTTTTTGTATATATTCATGTTACCTGTAAAGTAATGTTTAGTCAGAGTAGAGTCAGAGTACCGTCAACATCAACGTCTCCTCTGTCTGCCTCCGTGTTCTCAGCACGTTAAATCTGATACTCGCCTACAACGGATCAACGAAGGATGTCACTTATCGAACATCTGCAGTCTATAGGACCCAACAATTCACGTTCCTATAATGGTGACGGCGAGACGTGACCCGCATATCCTTCGTTGATCCAGCTTCTTCAAGCAAGCAAGCAAGCAACTCGCACTCGACCCACCGTAGTGCCTAAACAACACACTCGTCGAACGCCGACATACAGGTTCCTGGTTGATCCTACTCACAAAACCTCGCAAGCACTCGTCGAACGCCGACATTCAGGTTCCTGGTTGATCCTACTCACAAAACCTCGCACACAATCGTCGAACGCCGACATTCTGGTTCCTGGTGACCCAACACATAAAACCTCGCAAATCACAACCGTCAAACGCCGACACTCTGGTTCTTGGTCATCCAACTCACAAAACCTTGACAACATCACATCGTGGCCGCCGCAGAAATTGACATTTTTATAGTATGTTTGGACATTTCGTATCTATTCTTCGTATTAATTCATTTTATTGTTTGTGTACAACTTCTGTTATTATATATTCGCATATTTTCAACTTATTACCGTATATGTAGCCCTTCGTAGCACTAATCAGTATCACTAACATCCAGCTAGGACAACTAACGCTACTCTCGCCACTCATCATTCAGTTCTTTGTTGCCATTCACATTTCTCATCCTACAATGTTTGCAATCCTACATTGCTTTCTCCCTTACGGATCGAATGTTTAGTAGTTCCGTGGCTGAGGCTTGTTTTAATATGAACTACTAATTTGTAATTAGAATATAGAACATACCACTTGTGGTCTTGCCTTCAGAATGTGTAAGCACAGAATAGAAGTTGTTCGTTTTCTTCTTATATGATTCTTGTTCTCGGATATAAAATTCTCTAATGACTGATTTCTCTATCATATATATATACTGTATATTACAAAGATTACGTAATGGTTAGTGTGGGATGACAAAGTAATAGCGAGGCGTTAGAAAATGCTGAGTAGGGAGAACTTAGGCCCAAACAATGATTTTGACGCAAGATGTGGTTGTGCGTAGGAATGTGTGAATGAAGTAATGGTATGAGTTGTTATGGGAATAAAACAAATTGTGAAAATGAATGGTATAGGAGGAGAGAGATGCTACAAATGCTTCTCATCCGCTTGCATTCTAAGGGGGGAGCTCTTGTAGTGACACGTAAACATTGTAGCTTAGGCCATTTCTCAGTCAATGCCGATTTTCTTTCTTTTCATTCATTCACATTCACAAAATCACACACCTGGGACATGACCATACGTCACTCCTGTCATCACACACCCGGTCATTCCTCTTCTGTTGTTTCACACGCAAACATCACCACACGATTCCATTCAGTAAGCAACTAACAAGCACCTAACCCTTCCTGTACGTAAATCATGTTTATTTCGGGTTGTTAAATGTTTCTGTATATACGCATGTAATTTATGTTGTATAGTCAGTCAGAGTAGAGTCAGAGTACCGTCAACATCAACGTCTCCTCTCTCTGCCTCCGTGTTCTCTGCACGTTAAATAATGATACGCCATCAACGGATCAACGAAGGATGTCACTGAACGAACATTTGCAGCTTATAGGACCCAACAATTCACGTTCCTATACAAGAAAAAAAATAGAAGGATGTATGGAAAGGAAGGAGTTCAGGACTATTTCAGGGTTTGTTCCTTTGGCAAAAGATAAAGTACTTCGTGTGAATGATAGTGTTGCCATGGTGTTGCAGAGTTTCGAAATTAGATAGCACCGGTGTCCATTGTCAACAGTTAAACCATCGCACATATCAATGAAAGAGGAACAAGGGAGGCCAAATATTCCAAGAGAACTGATAGAGAGATTGATATACTTAACTTCGTTACATTTGATTTAAGTTTTTCCACAAGAGACCGATATTTTGCTCTCTTAAGCTCCGCATTCACATCCAAGTTAGTCTCAAAGCCAACTGTACGATCGAGAATGTAAATCTGCTTAAATAATGATAGCAAAAATAATAATAATAATCTCAATTTACACAGGAAATCTTGTTCAGCTTGTGCACAAGCTGCCGTTAAATTAAAGAAATTATGAAGTGAACGGGAAGTGCACGCTAAAAGAATTGTATACTACAATGCAAAATATTTGATAATTAGACGTATTGTCAAATTCATCGATTGAGCATTGCTTACACCCCAATAGTATCAGAACAATTCAGCTTCAAAATTTTGGATAAATTAAGAACAGCCAGTCTGAACCTCAATTTTACTGGTTCTTATAAAAAAGGAGTGTGTGATTTTGATCATGAAACTTAATGGCGTAGAATTTTGTTGGTACAAAATTTTTTTGCCGAAAAAAAAAGTGCGTGGAACTGTATCACGCCACAAAAGCGTTTCTTGTAGTAAATTGGTGTGAGTTTGGTGCAAACCTCTTCGTGCTCAGCCTATGAGCCTTTAGAATAGTCACCTTGTAAATTTCTCCTATTTTAGACCCAGTTGAAGGTGGTCTAAAGTTTGTGGCTATTTTTGAAAAGGAGCTTGGATGATTAATTATTTAATTGTGCTTTATTTCTTCCTTGATTGATTTTGCATGGGATTACCAATAGTCCAGGCGGGGAAGGGGGGTATCGTCACCCGATGAGGGAATTTATGGGAGTTAGCGATTTTGGTTAAGTTCGATGCGCTGATTTCGAAAATCGATGTTATACAGGGAATTAACGGGATCTTTTGCCTCGTTTTCATGAATTTAGCTTCATTTTGGTGCAATCTTACTCGCAATGATAAAGCAGTGTTATTTGGTGGCGAAAGTGATTAAAATAATCAATTCAAATCAATTATAGGATGCTGAATCCAAATTTACCTTCAGATCTAAAATTTTGAGCTTCTGAAACCTCGTTTTGGCGTAAAACCTCGCTTTGGTGCTAAGTAACACCGTTCAAACCTGACATGTTCTTGATCCATAGCACTTGTTAAAAGACTCTAATGTAGGATCTCCTGAAGAGGCGAGGTCTGCTAAGGTCTTATGGCCTCTTCCAAATTTTCTGCGTTATGAGTCTTTACATTGAATGGAACATAAACAAACGTCAAGTCAAAAGTTTTAAAATAAGCAGAGTCAATTTCTGATTTTTCTGTTCAAAAGTCATCGATATTTTCAAGATTTTTGCATAATTTCTGCGAATATCTGCGTGTCTTTTCAGGACATTTGACATGTGGAGCGTAGGCTCGACTGTTGGCAACCAAAATGAAAGTTCATTGGAGTTGAGTTTCCCTCCTAAAGGTCCAAAAAGCTATAGATTCGAATAATAGAAAAATAAGCGAAACAATGAACTTTGAAATGGAAAGGGAGGCTTCGTCGTTGACATATGCTTGCCCCACGGAGATAAACCGCAAAAGTACCCCGGCTCTTATGTTACATTTGGCATTGGGAAGGCGCAATTTTTTGTGACAAATAGCGCTCCTATCCTCTAGCCTTTAGAGACTAGCAGAACTCGTCGAGATCTCGCGCGATTAATATGAAATTTCGAAATACAAAGCATGGCCCTTCTTATCATTACGACTTTTTTTATTCTTCTATTCCTTTTGTGGTATCCTGTACGTAAAAAATGCTGTTTAGTAAAACATGCTGTTTAGTAATAAACTAGTGTGTTGAAGGAGTATAAAGGCTCGTATGGACTATATACAAGATTTAAGTAAGTAGCTTTGATAATGTATTCGAACTCCTTTCTTGCCGCGGCAACAAAGATGTCTTCACAATTTTGTGGTATCTTTTTATATTTAACTTTCAAAAACTTAGATTATCGCGTGCGACGCCATTTGATTTTAATTCCACTGTGCGTGCAGTTACTATACTCTGGGGGCTGGTCTTTTTTTCTGTGCACCCGGTTTTGAAATGCTTTTGGCATTCCTGGTTTTAAGGGGTAGATATATATATACATACATTTCAGCTATTTACAGACGGTTGCCAATTCAGCGTAGCTGATTTCCAAAAGAACTGGAATGGTGAGCTGCATCAAATTTAAGGGTATGAAAGTATTTTGCTGCAGCCTGAAATTCATTCATAGTTCATGTTCATTCTCAAATTTTTTATTCTTTTAACGTAGTGTTGCCCTTCAACTAGCTGATTTTTAAGTGGTCCTCAGATAGCCTATGGAATAATAGGACGCATAAATATCAAATTTGAAGTTTGTTCCTGTTGGCAAATTCGTAGACAGAGAGGACGGTGCAATGATTGTCAATGACAACAACCAAATGGAAGTACCGAAGGAAAGGTAAGTCCAGAAAAAGTCTGCTTATGTTATTGTCTTGCAAGAAAAAACTAAAACTCCAGTTAATTGACAATAATCACAATTTATACATAACAAAATGATTGACAGATCATGTGATCAGTCCGACTTCATTGGGTTGAAAGGGGCAGGGGGGGGACATGTAGAGTTAGACTGCCGTGCTGTTGGAAAATTTCTCAACTTGTCCGAAAAATGATGCCTTCCTTTTCTTTTGTATCGAACTGTTAAGCTTTGAAATGAAAAGCTGTTTTAGAACTGAAAGCTAAATAGACCGATTTCTTCCGCCGCTGTGTTGTTCTAAGAAATTCTGGCAAGGTAGGATGGTCCTTTTCTATTGACTTTGGAACCTCGCATACATCCCCAGTAATAAAGAAACTGTTGCTAGAACTGTATTGAGAAAATTCCTATTGCCTTTCTTAACGTAGAAGAACCGAACAATATTTAAATTGTTTGACACTTGAGAAGAGCTTATTTTCTCTTTTAGTTGAGTTGCAATACCCCATGTTATATTCCAAATAATCCTAAATAAGCGAATACAATGGAAACGTCTGACAGCCGATTTGTAATATGCCCGCCTCGTTATTACGGGCACTTTTGGCCAAGAAAAACGGTCATACGCTCTGTCTCTTTACCTACTAAATATCTTTTGAACAATCTGCATTTCTTGCACCCCCTAAAGATTTTTCTATCTACCCATCTGCTTGTTTGCTTCATTCTGTTCGCAAAAGAAGCCTGCTTTCTCTGATATGAACTCGTGAGGAGACCAATGTTTTTGCACAAGAATCATTAATGACATTCACTCAGAGTGGCACGAAGTGTCACGATTTTCTTAAAGACTCAGTGGTGAAGAATATTTCTTTATACTCAGCGGTTAAATTCCTACTTCTTCTTCTTCTTCTTCTTCTTCTTCTTCTTCTTCTTCTTCTTCTTCACAGAAAGATGAGGAACAGGAGGGGCTATTCTGAGGGAATTCCGAAAGAGGGTGTGTCCTATTTGGCTTGCTAACTGAAGCCAGGATCACATTTACGTGGGTACGCATGTAACATTTTGCTAACTGACGTAACATTTCGCATCCATTTGTCGAAAGGGCCTTTTCCAAGTGGGTACAATGTCACACCCTCTGCACGCCCAATGTAGCATCAGCCCCAGGGGCGGATCTAGGGGGTTGCGAGCGTCGCTTAAGCGACAGCCAGATTTCAAGTACCATATTTTTTAGATCTACCTTCAGTACCTAAATGCGAAATGAAAGTAAGGATATCAATGCTTTTGGAGTCATTCGTTCCCTTCCTCTTGGTACCCAAGCTTATCATGGAACGATTAACGGAATTGAATAGTTTTCAATTTTTAACCAATTAGATGCAGTATTGTAGGGTAGAACAACCAGTGAGTTAACAAGAAATTCATATTTCAAAAACTGGCGGGAGCCACCATAGTCTATGTTTTGTCTAGCTGTTCTGTGGCGGGAGCCACGGTGAGCAACATATTAAGTTCGAATTCTAGCTCTCTACCAATCAGAACTTCGCATTTACATCAAAGTTTTAGTGCGAGCCACGGCGAGCAACATTACAATTTCAAATTTTGCTCCTCAACCAATCATAAGCTCAAATGAAGTAGCTAAGGTTCTGGGGCGAGCCAAGGTGGTATTTTGAACAGTGAAATATCATGAATTAAGAAACCATGGACTGACCGGAATAGATCTTAAAGCGAGGCTCACTGCAGTATGGTTTCACAATCTTGTAACATGGCTGCTCGCTGTAACTCCGATCTATTACCAGAAATTCCTCAAGCACTATGCAACGGTTGCAAGCTAACAGAGATCAAGAAGTTTGAATATAAGTTGTTTCCTACTATACAAGATAATTTGCTTAATTTTGGCACCACTTATGGCCCAATGCCTTAATGGATATAAACAATATACATCAAGAATTTTTGGGAATAATTATATCTTCAAACAATATTGCTGGATGTCTGCATTTGAGTATAGTATCTGATATGGCTTTCTTGACATTATGGTATGTTGAGTTATACACCCAGTGCAAAAAACTACTTTCTTTGATAGCATTTTCACAATGGATTCAAGTAGTAAGAAGGATCTATTGGAATTTGGTACTCTAGTCAGATATCTTCCAGAACAATCAAGAACATCTAATATATAAGCTTACATGACACTTATATTCTAGAACATTCTAGTCACAAGCAACATACGTCCTAGAATACTATTTATACACTTAATATTATAACAGAATGTTCCTTACTCTTCCAGATCATTCCATCTAAGAACTTTCTAGAATATTGTAAAAAGCTATATAATTCACATTGCAGAATAGTTGATAAAATCAGTGCTTAGTAAAGTGAGTCTTATTGAAAGAATAGACTATATACATCAACGATTTCAACAGGATCTACCAAATCACATAAAGTATATAACTTTGGCTTTGCAATGTATTAGACTCTTGTGATTCACTTGAGGTGTAGCTTGACCCTACAGTGAAATGCTCTAATGGTATTTTTTTATTTGATTCTGAAAAATTAGTTTACTGCTATCTCAACTGCCAGTGCTATTGCTTGTATCAACCTCAAGTATATCCTCAATGCAAAAGTATGTGTAAATTTCTTTGTGCTAACTTAGATAGTGCTATGTTTTCCACTTCAATTTTTGGAAGATTGCATTTCTGGGCGTATCTATTTACAAATAATTTAGAAGTAGTGTCTCATTGCAACTCAGGTTGCAGCATTATTATGGTAAAATCTGTGTATAGTGTTAAATTGGGCCTTGTATCTATAGAACTATGGCAGATGTTTATTGCTTAATAGCTTATAATGCAACTTCTGTTGCAGTGGTTGGCAATGAAACATTGCTCTCTTTGTTAAGATGTCATACAGGCATCAGTCTACAATTCATCTTTTTAATCTAAACATCCAGTTATTGAACAGCAACACAGAGCTGATGATAAAAAAAGCTTGAAAAATACATTTGCTATTACCTTCACAACTTTTCATTCTTTGCAAGAGAAATTACTATGTTTCCCTGAGTCAAGCTGATGAATATAGCTCTGATCAAGGCTATTTTAAACCTGCACTTATTGATACTACAATGTTTGATTTAGCATACAATGAGACTAAAAGTATTTACATTAAAAGGGGCTGTTGCTGCTATTTTCCTGCCCAGTCATAAATCTTAGAATATTGGGAAAAATAATTACAATCTTAGTATCTCAGTTTGTTCTGCTGTCCTTTCAAATAAATATATAAATAGATAAATATATATACATAAAATTTTAATTTTCTCCTGATTTTTCTGAGCATTACATCAACCTTTCTGTTTGCACCGAAAAAGGAGAAATCCTGGTTACTCGCGAGCTACTGATTGCATATACATCCATATGTATGTATATATATATATACAAACTAATCCTAAGCCGCATCCACGCATCCACAACGTATATAAATTACATAAATAGAATAAACCACAAATATACTATCCTTTCAGTAAACGTTTCGATTAGAATCTTCATCAGTACTGATGAAGATTCTAATCGAAACGTTTACTGAAAGGATAGTATAGTTGTGGTTTATTCTATATATATATATATATATATATATATATATATATATATACGTATATATATATACGACCCATCAATTATATGAACAAGTAGCATTTCGACATGAACGTTCCATAACATTTTTAAGAAAGTCACACTGCCGCAAATCCTCAAATAGGCCCCCTCTAAAATATGCCCCGTGTTAGAATTTCCAATTACTATTAAGCCCCCCTCGAGACACCCCCTCTTCATATGATGATGAACTTTACACTGTTCTCATATAATGCTTAAATTTAGAGTGTACTATGGGGAAAACAAGTTTTGACGATGAGCTATATACGCAACATGTGTCTAGTAATTTATAAGACCCCCAGAATAAGCCCTCCTCTCAAATAAGTTCCCACCCAAAAATATTTAAAGTGAATTAGCCCCCGGGTGGCTAATTCGAGGATTTATGGTATCGGGGAAAGTTCTGAAAAGGGCCGCAAAGTTGGGGGAGAACTTTGTGGCACTCCCGGAAGAGAAGTCTGTAGAATGTAGGCAGCACATAAAATCACACTCTTTTAATAGTGATAATGATAATTAAGACACAGACAGACACACAGTCTACAACCATAACACTGAAATACGTAGATTTACACAAGAAATTTATATTAACCAACAGTAAATAAATGGCTTATTATAATAAACCAGTTATTTACTGTTGGTTAACTACTTACTAATAGCTCGTACTCATGACAAGATTGAACTAACAAAAACCAACCTAGGAAAGCGTAAAGATTGTAACGTTTCATTATTTACAATTAACGCCTTAATTTACAAGTATACCCTTCCCCGAGCCCTTTTTTTATTTTTGTTTAAAAGGAAATTATCGTTTCGCAGCTCTTTATAACATCTGGCATGCAGTTACAAAGTATGCTGCTCCTGAAGCTTGTGGAGTTCGGGCCAAAAGTTCTCGTGGATGTGCTGGGTAGCAAGACTCTGTCATTTTTTCTGAGATTGTATCTGGTCTTTTTTCTCTATAACAGTCAAATAAAGCGGAGGACTCAAATTGGGCAATGTTTTGTAATTTCTATCATTAGCTTTTGGAATGTAGTGTATTCATTACTTCTGACCACAAGATCAGCAAAAAGCGCATCATAGTCATTAAAAAGTACTCGTAGTGCGCGTATATGGATCTTATTGATTTTCTTATTGGTATTTTTTCCACAGAACATCCAGATTAAGGGACAGTATCTAAAGTTTGACATGATAAATGAGTTATATAGCAACATCTTCTGAGGCTGCTGGAGATATCCAGCGACCCTAGAAAAAGCACTAACACTCATGTTCGCTCTGATGCACAAGGATTTCACATAGGTATCAAATTTGAAATTTGAGTCTGTTGTTGTCCCCAACATTTTAACTAGATTAGTGCATATTATGATTTTCTCATCGATTTCCAGGCAAAGTTTATTGTCGTGATTTAGACTCATAAACATCAGTTGGAATTTTGATGGATTTGCAACTGGCATGTTAGATTCAAACCATCCTAGAGTGTTGCGCATATCGAATTCCAACTTCGAAATCACTGGTTCAATTTTCAGTCTGCATACAAACAGAGTGTTTTCATCAGCAAAATTGCATATTTCTGATTCTGATAAAGAGTCCCAAGTACTGAGCCTTGAGGCACACCAGATGTGATATCGAGCCATGAACTATAACTAGAACCAATTCTAACTCGTTGTTTTCGTGACGTCGTGTAGTTATGGAGCATTTGGAGGTTGCCCATGCCATAACCATAGGCCTCCAATTTTGCAATAACTCTCCTTTACATGATGCTGGAACAACCCTGAATCCTATCACTCTTTCCTTGAAAAAGCTGTGTGTGGGCCCAAACAACTGAAGAAACTCTGTGTCTTTGCTGGCCAGTACTGGGGAAACCACTGGGCCTACCGGGGGCTTTTCCCAATATTTAGTATGTTAAAAATGTCCCAGTTGCAAACCATTTCCGGTATCCGTCATCAGTATGAACCATATTTCACGGGGACAAACTTAATGCTAAGGGGGAATAATGTATTTACATAGAATTAGTCCAAGATAGACCAGGCCAAGATAGAAATAATATGTTATGGTTTTATTAATTTGGTTTTCAAACTTTGATGCAATTTAAGGTAAAATGGACACGTTTCCGCACCAAACGGATTTTCTGCTGCAAAGTTGGCTAGTTCTTGCTTAATACAAGAAAAAAGGACATCTTCTGGATATGCGTTTTCAATAAGCAGCTGCCTTATTCTGTCAAGCTCTGAGCCTAATTTAGTTTTAGAGCAAATCGGGTACTTCGGGGCAAAATGAGACATTTCTTCTTTCATAATGAATTTTCGGTTTGTCCGGTGGAGAAACAAATCAGCTCAATCTATGATATAAAAACTGAACTCCCTCTTTCAGCTTTGCAACCGTTGTTTCTGTGGTAACGAAAAGCTGAGGTGAGAAAAACGAATTTTTTGCGGATTCATCGATGGTTAAAACAGCAATTTTTGCCAAGGTTAAGGAAAATATCTTGAAAACTTTTTAAAATTTTTGCGCCATGTATTAAAGGCAAGTGAGATACAGCCCCCTATATTATTTAGTTAAGCACAACTGTATATTACTCGTAATACCATAGCATGATGGAATGCACAATTCTATACTTATTTTCTATATTTCTTCTGTTATCAAACTGGGGCAAAATGCGACGATGGCCTAAGTCCATCCTATTCTACCACTATGAATCATAGTATATACTAGTATTTCTTAAAATGGAATAAAACATATGTTGAATTGACTTTGATTTCAGATGGCACGCACTTATCAAAGAGTATTAAAAAGCAAAAACTTTTATTTCAGCAAAAAATTGCCGGATCCTTCTTCAGTGGGTATTCTCTAACGATTGTCGTTTTGGCCTTAGAAACGACTCAATAACATGAAGATTGAATTTAACATGTTATGTTTCCTTGCTTCAAGAAAATCATTCTTAAAGTATCCGCGACATCCATAGCAATCAAGAAAAACTTTCGTTTGTCAACAGGATAATGCATCTGCTCACAGAGCAGAGTTAGCTCGAAACTTCTGCCGATAGCAGAACATTTGATTTGACATTCGAAGCTGTCAAAAAATGCATGGCTAAACATCGATTAAAGATCTGTTTTAGCAAAAGTTTTTTCGCAACAATGTTTAACTTTTCGAATCTTCAAATTATAATTGTTTCATTGGCCGTATTTCGACTTCCTATTCTTTTTGATTTGCTGTTGTAATTTGCATCTAATTTGCATAACCACGCATCTCGTTGATCTTTCGCCATTACATAATTTTTAGAAGAATTTTATAAATTTCATTAAATTAATTCGAATTTAAGTGTACTTATTTCAGTCATTTCAATTAGTAATATATTGCTAAAAACTGTCGAAAGAAATGTCTCTTTCCTCCGTCTCTTATCATTTAAAAACGTAACTAGTAGATGTATGTCTTTAAGAGTTATAAACATAAAAGATAAAGTGTCTCATTTTGCCCCACATGTGGGGCAAAATGAGACGATATACCTGTTGTAGAAAAAGTTTGAAATTTTCAAATTATGAAAAGCTAGGGAAAAATTGCAGTTGCTGTTGAATAGTTCATATGTTTAAGTAAGTACATGAATGTTGTCCTCTTTTATTCACGTATTCCTGGCTGAGCAAGAGTAGAATATTTGCTTAAGCGTCTCATTTTGCCCCCAAGTACCCTAAGTGTCTTGTGAACTACGGTTTTTAATAAGACTAATCTTTCTTCACTTTGGGTAGAAGGAATCCAGCGGATATATTGCCCAGTAAATGTTGGTTTCCTGTAAACGCTGGTAAGAATTCCATTTCCCTCTTTCTCCACCGAAACACCTAGGAAATTCAAGGAGTTGCTTTGCTCCTTCTTTACTGTGAATTTTAGAGCTGGATGTAGCAAGTTAACATTTTCATGTATACGGTCACAATCCAGTTCGGAACCAAAGATGACAAAAGTAGCGTCCACATATCGAAGGTAGACACCTGGTTTTACGGTGTTGTTGACAAGTCTAATTTCATGAAAGCCCACGAAAATGTTTGCTAAAGCCGGCCCCAAAGGGCTGCCCATTGCCACTCCATCTAATTGCCTATACATCTGGTTGTTAAAACTAAATTCCACTCCTCGTGTAGCAACTAGCATCAATTCTTTGAAAGTGTCCTCGGGGAATGGAGGGCAATCAAGGTGACCTCGATACAAAGTATCAGCACAAATCAGTTCCATTAGATGAGACGTTGCATTAGATGAGACCATAAGGCTATGCTGCCATCTGCTAGAAAAGATAGCGTTCCTACCACTCAGAAACGTTGTGTCGTTTATGAATCTTTGTGCCGAAGTGAAGGTCAGTACGTAGGATGCACTACGCAGATAGTAGCAGACAGAATAAAACAACATGTTCCCACGAGTATCAGGAAGAAAAGCGATTCAGTAAGAGAACAGCCACTTCCTACGTGCAAAAACAATCATCCTAAAATGAATTGTGATTCGGCGATATGACAACATGTTATTACAAATCCAGAATGCGCCAAAACATATACAGACGATAATTTTCGGGTCATTGGGCATTTCATTTCATTTTACAATTTCTTTATACAGGGTAAGTTCAAATTTTAATATATTTGATTTGGTACCCTGACCCTGTTGGGTCACTGTCCCCCATTCACTTCATTTACCCTAGCCATGGCACTGATTCCCAAAATAATCGCTGCAATTGACTGCTTTCCGAGGAACTTAAAAACCAACCGGCAGAAATTAGACCTAAATGAGAAAGAAACACAAAAGATCACCAGGATGTTAAAGAGCATATCGGTTTCCAGCAATTTTGAAATAGTTATCATTTTTATGGGACATAAAATGCAAAACCAATGAATGCTGAAACTTTTCTTATCTTCCTTCTTATCCGTCTGTAGGTTTCACTGTATACTTTTGAAATTACTTTTCTGCCCTTTACTTGTTCTATGGTTTATAACCGGACTATTTCTATTGTATATAAAATGCTAATAATGAAAATAAATTGAATGAAAGCTTACTTGCCTACTTACTTAACTTATTTATTTAACATCTTACTTACATATTAACTTACTTACTTATTTATCATCTTACTTATCTATTAACTTACTTACTACTTACTTACTTATCATCTTACTTATATATTAACTTACTTACTTATTTATCATCTTACTTATACATTAACTTATTTATTTAGCATTTTAGTAACTTACATTCTTACTCACTTACATACTTACCTGGAAAAATTGAACTTTAATGAGAAAAAAGTAAAAAGCATTAAAAACAATTACAGATTGTACTCGGTCTCAGGAACTGTGAAAATTATGTAAACTTTTATGGGATTCAAAATGTAAAATCGAATCTAGAACTGATGGGTTTTTCTTATCCTCTGTAACCCTACTTTTTAATTTTTAATTTTGAAACATTTATTTGCTCTGTTCTTGTTCTATTGTTTAGAACTGGACTATGTTTATTGTACATACTATTGTAATAATGGAATATATTGAATGAAACTTACTTGCTACACACTTACTTACTTAGATATTCAGTTTGAAATCGATATGGCATATTTAGCTGTTGATAATTTGTAAACAGAAGTCTCCTATTAAATATTTGCACAGCAAGTGAAGTGAAATAGTGAATGTCTGTTGCAGGTGACACTGATCACTGATTGCGTTAATCCCTCAGATGAGATCTTGAATGCAAACTAAGCGTCTGAATTATGCTTCGCACAGCACCACTCGGTCAATTTTCTAGTCTAGAAGCAAGAAACTTACTAACTTGCCTGATCAGTCTTACATATCTGTGATTGCTAAATAGCTCAATACTGTTTGAACTGGACCACATCATCTCTTATTCATCATGGAAAAGTGATGCTTAGGATGATGATGATGATGATGATGATGATGATGATGATGATGATGATGATGATGATGATGATGATGATGATGATGATTAGGATGATGGTGATGATGATGATGATTAGGATGATGATGATGATTAGGATGATGGTGATGATGATGATGATGATTAGGATGATGGTGATGATGATGATGATGATGATGATGATGATGATGATTGTTATTATTATTATCATTTGAAACTCATCCAGTACATATATCTTTATTACCTTACAATCATACACATCATATGAAAAATAAAAGGCAGGAAAACAGCAAAGCTAAAATATCAAAGTTTTAGAAGTTTTATATCGGGAAGACAGTAGGTCAGGAGAGTTGTAGGGTTTATTTCTGCAGTAAAATATGTAATGTATTGCTCGTATGGCAATGCTTGAGCTTGCCATTTATGTAGTTTTATGAAATCTGTCCAAGGGTACATCGCAGAACATATCTAGGAGTGCAGTGTAGAGCAAGAATTATCGAAAATGCCTAGCAACTCAGTGAGAGAGTCATGAACGTTACGCCAAGGTAATAAAAATGCTGATAATGGCAATCATATCAAGAAATGTGATAAAAATAATGATGTTGATAATAATGCTAGTGATTATTATTATTATTATCATTATCATCATCATCATCATAAAGCTTTCAACTTCGTCTCAAGAATGGGAGATCGCAAACGACTTTTCCAAATTCAAATTTTCGAATCAGCCAATAGCAGATGGGAGCTTAGATTCAACGATCGAACACATGGATGACGTTATCCATAGCTATTTCAGGTAAAATTATGGGACTTCAACAGTGCTAACCACAGTAAGCTGATGAGTAGCTACAAAAGTAAATCAATCAGAGATAAAAGAGTTAAAAGGCTGGAAAGCGAAGATGGGGGACACAATAGAAATTAAGTTCGTTGCTAACCTATTACGTAGAAATTGCAGTAGACAGATTGGACATGTTTAGACAGTGGTTGCCATAGTAATACAGTAAATCAAGATCAGTATCTTTTCAATTCCAACATGGATTTCTTTGTTCTCTCTACCAAAAATTCCTTTTGACCTTACCCCGTTAACTTGTCGCAGGTCTCAAATCTTATTCGTAAAATGAGATCATCTGCTTCTTCCTGCCCTTTAGATCAGGCGTCCATCATCTGTTTCAAACGTTATCCATACTTACGATCGTATGCAACAAACATAATTCATTCAATTTGGAAATCACATACTGTGCCTTCAACTAGGAAAAAGGCCTGTATTATAAGGGAGGTGAGATAAATAAATGCTCCTTCAAATTTTCGGCCAATTACATTGCAATATATTCCATTGAAGATGTTTGCATCATGTTTGCGAAACGCAATCTCCAAGCTTCCATCAGAGAACAATTACATTGAATTTGAAATTCAGAAAGGATTCACTCCAAAAGTATCAGGGACCCTGGAACACACAACTCAGATGTCAAATATAATCAATACGGCACGTATCAAGCAATGCTCCATAGTCATCACTTTGCTGGATCTTAAAAACGCATTTGGTGAAGTTCATCACAATTTGATTTATGAAGTTCTTAGATATCACCTTATTCCAGACCAAATCAACCATCTTATTGAAAACCGATACTCTGAATTTCACACATCAAGTATCACTTCTGATTTTGACACTTTTTACATTCCTATCAGATGCGGTGTACTTCAGGGCGATGGTCTTAGTCCTCTCCTCTTCAACCTCTGCTTTAGTACATTTATCCAACAAATTAAGGCACCAATCTATCGTCAATTTGGGCTTCTTGTTGATTGCTGTAAAAGTCTTAATCCAGTTCACTGGTGTCAATTTGCAGACGATGCAGCTGTTGTTAAGTGGTCAAGAGAGTGAAAATCAACACTTGCTCAATCGCTTCACCATTTGGTGCAAGTGGGCACAAATATTTCCTTCCATGGCTAGATCTTCCCATATCAGGTACATTAAGCAAAGGTCCTCTGTACAAAGTAACTTGCCAACAAATATTTTCTATTTTTCTGTCAAGTATATAAATAATACTCTCCAAACACAGACGAACCGCTTCGAAGATGGAGCCTATCATCCTCATCTGACTGTTCTTTCTGCTTTGCACAAGAAGAAGCTTTTCTCCATGTTGTTTGTGATTGCAAAGTTTATCTTCAACAGGGTCACTGTACTTGGCGACACGATTCCATCCTCTTTTTTTATTGCTAAAACATTTCAGTCGTTACAACACGCAAACATTTATGACGACGCTCGTGGATCTATCAGCTTTTCTATTGTCACTGGGGACGATTTGCCACCTGATCTACTTCCCTCAATCTCTGTTGAGTGGCTTGCTTTACATTTTAGAGCAGATTGTGGCTTTTGAATCTAGCCTTAGGACCAATGCCGAAAGAAAGGCACAAAAGTATAAGGATTTGGTACAGCAACAATCTAACAAGTATAAAAAAGCTAAGTTTATAAACCTGTCGATGGGTGCTTTGGGTATATTTGATAAGCGGACATTTGATTTCCTTGACATGGTGACAGCCTTACAGTTTGATAATACTACCAAAACTACATAATTAGAAGGATAGCTACCATCGCAATCAGGACGTCTTACTACACCTTCTGCAGACATAACATATGGTGGTCAAGTCCTGAGCTCCTGTCCTAATAACTTATTCACTATTTTTTTCTTCACAAAATCGGTAGTGAGTTTCAGCTATTCAAATAATGCGGGCAATGTGGGCGCTGCGGAGCCCGGCAGTGGTCTGAACGATGCGGATGTGTTTGGTTGTCCATTATTCTGTCATTATAGCAAGAGAATACGTGAGAGTATGAGGTTCTTTAAGCGTATAGGAAAAATTAGTCCGCCTAAAGCATGTTTATTAAAATAATTTCTACATTCTAGCATGTAGATAGTATTCTTTTAACATTTTATGTCAATGTTATTGCAATGACCACCGACCGCTGCAATACATCCAATAATAGTTTTGTTGGGCCAAGAGGACAGATTTAATTGCATACACATTCAAAAGCAAGGAACATGGTACTGACTAAAGAATATCGAATTCCTCTACCTCTAACAGTTGAAGAATACAGAATTGCTCAGCTTTACACCATAATGGTAAGATATTCTTCTCTGGTTTTTCTTTCTTCACAATAAAATAAAACAGGTGATTTCGCTTAAAGCCGACCATGAAAGTTTAGGCCACAGCAGTTAAATCCTAGTTTGGAAACTCAATTTGAATTTTACTCTACACTGGTTTAACATTTTTGTTTCTAAATAGACTGCCAATCGAAGCGCTCCCTGAAATTGATACAGAAAGAGGCGTGTAGTGACACTATCGGACAACATTGAACTTTCACATTTTGGGTAGATTGCATTGTTTTTCCCATTCATATGTATGAAGCAAACGCGGTCGCTTTTTAGGTAAAGTGAAAGGAAATATCGCCTGTAAGGTTGGGAACTACTTACTTGTAGCCATTTACCTGTATAATATTAGTGAGACTCTTTGTTTTATGTTTCCTACCTACTGACAAATGTTGTTTATAATCAGTAAAAGTAAACAAATGCGAATGTCTCATGAATTTTTCCATAGACACAGGTAGAAACAGTAGTTTTTTTGTATTGTTCACATCCCCTAATAGCAATTGTCCTTTCACAAAGTTTCATTTGTCAGCAGAAACAGAACAGAGAAATTTGTAAATAAGATACTGAATAGCTTGCTCAACGTGTAGGAAATTTAGATTGTTGATAATTGTCCAGCGCCTTGCATTGTCAAAAAACTAGTATGCTCATTATGCTCTTCTTTCTGTGGGGGACACTAGCTACCTACAAGAGAGTTTAGACCTTGTATAAGGTGTTCTTTGTGTTACTTGCAATTGAACTTGCAGTGATGCAATGACCTCATGAATATTGTATATGAAGGATCCAGAAAGTTCTATCAAATGTTATCTACAAGAAATAGGGCTTGACAGCCAGTTTAGTTTTTGTTTGTGAGCACTATTTGAAGCCCAAAGGACCAGGAGTCCATGGAAAGCAAATGATAGCTTTGTGATACTTTGTAGTGGACAGGTTGTTGCCTTGGCATTGCTCTGGTATACTTATGTAGTAGTAAACAGTGCTACCTTTCAGCTCACTTTCTATTAAAGTTACCTTGGCTATACACTATTAATAGTCTGTTGTACAAGGTACATATGTATTGCTCAGTATACAATATCATTATTATTATTATTACTATTTTTATTACTATTAAATGTGTAATGACAGTGGTATCGACACTCACCATCTCAACTTTATCATTTCTAAGTTGTCAACCATAGTCATACGCACAACATACTACATCTTTTGCATGAGAAACAAACCATGGTGTGATCCGGAGCTCCTTACCTATTAAATTTTCGTTGTTTTTTTTTTGTTTGTTTGTTTTTCCAATTTTCCAGTTCATTTTTTTTTCTATTACCTATTATTGTAGCATTTTAAGCCAGCCAAATACAGATTACCTGTTAGTGAGATTTGTATTTGTAGATTTAAATATGATATGTGATGAAGTTTAAAAAAAAAACTATTATCAATTTCTTTAAAAGTTGGCTAATACAATAGCTATAATAAAAAAGCTAATTTTGGCCAGCTAAAAATTAAAATATATTATACAAGGTTTCATCAGTAGCTAAAATAGTGAAATACAATAAATACACAACAAAATAATTCAGCATAAAAACAGTAAAAGAGTTAAATTCAGATAAAGCCTAAATTTGGATCAAAAGTTCGGCTCAATCGGCAGTGGCAGCTCTCTCCAGACCAAGATTTAATTTTGCTTTTAAACTCAGTAGCAGATGTAGAATCTTTGATAAATTGTGGTACAGTAGCTCAGAACTGCAGACAATTAGATATGTATAGAAGTATGAGGTTCAATCAGCTGTGGCAGGCCAGTGACTTTCTTTACAGTCATTCAATGTGAATTTGAAAGACTGTATCATGAGGATGCACTGCCAGACAGTAGACATAGTGTCCATATGGAGAACCATTTTGTGTACATATTTGTGAAGTTGTATGAGCCCCTGTACTTAGTGTCCCATCATTTGCTATCCCCATACACAGCAAAATTCACACATTGTTGCCTGGACTTGTTTAGACAATGCTAGAGGAAATAAAGTAGAGAACTTTATTTTATAAAATGCTGGATGCCTCCCTAGTTCCATTTAAATCTTGATCAACGTGATATTACAAACAGACAAGGTATTTGATCTTGGACAAGGGTGTGTGATCCACAATTTTAGAATTTAGGCCAATGATAGTAGCCGTGAGCTTTCTTACTCACAGAATTTGCTTTTCTGATAATCTGTAGATGACTTTCTTGATTAATGCACAGGGAGGGCTGTGAGTGATTGCCAATTTTGACTTGTTTTGCTTCTTAATTATTATTTTCAGTTTTCTCTCTATCTTTTATTGCTATGTAGAAGAATTCATTAGTATTACCAAGTTGAAGTGAAATTTTTGCCAGGCAGTGATAGCGCAGAAGTAGATGAAAAAATAAAGAGTACTGTGAAACACACGACCAGAATGATTTGTATAATGTTAGTAACTTGGGATCGAGTCAACAAAGCAATGAATGATAATCAGTAGTGAACATATTATAGAAAACTCATCGTTCAAAGTGATTGCCCAATGTAACTGAGTTTACTGAACGGTTCATTGGGTATGTTAGGTAGAAATTGTGAAAGATTTGAATCCAAAATTAGTCAAGTTTATTGGCATTTGTGGACTGCACATATATACAATCCTTTGGACTGGAAAATACCTATCTAATTGTTACTAAAAGTGTCATGCTGTGGTTAGCTGGTGTGAAATCAATAGTTGTCAGGAAATTTCTTTTCAATAGAAACTTTTGGTATGATATAATAGAACACCTGTTTTGCTCTTCAATAGATAATGGATATCATTAAAAAGAAAAATTTTCTTCAGTGAATGCACTATTTAAATAATTCATTTGCTTTGTTTCGCTATTTCTCTTCAAGAGATTATGCAATAGGGTATCCCCACTGAATGCCTATATTACCATCACTTTTTATAGTTCTGAAGACCAAAAGTAGCTAACTAGATATGAAAATGGAAGGACAAGGCAGGTATTTTACATATCCAGGAATGGCCGGTTTCAAATGGTGTTACTGGTACCTGTTGCTTGGATACATAAACAGCTTGTGACTTTTTACTTTCAGCATGGCTTATAGCCAAGCTGAATGCTTGTAGAACTGAACAATTTGGCTTAGAATCTACGCATAGCTGTACAGTTATTAAGCAAAGATTTGAAGATAGTCTATAAAGTTAACATACATTATAGTTTATTGTCTGATGTGCTACAAGACTCCTTGAAGTGGTAAAGTATGGCAATATGATACTGTAAATCTGAGAATTGCCTACTCCCTTACAAAGCTCCATTGGAATAAAGAATCAGGAAAAAGGTCCATCCTTCTTCTGGCTGTCAGATCTTCATCATAAACCTTCCTCTTTTAAGAAGACCAGATTTAGCCAAAGTTCTTGAATTCTGCATGTGTATGTCTCAAAAATTGTACTTTAGAAGGGCTACGCTTTTTCACAGATGATGTATCATTAGGTGAACACTTTGCTGAAACTGGATTGGCGATAGAAAGTGTTAAACCTTCATCAAATACGACATAAAAGGGAAAATCTTCATCTGGCTCACAGTCATAGAGATGTGACTTTTTCTGGACTCTTTTGGAATACACCCTCAGCACAGAACTGCAAATTGTTAACGAGCTCCCCTTGAATAAGCCCTCATCACAGAAGATGATGAAGACATTGTTCTAGACTTTGTATTTAGACTGTACCTCGTATATTAGTTATAAAGGTAGTATTTGATATAAACTTTTATATGGCAAGTTTCAGAAAACTTTATATGCCTCCCTTCGAATAAGCCCTACAGCTTGTTTTTTGTGGCCGATAGTTTTATCTTTGTTTTATTTACCGATCTATGAGCAGATATAAAGTTGAGTTAAGTTTTTGCTTTTGGCTGGTGGTTCGAGCCAATATTCTAAATGCTCTTGCTGGATTTCATTAGCTTGGGGTTAATTTTCTCCAGTAGCACTGAATTCATCCTGCGTGTTTTCCCTTTATCGAGCTCATCCTTTTGTTTTGCAGAAAAAGAGCAAAAACGAAAGCACTGGTAGCGGTAGTAGAGTGGAGATCCTGGAGAACGTACCTTATTCTGACGGGCCTGGTGGCAGTGGGCAGTACACAAAGAAAATATACCATATTGGTAGTCATATTCCTAGTTGGATCAAAGCGTTTTTGCCAAAGACGGCTTTGAGAGTGGAGGAAGAGGCATGGAATGCCTACCCATATACGAAGACTCGTACAACTTGCCCCTTTATGGATAAGTTTTACATCGATGTTGAGACATATTATTATGCAGATCCTGGCATTCAGGTTAGAGCATTTTCAACTTCGAAACTTAGTAATAGTTATTCCACACTTAATTCTATGTTACAGATTGCCATTCAATATTTGTTTACACGTGGATACCCAATTCACATACACGTTTTTTGTAAGAACAAACAATATAAGAACATAAGACTTCAAATGCTTCATAACTTTCTTTCAAATAACACAAGATAAAAAGTAAAATACAAACATTAACTAGGAAAGCGCAACAAATATTTAGTGTAGAGAGCCTCTTGTTTTTCTTTTTACATCAACATTGTCTGAACCCCATCATTGCCACTGATGTCCATCAAGTCAGTTGAATTACATTTGACCCGCGGCTCCTTTTCAGAGCAATTATCGCTCTTTTGAGAAATCAGTTAACATTGTAAAAACAAGGAAATTAAAAACATGTTAAGAACATTTTCGGCTTTCAAACCAAGAAAGTTAAGAACATAACTAGGCTTCATCGAAATTCGATGTTCTTATAAAAAAATACGTGTAAGAAACTGCTGCACTTCAAGACCGGGCCTAAAAACCGCGGTCTTCAAAATTCAAATTGCGGTCTTGAAAATGATAATTAGTGGCTTAAAATTTGGTGGGCACTACAGTTGCGAATTTCTCTTCCAAAAGTAGCCTTAGCATAGAAGTATATCACTCTAAGAAAAGTTTATGGCAGGAATAGATGTGCTCCTTGAGAGATTTCCTCTCAGCCTCGCCAGACCAAAACTTCTAGTCTTATTTTAGGTCCCTCTCCGAGATGCTTGGTGGGGCAGAGAAGCTAGTATAGTATATAAGGTGCTTTTATCATAGTTTTGGAAACCTCACGTTCATTTGCAGCCCCGAACTGCCGTCTATACATATGATGCTCTGTAAACCAAGAGAAGATTTTATACTTTATCTACATCGCTATTTTGCCTTCCTTGTAGAAACAAACAACTTCAGAATCATATTTTAGTATTGCCTAAATATTGCATAATGAAGTTAAGCACGTGAAGCCATTCACTGATAAATTCATCCCTCGCTTTGAAGCAGTATCGTCAATGTCAATTCTCGCCTTAAACATTGTTTGATTTGCATTTATATACTTGGCTATATGAAAAGCCCACATTCTGGCTGTATTTTAATAGGATTGGCAAGAACTTCAGTTTAAGCCACATCAGATCATTTTATCCTATCATTTATTGATAAGAATCACTTTGTTCTCCAATCCACGGATTACATCCATATGATTATTTTGAGTTTTGTTTGTAAAACACGCCGGTGACTTTAGACTTAAAGACCTTTTACTAAGAAAATCATAACTACAGAAACTTTACTTATATGAGAGCCATTCCGTATGCAATTTTCTAATGACACCTTGTCCATACCAACTGACAGTTGTCAGATCTTCTTTGTTCTTGTTATCGTATTGGACGGAGGACAGGAGACACTCAAAATGTCACGTGATACTGGCTAAGGCCAATTTTTTTATCTGTGCTCGTCTAATAGCCTTTTCTACCATGGAATACAGCTAGCCGATATTTCATATCTGGCTTTCAATCGCAACCATCTGTATATATCTGCATATAAATATGTATGTGTGTATGTATAACACTAGGCCTAGCACTGAAATGCATAGATTATCACAAGAAATATATGCGGATAAAATAGAAGAGATGACGGACTTCAGTGAAAATTGGAATTTCAAACGTGTGTCAACTTATCAGCTTTTCTAGGTCGAAAGCATTCAGTACTGGCCTTTCTTAGATTGTCGAGTATTTGATTACTGCTTATGTTATAAGCCATTTTATTATAAAAAATTTGTTTGTTATTTAATTCATTTATTATTTAATTCAGTTGATTCATTTACTGTTACAGTTGGTCAATTAGATATCTAGCCGTAGACAAGAGGGTTTAGGAAAAATTACGTGGTGAAAGTGAGAGGGCTCGAACTGGTGACACTGGACTTTGTACGTCAAGGGCTCTACCACTGCGCCATCGCATCGTGTCACGGCAGTTGTTTATTTGTGCGTTCGTTCATTTATTGACTGTGTTGTTTTTGTCCAAAATTGTTTGATTTTGATAGCTAAAATACTCTGAAAGTAATAGCCCTCTAAATCTAATTCTGTCGGAGCAATGATTATCTCACAGATTTGTTTTGATTTAGTATCGCATTTTTGTATAATTATTATTTTTTCCTGCATTTGTAAAGGATAGTTCTTAATTCCCGTTGACTCTCGTGTAATTCTTGATGTGAAACTTGATATGTATTTCTGTCCCATGTCTGTTCCAACTGGACTTGCTGAAAGCCATCAATGTAACTTTATGGTTGACATACACCACGCTTCATGCAACATGTTATCTTTTTCCCCATGATGCCCTGTATCTAAGTGTGGAAATCAAACCTAAGCAGTTATTGCCGAAGTAGTGTAAAAGTGTCCAAGGGGAGGGTCCTTGGGGAACTCCAGCACTATTTCCAATTTGATATAATCAAAATTCCAGAAAATTCCAGAAAATTCCAAAAGTAGAGAACTTTTAAGTTGGAGTTTGTGTACTTATTAGGATTTTGACAAATCTTACTAGAAGTCTCCGCCAATGGAATCCTTTCTTTTTCTCTAAAGATTTTCTTAACGGCCATTGGTTAATTTTGTTTAATATTAGATATTTGAGATTTAGCGTTCTACAGAATTATAGCGTGCCTATAGCGATTTATGCGAAGGGCGAAAAGTTGATGAGAGTAACGCGTTTTGGAAGTTCTTTTAATTGGGAGCCTTTCACTTTATGTTTGAACTGTTATTTGCTTTGTCGCCACATTTTGCAAAGTATTCTCAGTACGAGAATTTCCCAGAAGAGGAAGCAGTTTAATGCAAGGAAATGCGTTGTTGTTTGGTGAAATTATCGACAGGGAGATCCGAGATACTGAATAATTTATTTTGAAAAATTAGAATTAGACCTCGAAGCCAATGTCATATACTTTTATTGTTATATCTTACATTTATACAAATACATATACATATATATATTGCATATATATATATATTGCATATATATATATATTGCATATATATATATATTGCATATATATATATATATATATTGCATATATATATATATATACATATATATATATATATATATATATATATATATATATATATATATATATATATATATATATATATATATATATATATATATATATATATATATATATATATATATATATATATATATATATATATATATATATATATATATATATATATATATATATATATATATATGCAATCAGTAGCTAGCGAGTAACCAGGATTTCTCCTTTTTCGGTGCAAACAGAAAGGTTTATATATATATATATATATATATATATATATATATATATATATATATATATATATATATATATATATATATATATATATATATATATTTATATATATACATATATATACGGCATTTGCTGATCAGTTCTGGCCTTATATTAAGGAGTCTTTTATGATATATTGAATTGATAGTAAATAGCTTTTCGTATGCACACTATTCGTTCTATTTAATATTTTCCAATCTATTTCAAAGTCCCTGTTATTTTCTTTCAAATGCCAAATGTGCTTCGCTAGTTCAGTACTGTTCCGTTATTTAATATTATTTAAATCTTTTGTATGGTTTCTATATCTTTCCTTGAATGTTGTTTCCGATAATCCAATGTACATTTTTATGCCTCCTATAGATTTAACAGTTGCTTGGTAGATAATTTTACGTGTAAGGCATTTTCCTTGTAGTCGGCAGCTTTCTTGGTTACGGCAATTGCAATGGCGGTTGTTATATATATACTATAATATAAAATAAATATATATAATATATATATATATATATATATATATATATATATATATATATATATATATATATATATATATATATATATATATATATATATATATATATATATATATATATATATATATATATATATATATATATATATATATATATGATCATTGTAATGTTAGTACTGATGAAGATAATATATCGAAACGTTTACAACAGAAGAAAGTATATTTTTGAATTCTCTATGTTTTATTTATATACTAAGTTAGTGCGGCTTTGACTTATTATATTATTATAAATATATTATTATAAATATATATATATATATATATATATATATATATATATATATATATATATATATATATATATATATATATATATATATATTTATATATTTATAGATTGGCTCAAAAATATACTTCTTTATATAGTAGTGCTTCAGTCCTGAAGAAGATATCAATGGAAGCATCTGCAACTTAAGAGCCTATATTTTGGAATCTTTCTATATTATATGTATATACATATTTAGTGCAGGGTATATATATATATATATATATATATATATATATATATATATATATATATATATATATATATATATATATATATATATATATATATATATATATATATATATATATATATATATATATATATATTTATTTATTTATCTATTTATTCATATTTATATATGCACTTGGACAGTTGCTGCTTATTTATTAATTATATTTTTCTTTCGCAGGAAAATGTATTCAATCTTTCCCCTGCGGATAGAAAAAGAATTCCTGTAGGTCAGTACAGTTTCTATGAGTTGTAATTAAAGGTTCAATTCACGTTGGGTCACTTAAATCATGCTTATGTCATGTACAGCATCTTGGCCTGAGAGTTTTGCAGTAGTACTAGGGAAACTGATAGTACAGAAGCGCTGTCCGTGATACCCTTTGCAGCGCTCGTTAGAACTTTCAAACCTAATTCCACTCTTTATAGGGTAAATTTTAGCTGTAGTTTGTCAGTTCGATTTTTTTTGTGCTATAAGGAGGTGATTCCTAGCTATGTTCTACTCCTCTCTGATATATGCACGAGACTTTGTATTGGAATTAATACCACAGGCCTATGTCCTAGATTAGCGTTACAGTTTGTGCTTTTTCATTGAACGTTTTGGTTGTCATTTCATTTTATTTCGTTGTTTCATTTACTAGCTTGCACAAGTAGCAGAATAAAAGTGAAAATTAAGAATATAAGTAGTATTTGCAAGAATTTGATTCCCTTTTACCCTGGGATTTTTCTGGGAGCCTGAAGAGCTCTTTAAATGCTTGTCTGTTTTCTGTCTTGGCGATAGAGGGAAAGATCTCTATTATTTTGATAGGCTCTTTATTGCAAACTTTAAGTTAGAAATTTGGATTGGTTGTTTTTAAGGCACAAATTCGATAGCGTTCAGGGGTAGGATGCTTTGGAGCGGTACACCCGATGGGCGGGCAGCAATACAGTCTCAGTTTTTGGCAAGATCATGAAAAATTGGACTGATCGGCGTTGCGAATGTAACAGTTGAAAATAATCCTCTTTTAAATATTTTTAAGTTTGTTTATATTATTAGTTTGTTCATATTAGTGCAAGCTACACCTTACTATGCCAACTGTAAATAAAATGTTTTATTATTGAACCAAGAAAACATTATCCCAATCAGACCCAATATTGTCCGGCGACAGTAATTCCTGGTCAGACATCGTCCTCAGTGTTTATTGTTCTGAAAAGCAATGCTACAAAAGCCAGTTTCCACATGCTTTGCTCAGTTGCAAAAGAAGTGAATAATACAGAATGCTCCTAATCAAACAAATAGAGATATGCAAATGAAAACCGGCTTTTGAGATATTTTTCCAACCCTCCTTGTATTGCTACCCCAAATTTTTTACTTTCAACCGCTTTCCAACCCCCCATTTATAACCACCACCTTTTAATTCGGACTGAAAGAGTAAGTTAGTGATTAGGTAAGTAAGCATTAAGGGAAGTAAGTAAGCAGTAAGTAGCGGAAGTTTACTGTGCTTCAACATTCCATCCTAATGACTGGCTGTTCTGTACCTACCAACTATCAACCGAAGTATGTTTATCGCCAGTTTTATGCATAGCATTGCTGTAACTTTGCCGTCTGCCACCCAGGCCATCGTGCAATTAGTCATTATTATGGAGATCGGCCAGTAAAGCTTTCCCAAGGGTTTCAACTAGACTTATGTTAATGAGTTTGGAAACAAGAGTTTTCTTTCAAACTCATGAGGTGAGTTAAACTGATCAAAGAAGCCGGGTAATTATCGTGGAAGTTCTGTAGCTTGTTCTATCGTCGTCTGAATTTTGATTTGTAGAGAAGCACATTTGTCCACAGTAAAGCACACTGCACTTATCTTATGTAACCAGTTCATACTCTGGAAACTCTCTTAGGAAATTCATTCTCTTGCACTCTTCAAGAGACAAAGTTTCCTCCTGTTTTATTATTTTTATTGAGCACTTTTATTAAACTATTTACAGTTGAAATAATACATACATAGTTGCAGAGTAATTCAAACCAACTATTTACAATACAAGTGAAAGAAATGTTGCAGAAAGTTAACTTGGGATCCTCAATGTCTCCCTCTGTTTCATTTATTTGCAGCTCTTGCATGTATAAGTTTCCCCATCCCATTCTGTGATCAACCGTTTTTGAATATCACTGTTGTGCTTTTGGGCTGGCTTTTTTATATTATTCGTTAGGGTATTCCAAAGGAGAGCACCGTTACGAGCTGAATTAAATGTGAATTTGCTCAGCTTTCTTTTGGGTAATTGCAACAGATTCTTGATTCGTAGTTCATATTTTAAGTGTTTTTTTGAAAAGAATGTCCACATAAATGACGGGTTTTCTTCTCAATGGCACTTGGAGATTTGAATCATCAGTTTTTGGGAATTTTTCAAGTCTTGTGAATCATTTTATACACTCGCAAAGTGATTGTGGATTCTGAGCTTTCATACATTGTCATTCTAAGAATTGTGGCTTGCATTTCATCCTGTTTGCGTCGGGGTGTCTTCCATTGTCAGGAAAATCAGGGAAATATTAGGGAAATCACTTGAAAGCTAAAGACCTCAGGGAAATGTCAAGGAAGTCAGGTCTTCTTCATTATTTTCAAGGAGATTCCACGGACTTTTACTGATTAACAAGAATTTTAAAAAATGTATGTGTGAAGTGCATTATATTTGTTTGTCTGCATAATGTATGCCTCTCTGTATCAGAGGCCTACGACACATGCATTTTGATTGTAAAACTTGGGTGTGGAGTGTTGCAGGAAGTACCTAAATTGTCCGGGAATCGTCAGAGAATTGTCAGGTAAAAGTGAGTGAAATTCATCTGGATAACTTGGCAGCTGTTCTTCTACGACGTGGTCTTAGAAGATCGGTGAACTGAAGCTGCCTTTCCACTTAATTGGCGACCAGGCGATTTCTCAAAGGACATTTCAGCATTTAATCATATGGCTGAAGCAGAATTGTCTCAAATGAAATCCTATTGACTGCCAATCTTAACTTTGGCGACTTTTCTTTGGAGGTGACTTTCACCCGCGGTGCATTTTTTACCTCAGTATCGATGAGATGAGAGTTTGTTCGAGGATTTTGAGGCGGGCTGACTTCGCCTTACTTTACCTTTCATGGATTTGAATTTATTCTTCGAAGTTAGATTCTCGTGAACAGTAAACCTTGTTACTCAGTTTCCCCCCTCTTTTTATGTCCGTACCGTTGAGCCTATTTAAGCTGGAAAAACAATTTATCACTTTTATTATGATGAATGGTGGGCGTAAAAACGATCACGTTTGAAGTTGAACAAATCTATTTTTTTGCTTATATAAATCTTCTGTACCTTTTACTTCCTAATATGCACGAGTTCATTGTTGTTACTGTGAGGAACCATTTCTGTATAGGCATTAACGTCATACACGGTTTTTTTATAAGGAACAAAGTCTAGTTCCAAAAGTTCCTTATTTGCGGACCTCCAATGATCAAATTGTAGTACGAAAAAGTTCCTTAACAGTTCCTTAATTTTCAGCGCACAATTAGTTTATTAAAATGGTACAGACACAAGGGAAACAATGGAATCATTGATTTTGCCTTTAATTTTGACTGTAACGTAAGATCAATGAAAAATGAAGGACGTAACACAAGCATAGCAAACAGTCTATGAGGGTTTTGGCTGCGAGTGGATGGAACCAGCTTCCTAATTCTTGATTGTTTGGTGTCATAAAAATTGTTCAAATTGAAAAGTTTCTTTTGGAAGTTTTCTTTAGTAGTATAAGTTCTTTAAATATTTCGGCATTCTACATGTAGACTTCTTATAAAGTGGTTCCTTATAAAAAAGACGTGTAATTGCTCAATAAAGAAAGTCATGGGCATTCTCCGGTCTTAATGTATTTAATGACTGGTGCTTTCAACGTTTCGCAATTCAACAAAACACAACAATATATATTCGGAAAAACACAACAATATTTTTGAATTTGCAATAGTACAGGTTTTTCACTATTCTTAGTCCATCCTCAGCCACTTATAGAGGCAAATTAGTTCAGAAGAACGTATTAGAGTCCGTAATTGGTTTTATTTTTTGAATTATTCTTTTTCTCGTACCATTCCAACTTAAGATACTTGTAATGTGAGTGAAGTTGTCCCACATTCTAGCCTATGAGTTGGCAAGCCGGATAAACCCACCGCATGCTCAATTTCCAGCTTATGAGCTGACAAGTTGGATAAATGACAGCATTTATGGGCGGGCAGGTTTCATCCCACCTTCAGCCATGGCTTCTTTTTTTATCCACTCCGCAGCTGTCCTTCCTACCGCAATACGTTATTTTATCGCTATTGTTCTGTACGGAGCATATTCGCACCTGCGCAAAACCTGTATTTCATCCTGCAGTCCAGCCAATGGTTTATTGATATAGAGAAATATCACCCCAAGGTCCGGCAGCTGAAAGGTAGATCCCTCTCAACCAGGATAAATCGTCTCTCACATGAACACAAGATGGAGCTTTGTATAGTAAGGTTAGATTTCACCTCCTAGCCCATAGGCTGGAAGGTGTGGTAGTTTTCCTCGAACAAATGTGCTTCCGAAGTGCTTTTTGTACTCAGGGTATCTGAATGATCAGATAGTCTTGTTTTAATGGCACTGTTCATTATGCTGCTCATTAACAGAAGGTTTCAATGTAATTTCCTACCTTGCAAAGCTAATGTAAATGTAGGGCGTTTCATATCTTGGATTTATCACATTGTACTCTTCTAAAAAAGTAAAGACTAGTCCTATCTCCCATATATGATTCCGTATTTTGGAGATTGCCTGAGTGGTTAGTTACTTTCCTCGCCGCTTTATCCCCCTAGTGTTGGCAACAGGTACCCATTTGCTATTGGGAGAGGGCAGTGGCATGCATAGGAACTTACCTGTTCTCCTCGAACCATCGATGTTCCCCACAGCAGCCGCTCGCCCATGTATACTCTAGTAGGACTGGCAATTTCTAGATAGTTTTTTTCGTTTGTAGGTTTTTTATATTAACAGCGTACATTGTAGAACAGTTTAACTGAATATTTTGCCCTGTATAAATGTTAAAAATTATATTATAAATTATAATTATAAAAGCGGATCCTCTTGATTTAATATAGCGTTTGCTGTTAGGCATATTTCAAATGGTCTGGAGAGTACATGCCATTTATCTGTATAGTATAGCTGCTTAAAGACTCTTTTTCATCTTCAGGTGATTTTTTCAGTTTGCACAATGACTTCTTTGCTTGCAGCTATCAATGCATTTTATTCCAGGTTTGTTAACCGTTTTTACGTTTTTGTGGTCTTTCTGCTAGCTTTCATATGGTATTTTCTTGTATTGCAGATTTAATCGATCCTGTGAAAGATCCGTTTCCATCTCATTATTTCAAGAAGGAAGAAGACCCTAAAGTATTCACATCAAAAAAAACAAACCGAGGCCCTCTAGCGGAAGACTGGCTCGATGACTACGAAAAAGATGCCACAATGCAGCCAATTATGTGTGCTTATAAACTTATCACTGTGGAATTTCGATATTGGGGAATCCAGGTACATACTGAAATTTTTCGATTGTACTCCTTCATCTCTATTATAAGTGTTACTCCCTTTTGTGTGATTCCATTTCTGTCTCTTCCTTTAATGTCATGTTGTTGTTGTCACTTTTGTCCCTCCCCTTTTTGTTTGCAGCTGTAACGAACCCAGCATTACGTTCCAATAGGCAATTATCAAAGTAAAACTCGATGTATTTCCTCACTTCAAGTACCATATATTCTGAATTCCAAAACTAAATTCTACAAACTCCATATTCTAACTCTTCCAATCTTCCCTTTCTCAGCACTCCTCCCTAGACTCCCTAATCCACAAATCTTGCTCCTCCACACAGCTCTTTCCTTTGTATTCTTGTCGATCATTGCCCTTTCCATTACTATCCTTTTAATTGCTGTCCTTGTCCTTTGCGCTCTTATTAATTTTTGCCATTTCCATCACTGCCATTTGATTGGGCGAGTGGCTAAGTGGTTAGAGCGCTTGACTGGTGAGCAAAACATCGATGGTTCGAGCCGAACCCTCGGATCATAGTTGGGATGTTCGCCCACTGTCCACCCAGCAGCAAATGGGTACCTGGCGGCAACACTGGGGAAGTTAAAGGCGATGAGGAAAGGAACTGGCCACCCTACCTCAATATTCCGACCGCTCAGGATAAGTGTCCCTCTAACGGGCACTCCTCAAACGTACGGAATTGTACATGGGACTCACCTTTACCTTTACCTTTTTACCCTTTGACTGCTGTCCTTGTCCTTTACGCTCTTATCGATTGTTGTTCTTTCCATTACCATCTTTTTTAATTCTGTGCTTTTCCTGTTGGTTCCTTTCTTTTCCTAAGCTGTGGACAATTTAGTTCTAAAAGGTTCTTAAGAGTTTCTTAATTCAATGAAACTAGTTGCAGTGGAAAGGAAACAAAAACGTAGAACATTGGTTTCTATAGTGTCCATAAGGCTTAACACACAAAGCGTTCTTTAATGGAAATTTGCCAAATCCGTGGAGGCAAAGTGGTTTCCGAAACTGAAAGATGGCATAGAAAGTTCTAAAGTTTCTTGACTCTTTCCTTGTAGTTTTAAATACCTCTGAAATGTTAGGGTATCCACTTCTAGATTTCTTATAAACTTGTTTCTTATAAAAAGTTCATGTACTCTTAGGTTCCTAGCCTAGTGGATGGGGGTGGGGTGCGTTCTAATTGTTCAGGTTTTTTCTGATACCCCCGCTCCGGAGCTTATTGGGACTTCCATTTATTGAATTTCAACGAATGATAATTGGTTTAGAAGTTTTTTCCTTGAGAAAGAAATTTGTGTTTTCTGATGTTTGTCACAATTTTCACGTTAAATACAATAATTGAAAATGCAATACAAGTACAAAAAATGTATATCTCTGCTTTGTTGACTATGAAAAGGCTTTCGACAAGGTCAGGCATAATGAATTAATGAACATCTTGAAGCAGATAGGTGTAGATGGATAAGATCTAAGACTAATTAAGAACATCTATGAGATGCAAAGAGTAGCTTTATAACTAGGCGGAGAACTGACGGATTGGATAGATATAGAAAGAGGAGTAAGACAGGGGTATGTAATGTCACCAGATCTATGTAACATATATGCCGAGTTTATAATGAGGAACATCGAGGAAGAGGGAATTAGGGTTGGGGGTAAAAACATAAACAACTTCAGATACGCAGATGATACAGTTCTAATAGCGGATTCAGAGGAGAAATTAAAAGCTTTGGTACAAAAAGTTAGTGAACATAGTGAAGCAATGGGAATAAAGATAAACAGAAAGGAAACAAAAACAATGGTGATTAAGAAAAAAAGATAGAAGCCCCACAATACGTTTGAGAATTAACAACGATGAAATTGAGCAAGTAGATAACTTTGTGTATTTGGGTAGCCTTATTAACTGAGATGGTAGACAGGGCAAGGAAATAAGACGAAGAATAGCTATAGCATATAACAACATGAGAAAACTTAGGAAATTAATTACAAGCAGGAAAATATCTATGACTTCACGAAAAGGTTCGTAAAATGCTATATATGGTCCACCTTGTTATATGGATGTGAAACATGGAATATCAACAATCAAACAAGAATGAGATTGGAGGCATTTGAGATGAAAATATGGAGATATGTGCAGAAGGTATCATGGACACATAGAATCATCAACGAAGAAATTTTGAGAAGAATGGGAACACGGAGAGAATTAATGACAACAATTTACAAAAGGCAATTACGTTTTGTGGGTCACATGGAAAGAAAAGATGGATTGGAAAGTCTATGCATGGTTGGTATGATCAATGGGAGAAGAGGAAGAGGCCGCCCAAGGAAAAGCTATACAGATAGTTTAATTGAGATCACGGGAAGAAATCATTCGATGGTCGAATTGTGAAGAATGATGAGAGATAGAAGCCTCTGGCGTTCCATGGTTGCCCACGTCCGGCTGGATATGGCACCTCAGTAAGTAAGTAAGTAAGTAAGTAAGTAAGTAAGTAAGTAAGTAAGTAAGTAAGTAAGTAAGTAAGTAAGTAAGTAAGTAAGTAAGTAAGTAAGTAAGTAAGTAAGTAAGTAAGATGTTTGTCAGAAGCACAGTAGACAGTTAAATTGTCATTAGATTTCACACTTTCATATGCATTTCCGAAACCTCCGTTTATTAAGATCCCCGTTTATGAGGTATTAGAAATATTTCCGACCTCCCGTTTATAAGGAACCTAAGAGCACTAACATTATAAATGTTACGGACCCGTTTACCAATAATGCCGCTAATTATTGAATCACGCTTAAGAGAAACAGTACCGTTCCTAGAAGCCTTCCTTGGGGTGTTGTATGACTTACAATTTGTTAACAAAATGGCCGTGGCTCTCATGATTGAAGAATAATTTTTACATTTCAGCTTTTCGAGGCACATTGTTCACTTAGGCGCTCTGCTTCCTCGCTGTCTGTTTTATTTTGTTTGTCACACATTTGATCACAGGAATCTGCCAGCACTTCTTTGCAGAGCTTTTAGTATATTTAGAGTAAGCGGCTGATCATAAAAAGTAGGGGGCTGTGTCCCATGGAGGGCCGCAATGCCCTCCTTTCTAGGGGGTCTTAGGGGCATGCCCCCAGAAAGTTTTTTAATTTAGACCCGCGGACATGTATTTTCGAGCAATCTGGGCATACATTTTGTGAAGGACCCCCGTTGTGCTACCTAGAGTCCTTTTCACTCCAAAATCAGGATGGCGACCACTCGTTATGAAAGATGCCTATTTGGAAAAGCATTAGAAAACAATGAAGAAAAGATGCTTCCAGAGAATAGCGAATCCTCTGATGTTGTCATACGTCTTTAATTGGTAATTAGTGAAATCTTAGTTTCCATTTTATTCAGTTATGTATATATACTGTTTTTACATCATTTTAAGCCAAAGTAGACAGCAGTTTAGTCAGAAATAGCCGGGGGATAAATCCCCGGTAGCCGCCTTCTATTAAAAGCTCTGTCTTTGGTATCTTTACTTTCAGAGGCCTGTTCTTTGCTTTCCTGCTTACTATCTTTCATTTATTTAGGTTTCATTAGTGCTATTGATTAGTTCTTTTTCTTTGTGCATGTTCACTAAATTTGCCGTGCAGATTCGAGTTTCATGGGGCAGGCATCCTTGACTTTCCACCACTTGTGAATAGTGCAACTGCAAAATATCAAAATATATACACTGCAAATTATAGCTGCAATTTTTTTGCTTCTGTTTTCTCCTATGTTGCTTTTTAATTGTTGATTTGAATTATTGCAAGTATTCTATTCTTAGAATCTACTAACTTAAAATAAGTGATTATGGTGATGATGACTGTCTTCTTGTCTTCTTTGGAGTCCCAAATTTGCTTCACCCCGGGAATATCTTATCCTCGAATTAGCCTACGCGCGCCTGTTTATTGAATGCGTATTACCTCTCCTGAAGCTCAATTTCCGCACAATAAAACACAAGAAAAGCATACACACTTGCTGAAAGAGAACTATAATGGAAAATTGATTTTGTTGTTAGTACGTATACCTTCCAGCTCCTTCTAATATTTTAAAGGGATCCACATCAGCATCATTGCTTTTATTACACCTTCCTAACACTCACTTATTTTATCATTGTATTGTAAATAATACATCTAGTATTATCCTGCTAGTTAAATTTTTTAGAGCTTATGTAATGTGCCTTTGAGCCATGTGGATAATTATCCTAACACAAATGCCTATCAGCAGTTTATAAAAAATTACTACGTTGGAATTCTGCGTGAAAACGCGCACTGCTAGAAATGAAACTGGCTATACGATATACAAAGTTTCAAGTTTTGTTTGAGGAGCCCAACAGTGAATTTTTATTTCCTTATTTTTGTTCTGTGTAGTTCTTCTCTATCAATACGAACGTTTTTGTATAAGGAACAAACTCTCTGCTTTCAACCTGTATGTTTTTTGATATTTTGTCAAATCCAGCAATAAGTGTTTCTGAAATATTTCTTAAAAATTGTTGAAGTTTCCATAAACAACAAGGTAGCTGTGAGATAAAACTTAGGATTTTTAGTTAAAAACATTTGAGAAACGAATTAGGTTTGTATTTTTTTCAGTCTTAAACTGAAATATTAAATTTTCCTGCAAAAACAGAGTTTCCAAGTTACTGTTGAAGCTCAGCCTGACTTGCGCCTCATGTTTGGTATATGCTTTCTTTTTATTCGACGAAACGACATGTATTCCTATCCTCCACACTACTTTTTATAGTATTGATCAAATGACCTTGTCCCAGGACTCTGATAGAGAACAACAGAACTGTGTCACCTAGTAGATGCCATTGACAAGAAGGTCAATGTGTGCTTGATTCGTATAGGGTTGTTTTAGATAGTTATACCGCCATCTTCAGTTCTAGATTCTACCTCTTTCTCTGTCCAATATACTTATAGTAAAGTTGGTAAAGTACAAGGACATGTTAGTTAGTGAGCAAGTACGTAACGGAAGTTTAATGTACTTAGGGCCTCCATCCTATTGGCTCCCTATTCTTTACCAGTCGATTGTCAACCAAAGTTAATTTCCCCTGGAGTTGCGTATCGCATTGTGCTAATTTGCCTCTCTGCCACACCCAGGCCTTCGTACAGCTAGTCGATAGTCCCGAAAGAGTTAATACGCTTCTTTGAAATCATATCTTAGTGGAATTCGAACCGAGTACACTCTGATGTAAAGCAGAGGTGCATATCATTACAATATCACTGCGCCAGTAGAGAAAACCCATACTTTTGATATACTAAGGTAGATGTTTCTTGTCAATGCGTTGGTATTAAGGCTTTTCAGTTTGATAAACATTCTCGTAGGCAGATCGCCTTTGGGGAGACAAAGTTTAAATAAGCGCCCTCGGCCGCTCATTAGATACTGCGGTGTATGTACATTGATTCTTCATTGACTTTATCTTAATTGCAAATTGCCATAGGGTTGCTATGTATTCCCAGCTCCCTATGGCTTTGTCTCGTGTCTTGTAATATTTATGTTATTGTATATAGGTAGACAACTGCCGTGTCTTGATGTAGGCCTTTTTCGGCAACTCAACATGTAATAAAGTTATATCTAGTGGCCATGGTTTGGTCTTAACGTCTTGATAATACGGTGAATTATTTCAGAGTTATCTGACTTGTTTCTAGGCTCCATAATGTACCATTCAGTGCCGGATAAACGGGGATCTCAATAAACGTAAGGTGAACCTTTCTCAAAACCTTTAATAAATAGGGATCTTGATAAAAAAGGAAGGGGTTATTTTGTTCCATAGATTTGGTGAAAGTCCTTCCAAATGTCCATAGTAGCTGCAACGATAACGATGCAATTTCTGACAACTTTGGCGTAGCTTCAGAATTTTAGATTTATATCTTGTATTGATATATAATAGTGATATTTTGTGCCTTGCAGAAGCGAACATTTGAAGGCTGTGACCATGATGTTCTTACAAGAAAAATCTTGCTCAGGTTGAACAACAGGGAAATAAATAAGAGGGGTTCTTAATGAGATGGGGGTGTGAATTTTTGGAAAATTAATAAGCCCCCCCTTGTTTTTTCATCACTGAATAATAACTAACTGACAGTTCCAGATACTTTACAATGCTAAGAACTCGCAGAAGTCTTTTCCAAAAAACTATACTCTGCCTCGTAAAAAATGCTTCTACAAAGCTTGCCAAACGTAGTTGGAGCACCCACATTCTTATGAATTTCCGACTCCTGTCGCTTTTCGTGACCCCAGTGGCAGTGTAACCCCCCCCCAAAAAAAAAAATCTTGAGTCGATAGCTTAAAAACCCACGGCATTGTATCACAGAATAATAAATTCACCTATTCTGTGATTGTATACTGGCATCATTTCTACTTTGCTTCAAATAATATTGTTTTTTGAGGGGAGGGGACGCGATAGCTCGTCTATAGCGTAAATTACAAAAAAACGTTTCAAGACGTTTGGTAGATATTGGAGAATACTTGTAGTAACTGCAAGCTCGCTTAAAGTTTCCACTTATAAGTTCTCAAACCTAATTATATAGGCGTCTTTGAAGCGTAATGATATATCTATACAGCAGCTGTCTTTTCATTCGGACTCTTGCATATTAGTGTAACATCACTTTGATGTGACGAGAGCATCTCGTATGCTCTGCATAACTTATTGGCCCTTTTTAGGCCGTAGGCAGTGCCGGCGTTAAATTAGGACCGGCGTAGAAAGGGCCAATAAAGTACTAGAATCATCAGTGAATTTCATTGTTAATTAGAGCACGCGACAGTGTATTTTTGTATTTGGAGGGGGTTAGTTATTATCTTCAATGGGCAAAAGTGGAAAATTATGGAATGTCATGTAAAGAGCATTCCCAATTATGTGGACAATTTATCTCGACACTTTTACCTTCGTTTTCAATTTGAGCGACAGCTTTTCGCGACAATGCAAATGGAATAAGCGCTGATTAGGGATTTTTATTGATAACGCAATTAATATCTGCACCAAATGAACTTTTCCTATAAAAGTCCTTTAAATACAATTGAGGACTTAATCGGTTTTATCACTGCAAACTTAAATGTTTATCAGTATGAAGAGCCATTTTATCATTGTGCATATTAGTTATCGCTGCACTCCAAAATACAATCATGGCATTGCTGGGAGCCTGGGAGTGGCTTTAGTCCCCCACTGTTTCCCAGCCAGCGATTTTTCTAGCTTTTTTAAACAATTTTATTGTTTGTAGCCCCCCTCCCCCACTTTTTATGTTGCATTACCGTGTCTGAAATATGATACGGTTAATACTCTGGGTTAAAGAGTATGTTTTTGCATTGGTTCTCTATACTTTTTCTAATTTCTTAATTTTCTAAATTTCACATTGCATGATCCTATGTGTGTACATGTCATGTATTTACCGAACTGTCGTCTGTTAGTATTCATCTAGTAATAATTTTCATACTTACCTACTTATTATTTTCCTGAGCTGCTGCCGTTATTTGTTAAGCTATAAGATAGTTTTCCACCTTCATAGAGCAAAATCGAGCAGTTTATCCAGGACAGCGCCCGCAAAACTGTTCTCGTGGGACACAGACAAGCATGGTCTTGGCAGGACGAATGGTGCTCGCTCTCAATTGATGACATACGCAAGTTCGAGGCAGAGGTGCAGAAAGACCTACACGTCACTGCATTGGAAAATGAAAGCAACGAAGCAAGCCAACACCGGGAATCGAACGAGCGACGAAGATCATTGAAAGCCGATTTGAGTTTATATGCAGGCTCGCCAAAAGCTGCAAAGAATATCACCGACCAGTCCACGGAGGAAATCATTCTCGGTTTACGAATGACCAGTATAGAAGAAGACTCAGATGGTAGCTTCGATACATCTGAAAGTGACGATGAATACGTCGATGCCTTAGGTTTGTAAATTGATATCTTTATTTTCATATCGTAGTTTTGTCTACATGGGTGATATTCACCAACCTGGGTTGCTTCTTGTATCGTTTTCAACTGAAAAGGAGGAACCAGTGATTTTTACTTTTTATCTTACTTCTTACATTTAAGCCAACCGAAACTTAAATACAAGATACTACATGAAATTAAATCTAAATTACAGACGAGAGAATACTATTAAAGAACATAACTATAAAAACCCTAAATTACCTATGTACAATCTGGACAATCTACAACTGCAATCAAAATCATAGCTTTGAATTTTTCTTTTGAAGTTGCAAAGCGTCTGGGACTCTTTTATAGAAGATGGCAAAGCATGCCATATCCTAGATCCAAGAAAGCATGCACTCTCAATACCATACCTTGTTGTTTTTGGTTTCGGTGCAAAACTATTTCAATACCATACCCTGTTGTTTTTGGTCTCGGAGCAAACTAACGAATTTCAATCAGCTAAAACTGCTCAGAAATTTTACCTCATAGTCAGCTATAGTCGTTAATTGGAATGACGCTTCTGCGGTTATATTGTAAAATAAGGTTTTTCTTTTAACGACACGTGTGATCTTGAGTTTTTGTTCAAAACCTTAAGCTTTTTTGAGACCAAAGCATAAAATCTTAAATTTTGAGGTCTTCCAAGGTAGGCAGGTCTGTAGGCCCTTTCCATGTGATTATGTTCATGCTGATGATGGATCCACATAAGATAAAATGGATGATGTGTGTGAAGATGACTGTTATTTCAAATAATACGGCTCTTTTTCTCACCGTACTCGTTCTGCGATTTATTCTCCAAACTGATGTGCAAACTCTGCTGATACAATTTTGGTTTTTTAGCCAGGAGTTAGTTAGGGGTGGGTGTTTTGTTTTCGTTTATTTCTCCTTATCTTTACTAATTTTGCACTGGTTTATTTGAACATAGTTTTTATGCAACATAGCTGTCTATCGGTGCCATTTTGTAGTTGTCCTTGGGCGCCACAACATCTTATATTTTTCCCAACTGTTAGACTCTATAAGTTTTTCTACTGCTGTTTTTATTGTCATGGGAATAGAGAAAGCCCCCATTCATTACATATGCAGAAGTCTCGTTTGATTTCCCCGTGAAATGTAATCAGCAACACGTGTCATATGCAGTCTGGTGTTTCGTCGTGAGCAATTACCGGACAACGATAGCTATATAATGTGACAGGAATCACCACTGAGCGCTTGACACTGTTTAATTGTTAATGAACTGTGTTGTCTATTGCAGAGAGTTTTGACGACGAGATTGGAAATTTCAAAGCCACAACACCTGCTAGGAGACTTGAAAGTCCAGCACTTGAATTTACCAACGATAATGAACGGGCTGGAGATCCAGTCTTGGAGAATCACGTAGCAATGGACCTGCCGCAACAGGTATGTAGTGATTTATTTTTGCTGTAAGTGGCTTCGCAGATTCTATCTGATGCTAATATACGGAACTTTTTTGACACTAAACAAGACATGAAATATGCTGTCAGGCTGAGTTGACATTTTTTACGCTTAAGCTTCGGACCTCTTAAGATCAATCACAGAAATAGCATGAATAGAAATACAAGAAGTGATTTGCCACTCAGTCCTCCGACGTTTTTGCATGTTGATGTTCATTCGTTTTATATTTCTATATCTGATACGGAAAGCTAAGAATATTACGATATGACTTTTGGATGTTTCATACCAGACTGTTGACCTTTTTATTATCTTGCGATTGGCAAATGTCGCTTAACTTTGTTGTCAGTCTTTTGATATTTTCTTGCGAAGAATATTATTTCTTGGTTAAGTTATGTTACACGTTTTTTGTACGAAGATTTTTTATAAGAAAGCAGTACTCGGCTGCTCAAAATGTTACGAAAGTTCAATATTGGATTTATTATTATTATTATTATTATAACATTATTTAATGTAGGCTGCTAAAATATAGCTAAGTAGCAGCTGATTAGAGCCTACCATATAAGGCAAGAAGCAGTGATGTACATAAGTCTGAAATATGTATAAATATAGATATATAGGAGTAGAATATATATATATATATATATATATATATATATATATATATATATATATATATATATATATATATATATATATATATACATATATATATATATATATATATATTTAGATATATAATATATATATATATATATATATATATATATATATATATATATATATTTATATATATATATATATATATATATATATATATATATATATATATATATATATATATATATATATATATATATATAAATATACATAAATATACACATATACATAAATATACACATATATATATACATATATTTACATATATATATATATATATTGATATATATATAAACAGCTATATATAATTAGAAAAGAGATGGCGTCATTTCATTGAGTTCCTAAAAAGCCCACTTGTGCCACGTAATTTTTGCATAACCTGCAGTTACAACCTTCACCTTTGTAAGACCTCAGAGCTAGTTGCTAAGTTAATACACACTTGAAATTCCAATGTTCAAGGTAGCCTGTCATCTCGTTTGCTTGATTTGCATTGATTTCCTACAAAAACCTATGTAGTTCAGTGTAATGCCTGTCTGCGTAGCACTTTAGTGTTATACAAACCCGACTATTCTTGCTGGGAAAGTCTTAAAAAAGTTTCAGTACTGAAATCAAGAAATAATTAAGAAAGTTTCAGTACTGGACGAAAAACTCTTTCTTTAAAAAAATTGTAGCTCTTATATTCAAGATTGTTGGTAATTACATTGTGCTTCGTAAATCATCGTTTCATGCAAGGTGAATCATGTTTGCATTTATCAATAAATAAGTCATCATTTCTTTTGTCCTTCCGTTTTATAGTAATGTTTTTGGTAGCCCACGTGATCAAGTTAAATCTTTTTCATGTCTTTTTATGCTCAAGTTGTTATCAAAATCAATCCAGCTGAGAAATAAGAAATTGTATCCACACATTTCGTTACCAGTTCACAATTTCTAATCTTTTTAAAGAAGATACTAAGACTCGTGCTACCTAACGTAAAAAGTGTATATTATCTTGATCCTATTGGGCTCTATCACATGCTCCGTGGAAGTGGGAGGCTAGAAAGACTTTGGCCCCCAGTAATTCCTAAGAAGGAGTTTGTACTCAATATTGATAAACAACATAATATATGGATGTTATATGCATGCATGTACTTCGTAGTCTCCCCCCTCCCCCCAGTCCAAAATTTCCTTTGCAGCCACTGCACTGTAACCTTAGTTTTCATTAAGTGATTTGTTTCTACTTGATTGTTCTCAATGCACATTACAATATTTAAATGGTGTACTTTTTCTTTCTCTTATTGTTAATTGGTTAGTCACATCAGTAGCCATTTTAATAACAAAGTCGTGACTCGGATCTCCATCTTTATCAGGAACTCTATGTTATATATAGATGTATTTATTAGGAATGTATGTTTTCCTTCCTACTTTATCATTATATTTGCTAGCAATCTGAACATATGCCATGCTGTTTTGTTAATCTTGTTAGATCTAAATGTGTAGAGAAGGGCTCAACAGGATTCTCAAGTCTGGAAACCTCGAAAGCCTAGAAAAGTCAGTAAATTAAACTTGAGGTCAGGGAAAACCTGGGAAACCTGGAAAAGCCGAGGAATTTTTGTCTGAACCGGGAATTTGCCCATACTCTCATTGCTTTTCCTCATTTGTCGGTAAATTTTCCAGGTCACTTCCTTCGTCCATCGAAAGCGGCTGGAAAGTGTGAAAAATGCCTGGGAATGTTTAGAACACTTAGTCTGAAAGAACTGGAAAAGGCTAGGAATGTTTTTGAAAAGAGCCTGAGAACCCTGCTTAAGTTTTGACAAAATTGTAATTTGTCATGCAACATGGCCAACGATGAGCAGGATAATGAGTAGGTGGTTTTGCGTGCAATTGATTGAATGTGTGAGCTCTTGAGTTTACAAGTGAATGTGTTTTACTTTTGAATGACTGAGCGAGCGAATGATTGATGGAGTAAATGAGTGAATGAGAGTGAATGAATGAGTGAATAACTTCGTTAGTTCGCGAAGGTGTTTGTGTGAGTGAGTGAGTGAGTGAGTGAGTGAGTGAGTGAGTGAGTGAGTGAGTGAGTGAGTGAGTGAGTGAGTGAGTGAGTGAGTGAGTGAATGATTATGTAAGTATGAAAGATTGTGTGTGTTCATGAGTAAGCAAGGATTTTTTCAGTGATTGAATGAGTGATTTCGTGAGTTGGTGAGTAAATAAGGTGAATGAATGCGTGAATGGATCGCAATGTCAGTGAGTAAATAAGTAAAATGGTCAATAAGTGAGCGATAGATGGATTGAATGAATGAGTGTTAAATATGAGTAGCTGGCTGAGTTAGCTAGTGAGTGAATGAGGGAGTGAGTGAGTGAGTGAGTGAGTGAGTGAGTGCGTGAATTAGTGAGTGAGTGAGTGAGTGAGTGAGTGAGTGAGTGAGTGAGTGAGTGAGTGAGTGAGTGCGTGAGTGAGTGAGTGCGTGAATTAGTAAGTGAGTGAGTGAGTGAGTGAGTGAGTGAGTGAGTGAGTGAGTGAGTGAGTGAGTGAGTGAGTGAGTGAGTGAGTGAGTGAGTGAGTGAGTGAGTGAGCTATAGATGGTGAGAATTTAAACCTTTTGGACCGATCATGTTTTTTAACTTTAAAAATATGATTCTTTAGAGGTGTGCGCAGTCCTTTTCTTGAGACCATAGTAGCCTTTTATTGAAAAGCCAATAGATTCGTTTCGCATGCCATCTCACCTTGAATAATAGATATGATGGACCTTTCTCTATAGCCCTGTTCACACGACCCAAACTAGCCTAGGCTGAAACTAGGTTAAACTAACCCAGGTTAAATTTTACTGTGTGAGCATAGTTATCCTATATTGGACCTGGGATAGATCTGGCCCACCCACCTGGGTCCAGCCCAGGTTGTACCTGGGTTGGTTGTGCAATAGTGTCGTTTGAATGCCAGCATGGGTTGAGCCTAGGGTAGTTTTTAAAAGACACGTGCGTGGTTAAGCCCGCCATATTTTAAATATCTCACGTGTATGCTTTTTTGCCAACACAGTTCGTAGTTCAAATGTCAATACACATTCCATTAGATAACTTTACAATATAGAAACCAACTTTCAAGAAAACGACAAACAGACTTGATTAAGACGGTTTTTTGAGGGGCTGCCAAGAAATTAGAGAAAAATCAAGCCATATAATGAATTGCGTATACATAAAAAATAAACCAGGTTTGCCCTGGATTGATATTCAAACAAGTTTTCAGAAAGCTGCCGTGTGAACGAAAGTGGATCGAATTTGGGCTAGAACTAGCCTAGGCTGAACCAGGGCTAGTTTACACCGTGTGAACAGAGCCTAGTAAACAATATATCCAGGCAGCTGTAGCTTTGAATCTTTCTTTTCATCAAAGTTAAGCAGGATTTTGAAATGATCGCGTTTACAGCTCTGATTCAAATAGAAAAAAGAGAATAGCGTGGCTTACAGATTAATTTAGAAATCTGGATCATCCGGTGAAGTGATAGTTGAAGATAAAGCTTCATTGCACTCGGAAGAATGCAAAAAGGCATTCTAGCAAAGGTTGTATCTAGCGATGAAATCTATAGAACGCCTTATTTTGTTCTCTTTATTCTGATGGATTTCGAAATAGTTGGCATATGGTATATCTTCCATGCAAGCTGCTTTGCCTGCTATGCTCGAACTGTTCGTATCTTAATTTACTCTCCAGCCTCGCCCCGTGTCAAATAGCTGCAAGCAAGGGTAGATTCTTAGAGTACACGTTTTTTTTATAAGAAACCAGTTTATAAGCAACCTAGTACTAGACACGCAAAAAATTAAGAAACTTTTAGAACTACAACGAAAGAGCTAAGAAACTTTAGAAATTTCTGTGCTATTTCAAAGTTTGGGGTTTGTGAAATATATTTCCTCCACGGATGTAACAAGTGTCAACTAAAAGATATGAGAAAGATCCTTTGGTTGAGAAGAAGATATGCGCATTTTTGCGACAAATGGCACATTGGAGCATTACCTTGTTCAACGCAAAACTGAACCAATAAAGTACCCTTTTCGAGGACCAAAGTGAAAATTATATAAAGTTTACTGAAATTAAGGATGTGGACATGAGGTTGATTTAGATTTAGAGCCGCACTAACGTCTCTTGTTTGCTATCATGCTAATAGTTTACTATATCCACGTGTTTTATATCGTTTTCAATGCAATCTTTGCTCATTAAATTAAGAAACTTTTAAGCAACTTTTAGAACTAAAATGTGGCCAAAAATTAAGAAACTTTTAGTACTAGGCCTTGAGCTAGATTTCTTATAAAAAAAACGTGTAGCTTTAAGATTATTGAATAGTTTGTTGGTACTACAGAATGTTGCTATTGCTCGAAAAAGCGGGAACGTTCTATACTTTTGGATACACACAGAAACGGGATCTGCGAGTGGGAGGATGGCAAGTTTATCCATTGTGTAGTAATGTAAAGGAGATACAATGCTTCCTTCCTAAGACAGTCAAACACTATATGTCATACTCGTGGTAGTGGTGTTTGCATTGTTCTCACTATGTACATCAGCTTGTCGAACAGTTTTTTAGCGCTTTGCTCTTTTCATTAGTGTGAACTGAGCAGGCACTTCGTGTGGCATCAGTGGCGGTGCCACATACTAAGGGGAGTTCAGCCAGCCATGTCTTTAAAGACCTTGCCCTATGTGCGCATGCCCTTTAAATACAACAGGTTACAGTAACAGACGCGACAGAATTATGATCAAGACCAATGGTGTGAGTTTAGAAAGGATTAAATCTTGTAGGTAAAGAAAGTAGGATTTAGGAAAAATTTCAAAGTGAATGTGTGAGAAGTTGAATGACCTGAGTAGGACTCGAATTCGTGACCTTTGACTTTGTACAGTGAGTGCCCTATCATCGTGCTCTGAGAAATTAAATGACCCTACTAGGACTCGAATTCGTGACCTTTGACTTTGTACAGCGAGTTCCCTATCACCGAGTACTCGACACAGAAGCTCAAGGGTCGCGAGTTCGAATCCTGCGCGAGTTATTCATTTTCTCGCACTTTCATTTCACAGTTAAATCTTGCCAGAAAGCTTTCACCACTATTGCAACATTTTCTCGCTGAATTTGGACGAGTTAGAAACTCTATCCTGAAGAGAACTGGGCGAACTTGACCTCCAGGCCCGTCTTGGTTCCACTGTTGTGTGGAAGAGTCAATATAGACTGCTTTCAGATGATTATATCAAACTCGGTAGATGCTGTTAATTCTTCCGAGACACGCAAGCATCTATTTCAATGCCTGTTCAAGAGTTCAACTAGAAGTGAAAATCAGTAACTGATATTTCTTCTCTTTCAGATCAATGAAAATCGTAGCGATTCCACCACCCCTCAGTCAGTGCTTTTACTCGTAATCCACGGAGGTGGTGTTGCAGATATCGATTCCGAACAGTACCCAAAGACCCGAGACTTCAAAACCTTCCAGTCCGTGTTTTCATCAACAGCAGCATTACTTTATCCGTCAGCCGAGCATGCTACAGCTCTGCGGCTTGTAGAGTGTCCACCTGTATGCCCGCAAATAGTCCAGCATCTCCGAAGAATTTCTGTTTTTAATGAAGAAAATGGTGCGTTTTTATAACTATTTGCTGCGCTATTGTTCTTTGTTTGATTTGATAGCCTACCATTTCGTTTTTGCCTGACTACAGTCAATTGCAGGATTTCTTCACAACTTTTCACTCCTCCTTCTGGCCGTTAATTATATAGTTATATTAATATTAGCTGCGTAGTTGCATCAATGTTAGCTGTATAATCTCAAAAATATTAGCTGTATAGTCTTACGAATATTAGCTGTATACCTTTATCAATATTAACTGTAAATCCATATCAATATTATTATCTGTATGATCTGCTTACGGGAAGCGCTGAGTACGACAAGGTTCCATTTTATCCATGTTGATGCTGGGGTTGGTGATATCACAAGGAAACAGTTGTTATTTGTTCGGTACTTCTTTGTTTAATTATATGTCATGCGAGTTTAAATCATCAATTTTTATGTCCCTTCTTTATTTCCGAGTGGTCTTCCTCGTTTGTTCTCATGTATTTATATTCATTTTACATCCGAAGAAACCCAGGACTCCATACAGTGGTATTTTTTTATGTGCATTTGTGTATTTCGCTTTCTTTTCATATCTAGTTATTTTTGGAATTCATCGGAATGGTGACTTTTAGTTGTTGCATTGAACTACCTCCTCCATACTTGTATATTCCATTCGGATACATTGAATTCTGTTTGTAGTTGAAATGGAAGTTATTATAGTATTAGACCAGTGTTGTTTTTGACGTGTCTGATACTTGAAAAGCATGACACATGAGCAGTCTCATTTCGACGCTCCTTTCAGTGAGGAGACACAAGTTTGTGATGAAAACCTTCACCAACATCTGTTTGTAGTTAAAATGGAGGTTATTATATTATAAGATCTGTGTTGTTTTTTATGTGTCTAATACTTGAAAGCATGACACATGAGCAGTCTCATTTCGACGCTCCTTTCAGTGAGGAGACACAAGTTTGTGATGAAAACCTTCACCGACATCTGTTTGTAGTTAAAATGGAGGTTATTGTATTATAAGATCTGTGTTGTTTTTGATGTGTCTGATACTTGAAAAGCATGACACATGAGCAGCCTTATTTCGACGCTCCTTTCAGGGAGGAGACACAATGTTTTATGATGAGAGTCCTCATCAGCATTAATTTTTATCAATTACTTTGTATCCTTGTCGCTTGAATATTTACTATTAATAATAATCCTTTTGCAGCGCCATCATCTGAACACACTTGGCTACCACCAACATTTCCAATATCCTGCATTCCTTTACTGCTAGTATCTACACTAGAATTCTACCAAGGGGTCGACTTTGTAGTAAACGAAGCGAACAAAATCTTCAGGCAGTTCCTTGAGGCATCAAATACAAGCAAAGAAGCGATAAAGGTTGCGTGATTTCCCTTCATATCTCCTCCTGTTTTAAGCCACCTTTTTAATGAAGAAAAGACCATATGCAATGCAACTTATTTGTTAATAGCTATAGACCAGGGGTCGCCAACTTTTTTGAAACCGAGAACTCCTTCAAAGACACTGAATAATGCAAGGGGCTACCAGTTTGGTATCAGTGTTCGGAAATATCAAAGCGGCATGGCTTACCTTTAATTTCATATTATAGTTGGTGATTATTGTCACGGAATTTGACCATTTTGAATGCAACATTTCAGAAGAGGGCATGAATCGGGAGAATAGTTTGAATTTGCTAATTGATGAAGATGATGATGCTATTGGTGAAGAAGCCTGTATGCACATATTTTGTCATCGCAGAAAATTTTTCATATTTCACAGATTTATTGACCCCCCTCTCATCTAAGCCCCTTTTCCTATAGCCCCTCTCTAAAGTGCTTGAAAAAATTTTGGCACTCCCCCTGAAATAGAGCTCAGCTGAATAATCGATGGAAATTGTTAAATCAGTTTGTAAAATCTTTATGTGATTTACACTTTATGTGATTTACTTGCAGTGTGGCCGAGACTATGCACAGCAGAATTTATCTATTGACGGCCCTGTGTCCAGCCTTGAGTTTACAGTATAATGTTGCATAGTTATTTGATGAAATTCACCTTTCACAAGTTTGGTTTGTGAAGTGAGAATATGAGAAAGTGAGTTGCCCGAGCGGGACACGGAACTCTCGACCCTTCACTTTGCACATCAAGTGCTCTACCACAGAACCATCTGGCCACGCTGTGAAGCCATTGCTCAAGGACAAGTCATGTGCTCAAACTGCTCCTCTCTTCGGCAATTTCACCAATGTCGTGATTTATTCGATCATTTGACTTATCCTTGAGAAGCGGCTTGATAGCGTGACAAGGTGGCTCAGTAAAAGAACATTCGACGTCCATAGTCAAGGATCGCGAGTCCTAGCCGCACTCGGATCATTCATTTTCTCGCACTTTCATTTCAAAATCTTTTTCTAAATCCTATTGCCTTTTCCTAACTTTAGGTGTCTATATTAGCGGACTGTATTGGTGCTCTGTTTGCATATGGTGCGCTGTGCAGTCAGACGGGCACTAGTTCAGATTTGATAAGTGTGGACTCCCTGCTTGTAAACTACGCTGGTGACAATCTTAGTGATAGCACCAGTCTTAATGACCCGCCTTTTGGAAGACTGCAATCTACTGAACGAAGTCTGAGTGCTGATTCAACCAATTTGTCTCAATTGTCACTTGTGAGAAGTCAGAAGCAATTTGAATTTGATGTCACTAACTTCTTCTGCTGTGGATCGCCGATTGGAATGATTTTAATGAAGCAGTTTTTCGAGAGCAATGGCTGTATGTATATCAATCTTCTTTCGTTTCTGAGCTCGCCTATCCTTAAGACTAACGCCACCTTCACATTACTCCATTTTCATTTTGATTTGTTTGTACTCCCGGAAGTGTAGCTATTTTTTCCCTCTGTTTCTACTACTCCGCTTTCAAGCAAAAGCAAATATTCTTTCAATCAGTGTTCATACTTCACTTTGATTCATTTTTAAAGAGTTTGGAAATAAGGATGACGACAAAAAATAAGTATATTATTTATTCTCATTATATTGTTCGGCCATTCGATGACCATTTTGATAGGACCGGTGTTATGATGCCATTAAAGGTATTGAAAAGAAGGATATTGCGAAGCCAGTAAAGTCTAAACGCTCGACTCAAACTTGATTCATTATCAATATAACAAATAGAATAAATTGTGGAATTCATATCTTCTCCTATTATAGATCTTAAAAATATTCTAATTTATATTTTTGTAACAGCTAGTTATGTTGTGTTTAAGCAGGATACATTAAAACTTATCATGTTTACACATTTACTACATATAAATGACCCTATTGGAATACATAAAATTGAACTTGAAATGAAATTGGAACTGCCACTGAGGGTGCTCTTCAACCACCTTCCAGGCCGTCGTGCAGTTAGTCAGTCGTTTGGAAGAGGCTTGTACGCAGCTTTGAAAGTTTATTGGGGTGAAGTTTGAACTTTGGAAAACTTGATTGTGAGTTTGTGATACACACGAAGAAACTACTGCATCACAGGGTTCTTTTACTGTTCATAATGGTAGCCAGCATTGTTGTGTGAGCGACTTAAAAACCATCTCTTATTAACCTCAAGCTACCTTAAAACTTTAATTGCACTGCTGAACCCCGTTTGTTGACCCTTCTATAGCAAGCATCTCAAAATTGTGGCCTTGCTCTTGTGTCTTTGTTGAGAATTATTCTTTGTGACAGTAGACGTCCTGCAACGGACGATCTCTGCGCGTAATACTTCAGTGTAATAATAATAATAATAATATAATTATAATTATAATAATTTCTTTATTTGAGTTTGGCATGAATAATAGCTCGAGACTAATTAATGCTGTCACTAATCAAACCTTTATTTATGTCATCAGCTCTTCCAATAAAGCCAGTCTGCAATCAAGTCTTCAACCTGTTCCTACCTTTCGACCCTGTAGCATCGAGGCTTGAGCCTCTTATTGACCAATCGTATGCAACAGTGGAACCAGTTCACGTGCCTCGATATCAATCATTCCCGTTTAATACAGAAATTTTGTATAATAAACAGTCATTGTGTACTGCCACAGGAGCAAAGGATTGCCAGTCACCCGACACCCCGACTCTAATGGTTGACGGTATGGACGGCAGCAACGGATTTGGAAGTAATAGCAGCGTGGATACAATTAGTGCTTGCTCAAAGATCTTTGATAATGGTAATGAGGCTGTTTTTGGATGATTTAAGATCTATTTTCCCTAAATGTCAAATAACATAATTTATTTATCTACCCTCCTAATCTGTTTCCTTTTAGTCCACTCTTGTACCTTCTACTGCACCATCTCGGGTGCCCATTTTACCCCAACATACCCCTGTAAATTTTTAAGTTGTCACTGTTTTCGCGTGTGTTATTTGGCATGAAGCTATCTTAGATTCTATCGGTTTAGATTTTTTGCTGAAGTAAGGTACTTGAATTGCATGTCCCTTCCAAGATGGGAACTAGATGATCAAGTATCCTTTCCTGCTGAGTAGAATATAGTACTTGTTGTGCTTTTTAATTTCTTAATGTCGATGAAAAAACTCTTCTAGTGATCAATCCTCTTCGTTCACCTTCAATCTTCTTTTAAATTATTATCGTGCTGTGCTTTTCTTTCAAATTCTTGTCTTGTCTATTCTACTCTGTTCTTCTCCAACCAGCTCTTCTGCACTACTCACTATTCTATATACAGCCTTTTATCATCTTATTTGTAGGAAGCTTGTGGGGATCCAAACGTGTTGACTATATGCTGTTTTGTCCAGACGGACTGCAACAGTTTCCATTTTCTGCACTTACTCCACTATGCTATAGCAGCTACTGGGAATCAAGAGATATGGTATCATTCATTCTATGGCAGGTAAGATCACACCTATGCGAGATATTGTATTTGGATGCCATCTTTCAGAACTCTTCTCCTAGAAATTACACTAACGATTTTTGAGCTTTTCGTATTACTAATTTGAAGAGACGTATTTTGGTGTTAATAAGAGATTTGTTAAGTATCTGTATCATCCACTGTAAGTTAGGAGAATGCAGCCGGTAATGATATGTTTTGGACATAGACAAATAATTTTTTATGCATTACTTCAATAAATTTTGTTTGCCTTTTGTGTGCAAGTAAATAAATAAGTAGCATACTTTCTTATCTACTTACTTACTTTCAAATTTATAAAATAACGAAAACCTGTGCCGTTGTTGAAATAGGCTGTCCTGCTGGTTTAAATATAATGAAGAATACAAAAGAAAAACTTGACAATTGTGCAGCCCTTATTAGGAAACTTAGAAATGCTATATAATGACCTTAAATTTGAAATGATCCCTATAATAGTCGGAGCACTTAGCTACGTCCGGAAGGAATTGAAAATCAACCTGGAAAAATTGATTTTTATGAGAAAGAAGTAGAAAACATTACGAGAAAATTGCAGGCCATATCAGTCTCAGGAACTGTGAAAATTGTAAAAACTTTCATTGGATTCAAAGTGTAAAATCTAGTCGAGAACTGACTGATGTTTCTTATACTCGAGCCTCCTGTAGTTTTACTTTTTACTATATAATTTTGAAATATTTGTTCTGTCCTTGTTCTATTGTTTAGAACCGGACTGTTTTTATTGTACTTGCAATTTTAGTAATGGAATTTATTCATTGAGATCCTAACTACTTGCTTACTTAAAAATTTACACCTTTGAAAATCAGGTGACCACTACAAATACCTTGGTATTGAGGATGGTATTTCCTATAATGGTCCTATAAATAAAGAGAAAATTTCGAAAGAATAGCTGACTCGAGTGAAGAAAATCAGGTCATCTGAGTTATCTGACTTCAACAAAGTAATAGCGCACAACACTTTTGCTATCTTTGTTACAACGCCGACTGTAGGAATAATTGACGGGACAATTGCTGACATTGAACAGCTAGATATCAAGACCAGAAAAATTTTGCATTAGCCCGTAAATTTAACCCAAAGTCAGACATTGATAAGCTTCACATCAGTAGAAGTACAGGACGAAGAGGCTTAAAGAATATCAAGACACTTTTTGAAAGCGGGCTAATATCAATATACCAACACCAGACGAGTGTGAGGAAGAATCGATTAAAAGAGTATCTCTCAAGATATTCTGAGAAATGCTATTATAGAATTTGAAACAAAAGAGAAACCAAAAGTACTGAGTTGGAGGTTTAATCCTACAAATGCAATTGAGCACGATGAAAGAGATAGTCATAAGATAATGCACGAATTCTTCCAGAGAAAGATGAAAATTACTTTTGAAGTTACTTTTTTGCCCTGTCCTCGATTCCCAATCAGGAGACATCATTTCAAGGGATACGAGAGGCGTCCGTCTCAACGAGAGGAATTTGATCTTAATCTACACTCCTACGTCCTGGAGCAGAATATCTGTTGTAGGGAATGCGTGGTCAGAACAAAAAATGTTTAGGGGTGCAGAAATAAAAATGTTGGGAATCACTGATTTAGAACCGGATTGTTGCTATTGTATATGCAATGTCAATAATAGAATATGTTGGATAAAGCTTTTCCTATTATTTTATGCATTACTTCCAAATTGATTTCCTTGAAACTCTTTTTATTTAGTGAGAATAAGTCTCTTAATTCTAGATTATTGATGAAGGTCTTGCTGCCAGGTCGGAATCTATATTGTTTGATACTGGCCAATTCCAGCCTGTAATGCAGCGTGAGAAATGGCTAAAGAAGAGGACGTCTTTGAAAATCAAAGTAAGTGTATCTTTTATTTCCTGTCCTGTATAACGGTTCAATACTTTGGCTAATTTCAGAAATTTATTTGATACGTCTTAGGGTTTTACTTTCATGAATTTCATAATCTGGCGACTCCTCCGATTCTTTGCAACATTTTCGCTGCTCTGTTTTCGCTTTTACGTAACTCTTTTTGTTATTCTATATTGAGAAATATGGATTTGTTACATGTAAAACAGAAACCGGGTTCTTTTATAGTTCATGATGGTAGCCAGCATTGTTGTGTTAGCGAGTTAAAAACCATCTCTTATTAACCTCAGGCTACCCAAAAATCCTTAATTGCACTGCTGAACCCCATATGTTGATCCTTCTATTGCAAACATCTTAAAATTGTGGCCTTGCTCTTGTGTCTTTGTTGAGAATTATTCTTTGACACAGTAGACATCCTGCAACGGGCAAACTCCGAAGCTTTTCTTGGTCTTTTTGCCCCTTTGTCACTCTACTCTCAAACGTTTCATCATAATGTTTGTCTTTTTATGTTTGATATCAACTCCTTTGATTTCTATCTCAGAACATGCATCCAAACCACCGTGCAAATGACATAATTGTAGTTGAAAATACTGCATTCAAGATAGCTGGGAAATTTGTTTATGGCCCTATTGAAGTGGCAGCACTCACGGGTGAGAAGGTAGAGTTTTCATATTATTTTCAACTCTTTAGTTATATTTTTGGATATTGTAGAATTCTTCAGTTGGTGACTTTATAGCTGCAAATCTTAGATTACTTGCTAATTGCTTCGTGTGTTCAGTTCCCCCATTTTATACACAGTACATAACTGTAAATGTAAGTACTGATATAAGAATGAATATATATACATATATATATATATATATATATATATATATATATATATATATATATATATATATATATATATATATATATATATATATATATATATATATATATATATATATATATATATATATATATATATATATATATATATATATATATATATATATATATATATATATATATATATATATATATATATATATATATATATATATAGGTTCCATAGGTATCCTTTTGTGCTTGGATAGCGCAGTTGATTAACAATGGAGTTTTGTAATCTGAACATTATGATATCGAAGCCCTAATGGAACTAGAACTAAAATTTTCCAACTGTGGTACCCCACTTATAACGGTTTATACGCACAAGAGAATAAATCAATGGCATACTTTTTTATTATAGACGTTTCTATTGATATCTTCCTGAATAAAATCGTTTCAATACAAAAGCCTAGACTTTGCTTAGTTTACATCACAGATTGGCTTTATATAAAGCAAATATGTTGGATGCTATATACTCTACTAAATATTTGTGCTCTTTACTGATTGAAAATTAACATACTTGAGACCTTCTCACTACTTCTATTCAAGGTTGATGTGTATATATCATTACATCGTCAAATGGAAAACTGGAAACTTACCGGCAGTGGAGTAACAGACAGCCATGGTCGACTTGAGTACCCAGTTGATGTATCAAAGGCAGTTCCACAGGGTATCCATGCCATTAAAATGGTTGTCAGGTACTACATTTTTTGTATATTGCTACTTGTGATCAGGCTGCTTTTAGTTAGGCCTTAAACTGTTACTTTAATAATGTTGCTTTACACACACAATTTTTTTTGTCTTGCAGGGGTGATCATTCAACAGTTGACTGTAATTTGGCTATTGTACCACGAGGCACCGAAGCTGTTGTCTTTAGTATAGATGGGTCATTCCTAGCTGCTTACTCCCTTCGTGCTATTGACCCAAAAATTCGAGGAGGTGCAGTTGATGTTGTCAGGTAGTTGAAATGGGGTGACAACCTTCATTATTACTATCATTTGCGATACAATCTAATTGCTGTTTTGGATTGATGGCTTACCTATTTGATTGTAGTTGCCCAGGTGAAGCTAGGCAGAGTTTGTAACGAACGTGCACTTTGATGAGTTTCGTGTTGAAGTGGTCTAAAACTGCGCGCCTATTTTGCAAGAACGGAAACATATAGCAATATAGATATAACAAGCTGCAAAGCATTCGACCCCTTTCCCTCCCCAATGGTGCAGATTGCAACATCTTTCTATGTTTTTTGGCCGTATTCTGTACGGCTATTCAAACACAGCAAGGGGCTAAGTGTTGATCATAATGCACTTTACCTCCATACTCGTATTTTTAATCTTTCCTTCGTTCTTTCATCTTATGCATTATTTATTTGTATCATGACGTAGTCATTCCCGACTTTCATTTCCAGGCATTGGCAAGAGCTCGGTTTTTTGATAATATATGTCACAAGCCGGCTGTTGTTCCAAAAGCATCAAGTTACCCGTTGGCTTGCACAGCACAATTTCCCTTTTGGCATGGTGTCTTTCTGTGAGAGTATCAGTAAAGACTACCAGAGACACAAGCAGTCGTTTCTTCGCGGTCTTCTCGCAAAGGTTTGTCTCTCATATTTTAATCGCATTTTTGCAGAGAAATTATCTTGACTGTGTTCCATCTATCCTTCATTTAAGTATTGTTCTCCAAGTCAGAAGAAGTATTTAGAACATGTAGGACGCATGAACCCTGAGAGTAACTGTTTGATACTTCGAATTCCATGGTTACAAAATGAACCAGTTGTCTCATTTGCACCAGATGGTGTGGTCCTGAGGAAATTTTGCGGTAAACAACAGAGGCATATTATACTGTGCATTTTGTCGCTCTGGTGTTTAGGAGTGCAGTATATATGGAATTTACAGACCCATTTTAAGGTACAGACCGCGGTTACTCTTAGTCTCTTCACGAACTTTGTAGGTTTGCAGTAAATTGTAATATACTGTACTGCATGTCTGTCTTTTTCAACCTTGTGGGTGTTATTAGCTTCTTTTCTCTTTCAGGAGGCAATCACCATCCATGCAGCCTATGGCTCTTCTAGGGATATTCAAATTTTTACGTCATTAGGCCTAACAAAGGAACAGATATTCATTGTAGGAAAGCAACAAAAACAGAAAAGTGCAGCAAATTTCCAGGTATGTTTTTATACTTTACTCAGATGGAAGCAGCTACTGTTCATCATCCATCTTTGTTTTAAATTCACACAGGGGTGATGTTTTATGGCAAGGCATGGCTTTTTACTGCCAGAAAAGTTCTTTTCACACAACAAGAGCTACCTTAGGTTCAGCCTAGGTTAATTCAACCCATACTCTATTTGCTTGTATTCACACGGTGGCTCTCTAGAAACCTCTTGTGAACATCAACCAAGGGGCGAGCCTGGGTCTTTTTCCAGCGCATGTGCAGTTCACTGAATTATAGATTTGCTGAAAGGCTGATGAATTGCTCAATGAAAATGTTGTTATAATCCTCGGTATATGTTAGGGAAAGTTCGTTCTGAATCACTGTAGCAATAATTCGGCTCAAAAGTAGGAGGAGAAGAGGAATTAAGAGAGGATTAAAAGAAAGACTATTCCCGTTTTCTTCCTTGTATATTATTGGTTTGCTTTTTCTTTTTGACTTCGCTGTCAGACACTTCGCTGTCAGTTGTTGTAGCAAGGAAAAATTTTGGTTGCCACACCCTAAAGATGGCGATTTTTTTGAAAAGAATTAGGAGTGAGCACCCCACTTCTAGTCAGGTATAAAGCAGTTTGAGCCTAGGTTAGTGTATGTCGTGTGCAGAGAACCCAGTACCGTAGAGAACACCTTATCTTCAATCGCATTAGCTGTTATGAAACTTGTACACGAGGACTACTCCCAAAAAGACTATTGTCAGCAGCGGCTTTAGTGTTTAATTAGTTGGAAAGATCTAATTATGAAGCACCCGAAATATCTCTCTTAATTAGTAACTTTTTAGTAATAGTTTATAAAGTTCGTCTCTTTCAATGGAACGATTTCTGTATTTGTTATTGTTCTTGACATCATTCTACATAATTGAATGAAGGTGAATGCAGCAATCTGTTTACATACAACCGTCAACCATATTTTATGGTTGACGACTGTCTGTAGGCAGCTTGTTTCGTTCACCTGCATCAGAATTATTTACTGCTGTCATATCAGCCTTGGCTACATCAATGTTAATCGTTGTCTTCCTTGCTCTTCCTGATGAATGCCTATTCAACAGAAGTGTATGCTCGATGGCCTTGTAAAAGTTTTAGATTTTTAATCTGCTTCGCGAAATTCATGGTATGATGCTACAGACATAATGTTTTAGCATGTGAGGCCTCCATCCGCTAGTATTGGAACGAGGCAGAGTGTTTTGTGTGTGGGGGATTCCGCCCGTTTGTGTTAGAACAAGCATATATTTTGTTGAGGAAGGTTGATTGTTAGGAGAAAACTCTTTGATAGAATTTCCTAAGCTTAAGAATTTGTAGTTGTGTCGAAATATGAATTCACGTTAAGCGACAGTATTACTAATCAGGCTGTTTCATTCACTCGAAAGGGAAAGGGATATTCAATTTTTGAAATATTTAGTTCAATATTGGTTTTTTTCTACGTAGAATTTTTTATGACATGCTGCCATGTTCATACTTAAGGTTATATCAGATGGCTACGCAGCTCATTTAGCCGGTTTGCCTTCTCACCCGCTATTCCGCCATGCTGTTGGACCCCTGTGCTCGCTGTTACCATGGACATGTTTTGGCATCCCATCAAGCAATTTGAAGTCCAATAAGCAGCGAAAATCATCGGGCGGCCGATTCAGGGTTTTTACTAAATCAAAGTCACAGCAGCCTGATGACGAGGCGGATGGAAATTTCAAAGCTGATACCCAGGTTGCAGTGCGCATGCGACCGTCTTCACGTCATAGCCCACGGCGATAGTTCAGCTGTTATACCTTTTTCACCTTGGGATTGTATTCTAGCCCTCTCTTATCTTGACATTATCTCTGTGTGATAGGAGCACTAAATTTTTGTCATTTTCTTTGCCTTCTTTGCATGCCCTTACAGTGTTTTCCAAGGTAAGTTCCGAACACTTTGAACCGGTTAAATGCTCTCAACATTTGATCGAGCCTCGCTCTACGTCGGTTTTCAGTGAAATGTTGAGAGCGTACTAGCGAGGCTTTAGGGCGACATTTTTCTTGAAACTATCATTTCGGTGTTCAGATTAGGTGTTTAGAATTCAATTTCATGAAAGATGATGTTACAAACTCAGTTTACAATCTAACAGGACAAATTAGGCCACGGATGCCTAATATACAGATTGTCGAGCAAGTTAATTAGGAGATTTTAGGTTTATTTGTAGATACTTTTGATTATGTAATATATTTTCGCTATCAGGGAATAGAAATATGTACCTGTTACTGAAGACGATAATATTTTCGCATTTTGGGGGGCCGTACGGATACGTACGATTTTTGGTTAAAAGCAATGTTATGATTTGCAATTCCCCTCTTCTCCAATTCCTTTCCAAAATATCTGTCATATGAATTTTTTCTGTTTTGTTTTTGCTGTCCATATTCTTTGAGGAAAGGAATCTTACTGATTTTAGCCAATTTTTTTGCCAAAATTCATGCATATTAAATTTTAGTTGAATTAGCAAAGTTGTGTCTCCTTCATTTCAACCTTATTGTATATTTGATTGTTCAGTGTAATATAATAGGTGCAACAAAAGCTAAATGTTTATGAATTAGGATCTAGTACATAAATATTGTTTACACTCTTTTTATAGCCAGAACCAGATAATTTTAACCGAGACTCGATCCTTTTAATTTTGTGATAAGTTTATACTCAGATGTTCTTAGAACCACTCGTAAAATTAAGAGTGTTTTTCCATACTGTATACAGTTTCTATGAAATTCAGCTATTGAAAATTAGGCAACGATTGCTGATATTTATCAACAACCTCATCAGAATTTCTTTGCTTAACGATAATGATAGTGCTTGTGAAAGTTTTCACCTGATATCGAGAATGTCCCACCAGTAATCTTATCCTTTATGGCAAATCGAGCCTCGGTGTTCATATAAAATGTACTCTTAGTCTTATTAAAAAGAGTGTATCATATACTATAGAGCAACATAAAATCCCGATTTTTGTTAGAAAGATGCATTGTTATAGTAGGTAATATGCTGTATACATAATCTTATCATAACTTAAGTATATTATAGCTTGAAAATTTACTTCGACTAACGCTGTCCACATTTCACATTAGAGTTATAGTTTTTCTTTTTTTCTTGTTTATTGGCAGGTCATCTGGCATTTTTGTTTGATTGTGATAAGATTTTTTATAATTTAGTTTATTTATTGATGATGACTTACTTTTGTATTATAAGTACGTTTTAGCTTTTTTTGTACAATAAATGTTTTGGGAACCCAGAACGAACTCTTACAGAAGTTTCGTCATTGTCCACCCGACTTCATATGTAGAGCAGACATTCGCCAATCGACACTCAAATGCTCATGAACAATAGCCAATCGAATCAAGTCTATCATTGAACAGTAGGCTGGCAATCTTGTGTACACGTTTTTTTTATAAGAAAAAAGTTTATAAGAAAATGAGGCTCAAATGGCCAAAATCTTAAGAAAATCCTAAGAAAATCACAAGGCTCAAGTTCAAGAAAATGCGAAGAAAATTACAGTTCATCTTCTTCACATGCCGGAAATTAATATTGGCTCATTTTTGCAAACTCTCGTACAAAGATCGAGACTTATCGTGGCCCAACAAATACAGAGTAGCCTGTTTCAGCCAGTTTTTTCCCTCAGAAGTTAAGAAAATCTTAAGAAAATCTCAGCCTCAAATTCGTGAAAAGTTAAGAAAATTGAACCTCAGGGAAAAAAGTGTTTTTCTTATAAAAAAAAAACGTTTATAGATTTTAGGCTGGAATCATACCATTCCATTAGACTAACACGTCATGACATGACAGGGTAACTTGAGGGAACGTTCTTGCTTGGCCAATGATTACATGAGAAAGTTGTGAAAGTTCCTTCGAAAATGCTAATGGAATTCTCGTACGATTCCGAATTCTGTGCCTACTGGAAATAGTTCGTTAGTAAGAACAGGGCCCTAAATTTGTTTGCCCAAACTTTCCAAGCTATTTTACACGGTGTTCTCGTACAGTACACTTTTTGGGAGGTTTTGAGCCAATGCTTTAAATGTACCGAGGAGACCAAGGTACAATAGATTGACTTAGACAGCTAGTCATGTTTAGTCTGCCTTGTTAGTTATATAGTAATGTTCATTATTAACTGTTGTGAACCAAGTTCTGCAGATAAAATAGATCTATTATATGTGCCCTCACGAACATCGCCACTTCAACGGTACTGAAAGGTCTGTTGAGAAAAGGCGATCCGTGGCCTCAAAGGTGTCCTTGGCATAGTGAATTGTGAGATAATTTTGGTATGAATTTTTATCCGTCTTGCCCTCTGTTGTAAACTGATGTACGAGTACCCCTAACCGGGCGTGATTTACTTACATCCATTGCAAACACAGATCTAGTGTATCTTCATTAGAACTGGAGAAAACCGTATCATTTCTATGAGATAAATCATGTTTACCTTACGAGGATATATCGATCAATCTGTATAGCCTTTTATTGATATTACATAAAATACAATGCGATATTACAGATGTACATATGTGATATTTGGTGTTCGTTGATTCCAAATAGAAATGAGGAATCACAGATCACTTTAGCATAAGTTGTTGAGATGAGTTCTATGGTTCGTTCTGTGCAATGGTCTTCAATTACTTTACTGTTGCTGTAAAGTGCAATACTAAACGGAAGATTATTTCTAATGTCAATAAAAACATAATAGATAAGGTAGTATTTATAGAATATTGGGTCAAATAAGTAGGAATTGACCAGAGCATTAGTGTTTATGTATTTGTTGTCTTTGTTTAATGACAGACTGAGAAGGCAATGAAACTCTCCACATTTAATACGCTGGAACATGGAGCTAGGGGCCCGTTTCCATTTCACTCGCAATTCGCATGCGAACATTGATCAATCACACTTGAACGCTGGCCAATTACGTGCATTCGTTGTCCGATCACACAAACGCCGGCCGATTATGTGTGAGCATTGTCCAATCATATCCAGCGCAAGCGGTCCACATATGAACTTATATACTATGTCACATGCGATTCGCGAATGACGAGGAATTGGGCTTGTAAAACATTTAATTGAGTTGGCAAAGACGACGATCAGTCAACAGGTATGATGTTGATTCTCTACTCCTTCCAATCAAAATAGCTCTCTCTCATCCAGTAGCCAATGGGTCTACTGATTTTGTTATTATGGCAATTGTGGTTTACTTTTCATGGCCTCGATCCAAAGCAGGAAACTTCGTTACCTTGACGATTTACATGTTCTATGCGCATGGCGTTTAATAATCATAATCCGAAAAGTTCTCATACGACTTCAAAGCTATCTAATGCATATTTTTAAGACCTATAATAAGTATAATGCTGTTCATGGTAATTTTGTTGATCACTCATGTGTTGCAATTTGTTTTGCATTGGTTTAAATTCGTGGTGCACTTGGCTGCTAGGACACTGTTGGCCTGCGTTTCTTGGGAATGTAGAGATGAAATTTGAGAACATTCTCAAGTCTATGTCAGCACTTTTTGACCTGGTACCTTCTTGTGTTACGTCTTCGTGCTTACACACATGTGGCAATGACTGGACGATAAGTTTGCTCATCTGTTGTGACTCTGGTGTACTGCAATCATCTACTTGTCTCCTTTTTCGAACGGCATTAGAACAGAAACCTTGAATTAAAATTTTTCATTAATATCTTAATATCAATTGGAAGAGAAAGACGAGTTATAACGCTTTATGGATCTGTATGGATATTTCTAAAGGGAATTACCTTTTTCTAGAAGGTATTGGAAGCAAGAACTGAATGTCCATTTCAACTTAGATTTTGAATTCAAATGCATACTCACTGCACCCAGTGAATATAGGGTACAAGTCTCATCATCATTGAAAAACGAGTTAGTACCTTTTCAAAACTGTACCCTTTTTGATTACAAGAATTAATTTTCGTTCTACAAAGATCCCAAATGGAAAATAATTTAACCTCATTCTCACCTAGTAAGCAATCATGGATCGGGTCAAAATGCTATACCATCTATTAACTTGTCCTCAAATGGCTGCTGCCCTAGCTTATCTTTGTTAATATTGGAACTCACCTCTTTCCGTTCTTGTTCTTTCTATATCTTCCTCTTCGCTTGCACAAGCGACTGGCGAATAAGTATTTGGTTCATTTACTGGCTCTGGTGTGTAGCTGGACGAAGGAGATTCTGTTTCCATTCTTGATGAATAAATACGAAGAAAAATTGTGCTTTACAGATATATAAGCTGCGATTCTGGTACAGTTAATAATACTGCTTTTGTTACAAAGCTTTTCCCTGTAACATATAATTTTCAAATTGATGATTAACTAAAGTCAGCTACCCTCCCCCAAGTATTTTATTAGTAAAGATTAATAACTAGTATAAAAGGACTTTTGTTGGCGTGATCCATGCATGAAGATAATAAAGATATCGAGTGGTAATCATTTTGGAGCCGTAACCATATTGGAGTCGTAACCGTATTAAGACAAGAACTTAATGAAAGAAAAGTTCCCGCCGATATAAATTATCTTTCTTTGCATATCTCATCTTCTATGCAGAATGAAAGGTCGTGCGTGTACCTTTCGCCTCTGTCGCCGACGCACCCTGAGGCCAAACCTTGAGTACGAAAAGCTCCATGCTATCTATAAATTAAATGGCTATTCACCTTGATGTTGATCCTCTTCGATGGCCGGCTCCTTCCTCGCGGAAACCTTTCGCAAACGGATTGTTCTCGATCTTTAGCCGAGTGATCTATGAGAGATTAATATTAAATTATCGTTTAATAATAGTTATGATTCCAGACTCATTGCAGGATTATCTTACGTTTTTATTGGTCGAACCACCTCATGACCTACAGACATATATGACCTATAGAGACATGATTTCTTAGCGCAGTTATTCTCCATGTTGGGAGCAATGATTCAGCAATAAACTTTTAGAACATGAACTAGTATCGCTCATGATTACCTACTGTAAAACACTTAGACTGCCTTCCAAACTGCCTGCCTTTTCCGAAAAAACGTGTTTATCGGCCTATGTAAAGTGGGATGTTTTTCTAATTAGAGTTGTAATAGTAATAGAACTAATATTACAATTTATTGAAATAATATTATGATTAAAGCATTTTCATAATTAAATTTTGGATATTATTTTTTAAACTTCACTCTTATAATTGGTGCATTATGGTATAATATCAAAACTCACTGTCAAAGGTAGTTTGCATTGACTAGCCTAGTTATAAGCGAAGAGAAGCAAAGGGGATTTTAAATAGGAACCTCTTCATGTCGATCTTTGTTTTCATGAGATAGCTTTCGAGTTCTTTTATGTTCTTTATTTTAATAATAATTTTTAAACTTCTCATGAATAGTATATCGAATTTTAATGCAAGGTAATGTATCAGTGCAAAACGCAGTGCTATCACTAGAGCCCTGTTCTTATATCCAAAGCAAAAGTAACTACTTGAAATATTTTGAATTTGAAGTCATTGAACATCAATAAAAATGTTTGCTTATGCTTATTACAATGTTCCTCTAGAAGTTTCCGAAAAATATTTCCATATTTGACGATGATAGCTTCCTGGAGTTGTGCATTAAATGTTTAAGCAGCCAGAAAATGAAGCCCTCATGACTTGTCTCAAGCTTCACTATAGGTTACGTTACTAAACTTTGAGTAATTCTTGTTGCATGCATGTGTTCTCATCTCTTCTAGTATAGTTAAAAAGTACCTTTTCCTTGAAGAGGATCGGTGCAATCATACCTTTTCGTTCTGATACGCCGTAACTGCAATAAACTCCGTCTCTTTGAAAGAAAATGTTCTGAAATTGCTCCATGGTAGTCTTTCTATGTTGCCAGTCTTGACTAAGTGAATCCGTGGCTGATATTTATGCATGGAGTTCAGTATTGCCTTTGGAGGAGTAAGATTGCTCTTAAGAAAGCTTAGTCACTTTTTAGCACACAATGTTTAAGAGTAACTAAAGCATTTACATCATATATCTTTTCTATTTACTTATTAGGTTGGTTGCCTTGAGGTGATCCTTTAGCACAAAAACTAGGTAGGAACACCTTTGTATCTGAACTTACGCTGGGTGGGATAGCGAACCACAAAAAAGCACGAGCCTTATGTAAAAGCTACGTTTCTGCGGGGACAGCATATAACAATATATATATATATATAATAAATATATATATATATATATATATATATATATATATATATATATATATATATATATATATATATATGTGTGTGTGAAAAGTCTGTTGGTACTACAGAACTTCACTATAGCACGAAAAAGAGGAAACATTCTTTTAGCATACTGAAAGCTTTTTTCGTCCGACACTCGTCAGAGTATGAAACGTCGGATAACGACCGAAAGGTGAACTTAATATGTGTGCATGTATATATATATATATATATATATATATATATATATATATATATATATATATATATATATATATATATATATATATATATATATATATATATATATATATATATATATATATATACATGCACACATATTAGTTACAAATTGTTTCTGCTTTAGCAGCCTCATAAGTATCATATCATGTCCGTAATATGTCACATTTATAGCCAATCTCTGCTTAATCTGAATTTTGGGAGTTAGCTACGAACTCATTGCTCACAGTCTATATCCATACGTTCTGCGTTATGTGAGCATTGGAATATGGACTGGGGGCAATGATTTGGCACCCGAAATTGAAATTTATGTGTAAACTGGCTGGTAGAGTACAGGTATATACACCATGTAGTTATGATGGTCTACTTTCCAAGAAATGTATTCCACTGTTATGTTTTTGTGTAGTGCTTGTCTGTCTGTGCAGAATCATGTTACATAAACTCAGATATTCTTGCTAAAAAGATCTTAAGATAGTTGCACCCCGTAAACCGTGAAAATCTAACAAGCTGTCAATTCTGGGCCAAAGAGCTATTTCATTAGAGAGATGTATTCACAATTCAGTCACTTGTGATCCATACACGATACCATTCTCATATTAGCCTTTAATAAAATGTTAAGCTATTTGCTCTTTCACTTACATATCCATTTTTGTCTGTTGAATTGTTCGTCAACTTCAACTTCTGAAATGAGATCGCCTTCTCCATCCACTGCGCTCCTGTGCAGGGGGATGCCGGATGAATGTACATGCGCTTCGTCTGTGACGTTTCCCCATTTCCACCAACTGTCCATCTGCTCGAATGATACTTGTATCGATAACAGTCAGCCGGTACGATATCCATCAAAAATATGTAACTTGCTTTCGGATCAAGACCACGTATTCTTAGCTTTACTGCTGGGAACATTCGCCTAGGAAAAGAAATTAGTCCTACATCAAACGTTCAGCCGCTGCAGTAATTTTTTGGGAAGGAAAATTTCTTATTTACTCCTCTGATAACTATACGTTTGGCCGAACTTGATTCCAGAAGGAGTAATGCCTGTACGTGTTTTGATTGGATCTAACTGTCCATTTATGTGTTGCAGATTCTACTGCTTATTGACATTCAAGCCACCTTACCTGAACGAGGCTATTGTGCAAGAATAGATAAATACATTTTCAAACACGTGATATGCACCTGGCAAGATAAAAGATTATCCCTATAGACACATCAATTCCATCCGTTTGTTCAGACCAGAACTAGCAAGAGACCCTCTTTTTCATAACAATTGTGAACCGAAGTTAGGTCTAAGCCCTCTGCGGGGTTCACTTGAAAGAGCTAGTGTTTGTTTGTTGATTAAATGGCATACGCCTTCATCATTTTTAGCGCCTGTTGGCATAACTTCTATTCTGTCAGAGTCTTCGCCGCTATCTTAACTGTTAATCTTACCAGTTCTGTAACTCATCATCTCATAAAATGTAATGTGACTTTGTAAAAACGATTCAGCCGCATACCAGAGTTGTGCCTAATCGTGACAGATAGAGACGTGGCATAATATAAACTTCGCTTAAAATATGGTCCGGGGATCTGACATTATTCTTGCAAATAACCAACAATGGTTTTTGTCATATCCAATGTCTGCTACCTTTACTTTTATCTATTTGTCTTCATAACAATTATTTCAGACAATCTCAAAAATTTTGAAATTGTCAGCATGGTATATTTTTGAAAAAAACATTGAGGATATGTTCAGTTTTAGTTGTTATGAAGTATGAAGAAACACAAACTCGCAAATCTTTATATGTACAGAAGGGTCCTTATATTCTCACTCATCGTATGAAATGCTGCGACTTTTAACAGTTGTAGCATGATTGAAAATACTCACATACCTTCCAGCTCTTGTTATTATCATCTCTGTGACAAATTGACTGAACTTTTCCCATAGACTTTTATTTTCAAGTATGAGCTCTACGTTGCTGTCTTCCTCGACTTCTTCGATTGGCTGTGGAGGAATGGCATTACCATTTTGGGGCGGATAGTGATGAAGATTATACACCTCTGGCTGATAATGAGTCTGGATATGAAGCTGATTCATATAAGGGGGCATTTCAGAGGACGGACTCGTACCATAGTCTTGCAGACAACCTTGATTCCAATAAAATCCCTGTTGCTGCTGCCCTTCGAATATATTTCCATCGAACCCATTGTGTTGGTATTGCTGAGAAAGTGCTTGGGAGAATTCTCTCTGGCCCGATTGACATTGGTATCCATAAACAGGCGATGAGAAATACGCCATTCTTGTTGTTTGCGCTAAAAAGATCACGCGTCCTCGCACCTTACCAAGAACAGTTTCACAACACTATATTCCTTCGTTACCTTTTTTCATCTTTTCTTACATGACATTGGCCAATCAGAACGCGTCTTTTAGCTCTATCGATTGTTTCTATGGAGAGAGAAGGTAATTTATTCATTGGCCGTATTACGCTTTCACACCTCCTTTTTGTTGTGCGCGTCGATTGTACCGGCAGCAACAAGCCATAAATGTGCTCTGTCTTTTGAATACGGCCAACACCAGAGCAGGGAAGGCTATTGTCCTCGCTTTTTATACAGAGCCGTTCGAGAATAAGAACAAGTGACTCGCTCATCCTAAGGGACAGAAAAGTGTGAAATTAATTTTTGTCTCTTTGGCCAGGCGTGTCTTTCTTTCTCTGGGGAGCATTTCACATGGCTTATTATTGCAGCTTGGTTATTTCCTTCATTGATTGTTGAACTATGCTATAGATGTTCCAGTTCTCTTCCTTTCACCGTAGGATCAAAGCGGCCGCCAGTCGTGTCATTTCCCCCCTATTCTTCGAGATAGCCCCTTAGCCATGAATGAAATTTTTCCCAACACCAATGTGAGGTCCACATAATAAAGGCATGTCACCTTCACTGCAACCACCAAGCTAGGTCAGAAACTTTCAATGGTATATTTTTTATATAAGTTTTCTAGCTGTTGTTTATTGCTGACTGATGCCGCAGACGCCCGTGTGATGATTCTGATATGTTTTACAGCTAACCGAGCGATTCTCTACTAGAACATTGATGTATTTGCGTACTCAACAACTGTCTTTAAGCATTTTCAAGTTTTCGTCTTCTGGTCCAAGATTGAGAGACTATTGAGTTCTGTGTGTTCCTTTATGCTCAACACAGTTACCGCTGGTAATATATTGGTTTGAAAGACACTGAATTCTCGTTTACAAAGTCATTTCATTACTTTCGTTGTATTATCTTTCGGGCATCAGATTTCGTCGTTGTTTTGGTTCTGAAGATCAATGCTACTTTTTAATAACTTTAGGTTTAGAGGCTAGTGAGTTATATGTAGATACACCCCATGCATGGGAGCAGTACTCTAGAGAAGGAGCAATTACTGTCCGTGAGTACACGCGCGCACGCGTGCTCACACACACACACACACACACACACACACACACACACACACACACACATATATATATATATATATATATATATATATATATATATATATATATATATATATATATATATATATATATATATATATATATATATATATATGTATATATAGAATATATAGAATAAAACACATACTTTTCTGTCAGTAAACGTTTCGATTAGAATCTTCATCAGTACTGATGAAGATGAAGATGAAGATTCTAATCGAAACGTTTACTGACAGACAAGTATATTTGTGTTTTATTCTATGTATGCGATTTATATACGTTATGGATGCGGCTTAGGATCAGTTTATATATATATATATATATATATATATATATATATATATATATATATATATATATATATATATATATATATATATATATATATATATATATATATATAGAAAGAATCAGCCAAAATACACTTGCCATTCGAGTATACGTTTCAATTAAAATCTTCATCAGTACTATACTTGCAGTAAAGTAAGGTCTGCTTTAATTTGCTTACATAAAATGGGCCCTATGTCATTGTAAGTTTAGTACTGATGAAGATTTTAATTGAAACGTATACTTGAAAGACAAGTGTATTTTTGGCTTATTCTTTATACGCAATTTATATACTTCGTGGATGCGGCTTTGAATTAGCTTTTCTATATATATAGCATGTGTTACAAACAATCAAGGCCTTAATCGGTTGTAAATCTAAGATATTTGTAATTTTTTTCTTGTTTCAAAGTACTATTCTACACGTAGTCATCTTTCAACTACACTTTCTTCTATAAGACAGATTTATAAGAAACCTAGTACTAGACAGCCTAAAATTTAAGAAACCTTTAGATACTACATGGAAAGAGTCAAGGAAAATTAGAAATTTCTGCGCCATCTTTCTCAGTTTCGGAAACACGTTTTCCTCTAAGACAAGTATCCATTACAATATATTTTATGTGCTTAAAAGCCAATAGCCTTATGGGCACTATAAAAGGCAATGTCTTTTAGGTTTTGCTTTAATTTTGATACATTTTTTCAGCAAATTAAGAAGCTTTTAATAAACCTTTAGAAATAAATTGTGGCCAGAAATTAAGAAACTTTCTTGATCCAGGTTTCTTATAAAACAGAATGTGTAAAACTAGTATTTTCTCGCTAGGAAACCCATTGATCTTCATTGCTTTCAACATTGAAGAATAGCAATGCTCTCAGATATTGTTCACTGAATCATAGTATACCCTGATTATGGTAAAACGTCCCTCAGTTTTCTTATACAATTTCTTGCACATTTTGCCTGCATTGGTTTAGAGCTAGTTAGAGATTTTGTCCAGGAGAAGCTCTTTTTAGTGTACAAAATATGGCAAAAAGGAAGATTGAAGAGATCACACCGTACACAGTTAGTTAGAGCTAGTTAGAGATTTTGTCCAGGAGAAGCTCTTTTTAGTGTACAAAATATAGCAAAAAGGAAGATTGAAGAGATCACATCGTACACAGATAGATAGAGCTAGTTAGAGATTTTGTCCAGGAGAAGCCCTTTTTAGTGTACAAAATATGGCAAAAAGGAAGATTGAAGAGATCACATCGTACACAGATAGTTAGAGCTAGTTAGAGATTTTGTCCAGGAGAAGCCCTTTTTAGTGTACAGAATATGGCAAAAAGGAAGATTGAAGAGATCACACCGTTCACAGTTAGAGCTAGTTAGAGATTTTGTCCATGAGAAGCCCTTTTTCGTGTACAAAATATGGCAAAAAGGAAGATTGAAGAGATCACACCGTTCACAGTTTTCAGCAGCACCCATAAATCAGGTGCGCTACTACGGGATGAGTCCTGGCCTAGGCCCTTCCCCTTTTCTTTAAAAAAGCAAACGTGCTCTTTTCTTAGAGAATGTTGAAACTGTATTTTGCTTTTGTTACGTATACCTGCTTATAATCTTTATTTCAAGATATGTTCTCTTTAGAAAGTGCTTAGTGTGCCCTTTTTGTGTTGATTTGACCATTGCCATCAAAAATTCATAGTTGTGCGCCTGTATTGCAAACTGGTGGATATTTAATCAATGGTAGAGGGGATTTGAAGAACAGCTGTAATTTGATTCTAATAGGACCCCATTTGTTTACTCTGATTCATATGCTACTATTACCCTGAAAGAAGAGAGGTGAGCTTCTCTTCAACTCGTAGAAGGGTGATGAGTCGCTCCGGATGCCCCTCTTCTTTAACCCTGTTTGCCAGCAATCAGATTGCAGAAAGGCAACATACTTTGTTACGATATTGATATGAGTTGGCAGTTGGCAATGTAAAGTCACTGGTTTCTGAAGTGGTCCTTTTTTGTACTACGACGATACCATAAGGAGCAATAGACTGTGACTGCCCCATGACCTTACTTTAAAAAGAAAGACTGCAATTACTTACCTTTACAGTAAATGCTACACTATATTAGAAGAAGAGCGAAAAAGTATTAGCAGGAGTCCATCAAATATTAGTTATGAGGTAAAGGCTTTTTTAAATTCCGAGCGGAAGAAAAATATATCGTTTAGACAGCATACGGGCACAGCGCCACCAAATAAAAGGGGGAGCTACAAATCGTACTTGATATAAGAAAGAAGAAAATCAGCAAAAAAGAAAAAGTTACTTTTTGGATACCGTAAATCCTCGAATTAGCCCCCTGGGGGCTTATTTATTTTTGATGCTTTTTGGGTGGGGGCTTATTCGAGGGGGGCTTATTCGAGGGGGGCTTATTCGAGGGGGGCTTATAAAACTTGTTTGACAAATGCCGTATGAAAAGCTCATTGTCAAAGCTCCTTTTCTCCATACTATTACAAGAACAGTATAAATTTGAGCATCAGTCTTTATGAAAGTCTTCATCATCATCAGGGGTGGGGGCTTATTAACAATTTGAAGTTCTAGCATGGGGGCTTATTCGAGGGGGGGGGCTAATTCGAGGATTTACGGTACTCCAAAAAGAACTTTTTGGAGTGCTCTGCTGCGGCTGAAACTGAGGCTGGGTTGTACTGAAATGAGGACAAACGACCTTTAGCATCAAATTGCAGGCGATGGCATTGAGTTCCAAGAGACTGTTGCTATTAATTCCATTCACAAACTCTATACGGTGCTACAGCTCACGGTAAGGCAAGCTTTTTGTTGTAGATGTTTTTTGGAAATTTGTTCAGATATTATTGCATTTACTTAATTAGCTTCTATCAACTGGATGCTTCGTACGTTAACTGTGACGGGCCTGTGCAATGTGTTGTAGCGCAGATAATTATGATCTGATATAGCATATAATTCGCAGTTATTATATTCACACTCGAATATCAATGATTAAATGCAACTGTAAAGGCTAGGCAATTTGGTTTACATGGCTGACAAATTTACGGCAGATCTGAGATTTAAATGTCTATCGTAACCAATAGTTGCTTAGAGCATACGAAGATCTGCCCCCTCTTATAAGTGAGAACTACCCTTCCATTGTAGAGCAGTAAATTCTTTTGACACGTTAGGTGAATGTTGCCTGTCGTCTTTATATCATACTTTGCAACTTTCGTTTCAGCCTTTCAGAGGTTGGCCGTTTTGAAAGACCAAAAACTCAAGGAAAGTATGAGGCTGGGCAGGTATTATCAATTATTCACTGGCTTCTATTATTAAGGTCCTAGACTCCCAAATTGCCGGCCCCGACATTTTTCTCAGTGTTCTGTTATTATGCCATACACACTTTTTTATGACAAGATCTAATTTTTAAATTTATTCTTATACTAAAAAGCGTGCCATTGACATTTCTCAAGGCAGTTCTGTGTTGCATCATATCATAGTGACTCCCATGCCTGATAAGTGAAGCTCACATTTATTTTTTTTAAAAAACACTCAAATAGCCAAAAACGTAACCCTTGGTGGAGCCATGCACTATTTTTAACGTATTCTTAAATTAAAGTGATTTTGAGCCTTAATATGCTTTTAGACTAAATTCTTATGGGGTCATTCATTTAGTATGTACACACGAAGGGGGAGGGGGTCAAGCAAATGCGTACAAGGGGGAGGGGGCTGAAGTATTAAGTACGTGCGCAAAGCAAAAAATTATCAGTTTTTTGTATACATCAGACAAATTTTGAATAGACTGAAACCTAGTGATATCTTTCCCATTGTAACAGCTGCATTTACTAGTGGTATTTACAAGGCTGAATACCCAGTTTTTCGCCATTGTCTAGAGTCCCAGATAGGAAACATGCGATGAGTTATGTATATTTGAAAGCCCCTATTACCTAGCCCTCTCGGGTTCCGTCAACCTACCCGGCCATTGTGGCACCATATGTAGCCCTTGGGCCAAATGAATTTGACACCCCTGTTCTAGTATAGTGCTGTTTTGTTTGAACAATATTATAGATTGTTCATGAAATGTATTTGTAGTGATCATTTTCATGTCTCGTGAATGCTTAAAAAGTCTTTCTCCGTGATTGTGGATGTCTAGAAACTTTCTTTTAGAGATGAGGGGGTCAAACAACCAAGAGTATGTATGAAAATGGGGGTGTGTATCAAGCATACATGTGCATATGAGGGGAGGGGGAGGGGGTCTAATGTTAGCCAATTTAGAGCATACGTACTAATTGAATGACCCCTATGTGTAAAGTTTGCAATGGGGCTGACTTACAAGAGGTGGGTCCAGCAGTATACTGGAAATGCTTGGTGTCTTTCTGCAAATTATACAGTAAAAGATGAATTAGTAAGCAGAGAAAAACCAACAAAGTTTCCAATTACAACCCAATACATTAACAAATATAAAGAAAAATTATTGAATTATGAAAATAATATGTAGGGTAGGAAGTATTCAAAAGTTATTTTCAGGACTCCTACTAATTCAAAGAGTGTTATGCCTACAAATTTAGAATTCATTCTTCCTAGGAATGTTCTGTTGCTCATACACCAAGAATCAGAATTATACCTTTGTATGCCATAGCATTTTTCTGAGTTCATGCTGGACATGTTTTGGCCTACTTACATGGGATATACCATGGCTAGACCCATGCTTGCCCAAGCCAGGGGAGGTTGCAGTCTAAGGGGGAAGTTAGGAGGTAATGGCAAATTACAAAATGATTAGTTCTTATGGCAAGGCCTGTCCAAGATGGTCTTTTGAATACAACTGCTCCTGTCCTTCTTTTGATCAATTGGGTTTTCCTCTTTATCTGATGTACTAATAAAATGGGTGATATATAGGCAGTGTCTTTAGATTGTAGACTAATATCTACTTATTTCAGTTTACTTTGACAAGGGGGGAAACCAGTCTGTATTCATTGACTTTGGTATGCAGAAGTTCATTCTTAGTTAAGGTAACATGTTGGCTCAGTAGTACAGCTTCAAAAGACTAGGCCAGACTGAAAGCTCACAAGATAGGCATAATGTATTTTTCCCTAAATATAGAGATGGATCTTCCAATTCATGGCAGGTGCTACTTAGCATCAAAAAGGGTTTGGCCCTGGTTAGGTTTGCTTCTACATCCCAGAAGAGGTAGATGTTTAGGACAACTTTGATGTGTGTATTTTCTCTACAGTTATTTTTGCACCGAATATTTGGATACAGAGGAGTCATATTATTTCCATGGGTAGCAAAGCTTTATGATAGGGACCTGCAGCTGAAAGCAAATGAAGAAAGGTAGATATAAGCTATGATTTTACTAATTTCTCTTAATGATAATTTTCTTCCTTTCCATAAGCCTTTGGGATTAAACATGGATAATGGATGCCAAAATTTCCTAATTATAGATCATGAATCTAAGTATTAGTATTTTTTCTTGGTATTATTATAACAAAGTACTCTTAAGCTGCTAATAAATGGAGGGTCTTAATAAATGGGGGGATCAGAAATATTTCTAAAATGTAATAAATGGGGGGTTGTAATAAACAGGGGGATCAGAAATATTTCTAATACCTAATGGCAATTTAGATGTCTATTGTGCTTCTGACAAACATCAAAAGACACATTCAATTGGTGAAAGAAACAATATCACTTAGTAAAAGAAGAAATTTTTTTCTTGAGGAAAAACCTTACTATTTTTCATTTCTTGAAATGTAATAAACTCCTAGTAAGCTCTGGGGGGTCAGAAAAAGCATGATAACTTAATAAGCATCCCCCTATTTAACAGGGACCTAAGAGTAGGCATGAAGGTTGATTCATACCTTGGTATGTTTTTTAGATACCCACTCCTCAAAAATTTATTAAGTAGTAATAATCATAGGTAGTCAGCAGTCAGAGAAAGCAGAGAAATCATAGATTTGCCAAGGAATTCATGAAGCCCACCCCTCTTGTAGGCAGCTCATGAGTAGTTTTATCATATACTTACTTAATGTGAACATGTCAGTCATTGAGAATAAATTCTGTCATACAGATGTTATTTTTTCAAAATTTGTTTTGTTTATCTTCTTGTTTGCATTTTGTGCAGCTGTTGTCATTCCTTGTTTGTGTTTACATCTATCTTGTATTATATTTATTTACCATAGTGATGAGCAGGATGATGTCCTTTCTCGACCAGCATCAATTGAAGATGTGGAAGCTAATGACAGTGAAGATGATTTGTCATCTCCAAGTGGCCATGATCTAAAGGGAGAAAATGTGACTTATTATCAGTCTCTTATTGATCAAAGAGATTGTCCATATATTGTTAGTATCCAGATAAGTTATTTTGTAAATGTTATATATGAAATTAGATTTGTAACTCTTTTAGGGTGCTTTTTTAGCAAAATCATGCAATGAGTACTCATGATTGAAGCATTTCTGTTTACAAGGGAAGATTTCAGAAATATTTAATGTGATTTCATGAATATTTCAACTGATTCTTGTTCTTCAGTTCCATGAGCACTAAGATTAAGCAATTTGCAAACAGAAATAGCAATATTTGGTGATTTCCCATCAAACTTTTTGTCTGGGAGTAAGGACATGCCACTGCACCCCATGTTGGTACTGGCTTGCTCCTTTCTGGGTCATAGGCAAGATGAGGTTATGGAGCAGGATTAAAAGGATTTAATTGAGACTCTTTGATAATTATACATATTGTTCTTTACACCAGTGTTATTTTAATACAACATTAGTTGATTTCCTGTTACACAAATCTTTCTAACTAATGTTTTAGAGTATAAGTACCTCCTTTTACACAATTGTATAAAACCTAGTTCGGTTACTTCTTTTAGCTGATCAAATCATTTGCCATCTTTCAAATATACTGTGAGTCATGGTTTTTCTTTTATTTTCCAATGGTTTGGACATTCTGTGTTATGATCTTATTTTATCTAACTTCCCTGTTCTAGAGAGCACAACCAGAAGCTGTAACTTTTCTAGGAAATCAGAAAGATACATCATTATATGCTATTCCAGGTTTGTTGTTTAACTTTCTTATGGAGCTTATCATGAAGTGTTGTATAGTACAGCCAATAGTATGCATTGTAGAGCATCATAATATGTTTAGAAGGCTGTGAAGCATGTATCAACTCCAGGGCTTTCACGCTCTGAAATTGAGGCGCACGACCAAAAACTCGCGTGAACAGAGTGGGGCGAGCGATTGAAAATTATTTGAGAACACGACATAGCGAAGTTTTTTTCTGAAAAATTGAACTCAACAGCGTTTCCCTTTCATTTTTCTACAAGCAAGCCATGGCCTAGAACTTTAACTATCGTAGGGATTTCCTTTAATTATTTAGTTTGGAAAATATTACGTGGCTTTAAAAGACCTAAATTCGTTTTCGCTCTATATTCTTCAAGCATTGAACTTGAACTTCAAATGATAGCGAGATTTGGCACTGATAAAAAAATTGGCTCAAACTTCAACAAATTCAAACAAATTCAAACGGTAAATGTACTTAATCAAAATAATGTTATCAGCCCATGTTAAATGTGTCAAATAGAAGTAACCAAATCCCTCGTTGCCTTGTCTGCTAAAGTTCAAGTTTGGATTCAAAAAGGCCAAGTTCCTCAATTTCATCAATATCACTGTCTGACTCTGATCAATTGTCTGATAAGGGAGCATCGATTTCTGTTTAAGTTTGAATGCCTGGACGATTATTTATTTTCACTCGCCTTTTCGACTTCAGGAACGTATCGAGAGCTCTCACAGTGATTTCTTCCCTCTCATCTTTACTCCAAAGAGAGTGATTTCCATATACTATCAAGTTGTCATCAAGGGTACTGTGTGACATAGAGAGGCGTTTGTGAGAGAATATGTTGCTCACGGTGCTTAACGCTCTCTCAACCTTTGAATTTGAGCATATGAAGGGTTTCAGTGATTTGAAAATGTAAACGGGGGTTTTAATGCTGTTCAGAAAAGTTAAAGACAAACGAGCGAAGAGAGCGTTAGCAAATGGAAACAAAGAAGCACCTCCGCCTTACCAACAAATAAGAAAAGACAAACATGTGTCAGTCCACTAAAAATCAATACGTTTCGAAAAGGAGTTTCTCAAGTGGGCGAGCCTACTACTCAGCAATGGATCATAACGATTGTCGGATTCTGGATGTCGCTCTTCACAAGGGAAATGTTTATTACTGGGCGCGCGATTAATCGCTCCCAAATGTAACCTTGGGTGCATGCCTGCGCGCGCGCTATCGCTCGCCCCCCACTGAAATCCCTGAACTCATGCTAAAAATTATATGATATCTGTTGAGATATAAGCTGTTTGCCTCATTGAATATGTATGACTAATATTGTGGTTGTTGACAAAAATTTTTATATTTCTATATGCAAACCTGCTATCAGTGTAAACATTAAAGATTTTTGTGGTATAGAATTATAGAGTTTGTTTAAGAATAACTTAACTTTAAAGTGAAATGAAAATATTGATATGCTCATTATGTAGTACTAAATGGGTATAGTCAGGCATTACCTGGAAAGGTGCTCAATAGAGTGCAACTGAGTGCACCTACAATTATACTTGAAGTGCGTTATGTGGAGCACCCAAATTGTGTATGAAGCACATTATGTTGAAAAGTCTGTTGGTACCACAGAACTTCACTATTGCACGAAAAAGCGTGACATTCTTTTAGCATACTGAAAGCTTTTTTTCGCACGACACTTGTCAGAGTAGACGCATTATTCATTGCATCACGTGCACCCGCATCTGGCTTTATATTTCGGTTCACCTTTCGGTCGTTATCCGGCGTTTCATACTCTGACGAGTGTCGGACGAAAAAAGGCTTCAGTGTGCCAAAAGAATGTTCCCGCTTTTTTGTGCTACATTATGTTGAGGACCCAAATTTTTGAAGTCGAAGGTATACATTCTCAGAAGGGGTGTGAAACAGAGCACCTAAATTGTTCAAAGACCACCTTTGTTTTGCTCGGGGCAAGGCCCTTTAGTGGCACTTGAGAATCTCTAGAACTATTACAATCAGAGATTAACTTTAAGTTGGTAATAGACAGTTTTCAAACAAAGATGAAAAGTGAGTAATTTAGTGCTCCATTGTAAAACTATGTTTTTCGATGTATTTCATTTTGAACTGATGGGCTGGTCTGATTGAACTTCCCATTTCCATGGACTCTTAACTATTAGTTTGAATTGATCACAGGGCTTGATTACGTCAGTCACGAAGACGTTTTACCATACACATCAACGGATGATCAGCCGATTCAACATGAACTATTTGAGCGATTTTTTATTCATGATCCGGATCGTGGTAAGTTAATTTAGACATTTGTTCAAATTAGCCTGCCATCAAAACCCACCTTTGCATGTATGCAATTGTAATGAACAGGAACATAGAAAAAGATCTGTCTTTCTAATTTATCATACGATCTTATTCTCCTCTCACCTTTATGCTGTGTGATTCTTACATTTCCTCTTTGGCAACTCAATTTTACATGAGTTTTTAGGAAATTTTGAAAATGCCCTTTAAAGATCATGAACCATGTGATCCTATCAGGATTTAGAACTCAGATTTTCGGCTTTTGCTTTACACGATAGTTACTGATATTTTGCAAAGAACATAGAAGTAATCCGTAGGATCATTACCTGCAAGGCTTCAGGAGCCTGGAAAGCCTGCAAAAGTTAAGAAGTTGAATACTAGTTCAGGTAAAACGTGGAAAAGTCTGGGAATCCTTTCTGATGAGGAATTTGTTAACACTTTCATTGTTTTTGCTCCTTCATTGTCGATACACTTTCCAAATCACGTCCTTAGTCTGTGGAAAACTGCTATCAAAAATGGGGGAAAAGTCTTGTAATTTTTATAAATGTGGTGTGGAAAACCTGGAGATGCCAGGGAATTCTTTGAGAAACTCCTGACAACACTGATGCCTGCTCCGAAAAGTTTCTATTTAGGTTAATAAGCGCTTAAACACTAGGTCTTTTCCCATTGTGCATTATAAAATATGGTAGTTTGGAAGTATAACAGTATGTGTATCTAACTGAATGTATTTGGAACCTCAGTCGAAATTGGCATTTCAAGGACAAATCTATTTCAACTGTAGTACCTTCATTCAGCGCCAGCGAAGCGCTGAGAAACTGGCATGGGAAAAACCACAAATGGCTGGAGCTTGCTGACGTACACAGAGAAACGACAGAGAGTATTCGCATAACGGTGATTCCATTTTTCATGGGCTCAAGGGTGAGAAAATAGAATATTTTAGTCATATTAATGAATTTATGTGTATTATATTTTTGCGTATTTAGTCAGTTATACTATCTATTGATTCTTATGAAAAAGTCGCGTGGGAGCTTAGTTCTGATCGGCAATCATGAATATGGATTTCACCCTTTGACTCATGAACTTATGCACTCTGACCGTATATTCATTGTGCTACAATTACATATCATGGCTTCTCGACTATTTTATGCCCTATAAGGCAACCAGTCTCGGTTACACTGCAGAAGAGACTGATTTTATAGACCTATGTTTTATGAGAAGATAAAATTATTCCGAAAGTTGATTAATATTTTTGTGTTGTTACTTATCAGCTTTTGTCCACACAACATTTATGTTCATCCTTTCTCTCGTTCTTTCAGAGTATACAAAAGGCTCAGAGTTTTTGGGTAGGTATTGGTCTTTTTGCCTTCAAGTCTTTATTTTTTGTCTGCTAAACACTTCATTTTCATTAATTTCTATTTTAGTTGTTTAACCAGTGTAATAAGCTCAGCATCACTGTTTTGCAATGCATCCTGCCTTTCGTAAACTACAAATACGTGAAGCACTCTAGGTTAGTTACAATGTGTTGCTACTAAAATTTGAAATGAATGAAAATTTTTAGCTGAAGAATACGAAGGAGGAAATTCATACTTGAATAACAAGGGAGAAAATGAGGAGGGAAGTTCTTGTGCCTATTTGTGAAAATCGCCATTGTTGATGTCATGGTCCAGCTGCTTCTAAGTTTCCACTTTTGAGCAAATACTCTTTGAGATCATACAGTATATACTCTGTTCTGTTTTTTTACAGTGGAGGTATAGCATCAGGATGGAAAACTTAGGTGTGAACACCATTCAACTACGCGAAAGACACTGGCGAATATTTAGCTTATCGGGCACTCTTGAAACTGTCAGAGGAAGAGGAGTTGTTGGACAGGAGCCTATTTTGTCACCAAGGCAACCGGCATTTCAGTACAGTAGTCACGTTTCTTTGCAAGCACCAAGTGGACATATGTGGTGAGTGATCATAGCTTGTGTTTTGTGGTTATATTGAGAAATACATTATATATATATATATATATATATATATATATATATATATATATATATATATATATATATATATATATATATATATATATATATATATTCTGCTCTACTTTACGGTATCAAGCACTGTATTGGAAGGACTCATTACTTCTCATTTATATATATATATATATATATATATATATATATATATATATATATATATATATATATATATATATATATATATATATATATATATATATATATATATATATATATATATATATATATGTAGCAAATACATAGACAAATATTCAATCTGAATCTGATATTTGGAAGCGTTAGCAGGGAACATCTGACTGTTGTCTAGTTATAACTTGGCGTTAATATGCTATCTAAAGCTGTCTCAATGCACTGTCACAAGTGACTGTTTGTAACATTGCACGGAAGATTGTTTCAGTGTCAATGAAGGCTGAATGAATATCACTTTACTTGAAGGTTAACTATATTGGTGAACTCCTATGCTGTTGATCATGTTGTTGATGCACTTCTGCCCTCCTTTCCGTAATAGATTCCATTGCAATTTTCTCATCATTGTTGTAGGTGTAAATTCATCGACTGCTTTATTCCCCACCCACTTTTTCCATATTTTATCACTTTAACTCTGCAGCAGTCTCCATATATCTTTTCCATATCTTTATTGTTAAATCATTGCTTATATTGCTGTTTGTTTGTTGTCGATATCATCTCGAATCATTTTAGCGATTTCGATTGTCGAAATCAGCTCTTGCCTGTTGAATTGTACATTTTTGGCTGTCTCCTTCTTTAGGGGTACGTACAGAATGGAAAGGTCTGATGGCACTGTCTTTGATGTCAGAATCCCCCCATTTTCGTTGGAAAGCAAGTAAGTGAGCCAACAGCTGTCTTGAGAATATAACCCGTTTCATTGAGCGAAGCGAGTAGTTGACTGTATGTCGTGTTAAATGCAATAGAATCAGCCTAAAAATAAGAATATGTAGACTTTGTATTCGCATTCGTTGTGAATGTTTGTAAAATGTCATTTCTAGAAAGATAATAAGACCATAACTCAGCATTGATTGGACATTTTTCATAGGAGCTCTATTTTTGTTGTCGTTAGATGTCATCCTTTTTGGGAGGAAACACAACTGAATAGTTTTTTGTATGATTTTAGTTGCCTCTCTTTTCCTTTGCCTTCGGATACCCATCCTTAAATAGGTAAGGTTCTCAGGAGTCTGAAAAGCTGGAATACGTGGAGGAGCCTGGGCATTGAATCTGAGATCAAAGAAAACTTGGAAGACCGTGAAAGGTCAGCGAGTTTTTTCTAGTTACCTGAGAAAAGTTGAAGAATGATCCATTCTTCAGGCCATGTACTACAGACATTGGCTTTTCACTTAATGCGTTCCATTATTTCGCTCTAAATCAATGTTTCAGTGATTTTGTACACTCTCTTTGCCCTTGCTCCTACATTTTCGATATGTATGCCAAATCTTTTCCTTGGTCCATCGAAGACTACTGGGAAAAATGCGAAAAAAAGTGATGGAATGTTTAGAGGTCTGGCCTGGAAAACCTGGAAAACTCAGGGAATATTTGTGAAAAAGTCCTGAGAACCCTGGTATGACAAGGAATTACGAATACTTTTTGTTTTTTGTGGTCAGTATTGATTAAAAGAAGAAACGTTTACAATATTTTGCTATACATCCATGCAACTTCATTATGTAAATAAACATATTGTTTATTTGTTTAATAAAACAATCATGTTTACTTATCTGATGATCCTGTATATATCATCCGCCAAATAATGTATATTTTCTTCTTTCATCAATGGATATTGAAAATGAAACAAATAGCTTCTCGTAACTTATCATTGTACATCTGATGTATCGATGTAACATCTTGGTATCTGTTGTTAATATGTCCGTAAGACCAAATGTGATTCTGTAGTGTGATATATTGTGGATCTCGAATAAAACGATGATTTACCACGTTGTAGCCATGTAGTCTGTCAGTGACAGTATAAAGTACCGTTACTGTGAATTGTATTACATAAATATTTCGTAGGAAAGTTGCTTCCAAAGAGAATAATATATTCCGTCTCCATTTGTTCTATGGTATATTCTACGCCTTTGTAGCCTTGAAATTTTACATGTAAAACTAAGAGTGCATAGAATTTTTAGTTTTCATTTCTTATAGACAGTGTTTGTTTGTTTTTTCTAAGATTTATGTCTCGTAGCTTTGATATCCAAGAGGATAGGTGCCATTTCACAATAGAACCCCAGCTATAGACGTGAATATGAGCGGGTTTCTTCTTTCCCAACACTTTGATTTTCATTGCATATTTTTGGATTAAGTTCGAACATTAGATAGCAATTAGTATTACAAAGCAGTCTTTGGATTTAATTTGTATGCATTGTTGGTACTTCACGTAAGCAGGCTACTTGGAAGCAACACACCTTCCTCATGAGAGCACAGCCCGTGCAGTTCAATACCCGTGAGATAAAACTTTAATTCTCTTGAGCTCAAAACTTGCACAAATAGGAAATCGCTCGTATGACGCAACTCTGTACAAAGCTACAAACAACCACACTATTCCCAAGAGCACACTCCGCAGCTATGCACACAGCTATGTATGACATCGACTGAGCCTCTGCTCTACAACGCTAAATTTCTGAAGACTGCCTTTCAGCAGTTTGCTCATGACAGGACTGAAATTTGGCGTCATTTGCAGGTTGTACTAATACAGAACTAGGTATTACCTGGGAGATAACATGTTACTCCAAGTACTGTATTGCCGTATTCAATCAATATTTAGTATTTGATGCCGCAAAGCTACTTTACGATAAGTTAATGGCTACCATTAATGAGGACATGGGGACTACAATGGTTTATGTTGAAGCGTGCATTTATGTGACATCCATGTACTGTTTGTTGCTGCAGTGGAGGTATACTTTACGCATAGGAAGAAGTATTGAAGAAGGAATGAAGCAAGTGCTGTTCATAGCTGTTCTAACAGAATTTAGCAGAAAGTCTGGCTTGCTGCCGTGTTGTAAGTGAATGCATTATTTGCTCTCTTCGTATTTTTATGCATCTTTCTGGGCTCGTTCGAAGTATGACACGGCGTTGTCTTTTCTGCGATTCTGCGAGGAAGATTCCATTTGGCCGTTTTGTGTACGCGTTTTTTATACTAAAGTTGTTTGTACGAAGGTAGTGCTCGAATCTTCAAAAAGTTAAGATTGTTCAGTACTGGTTTTCTGAGACCTAAGGAAGTTGATAAGTCATATAATTATAGTATTCCAATATTCACGCAAGATATTCGTCGCTTGTTCATAATTTCCATAAACTTCTTATGGCAACCTTGTTTGTATATGCGTACTTGTATTGTGCGAATTTCTGTGCCATGCTTGTGTAGTGTAAGTGCGAGTGTGTATAAGAGTAAATTAGAGTATTATATTTATGTTGTGTAGTGCCTGTCCGTCTGTGAGCGTTGTATTGTTACGCAAACACGACTATCTAACTAACAAAGTCTCGGTACTGAAATCATGAAAAAGCTACGACAGTTTCAGAACTGGGCGAAAAAACTTCCTTATAAAGAAAAGTGTATTCTAAATTTCCCAATGGTAGTTATTTGTTACAATATTACGTACAACAAACTAAGATATTGCGAATAAACGATTAACATGAAGTGGTGATAAGAAAGTAATGCATTAGCAAATTACCAATTGTTTCTAATAGTAATTTAACAAAAACTATTGAGATTATCTCACCACCATGCATACGAAGTCCAATATCAAATGAAATGACAAGAGATACTTCATCTGCTGCATTGATATTATATTTACTGGTACATTTACAGGGTTCTCAGGGCATTTTTCAAACAAATTCCCTGACTTTCAGGTTTTCCAGACATGTTCAAAACTCTGATTTTTTCCACATCTTACTCAGCAGTTTTCAACGGACCAAGGACATAATTGGCATATGTACCGACAGTGAAGGAGAAAACTCGACGAGAGCATGAAAAAATGCTCTGACCAGAAAGAATTCCCTGACTTTCAGGTTTCCCTTGGCCTCAAGTTTAAATTCCCTGACTTTTCCAGATTTTCCATACTCCTGAGAATCCTGTGCTTAAAAGATTGTCGATTGGTCGAAGGGTCAGTTGTCGATAGCGCTCCTTAAAACGGTTTGTTTCTATCCATGACTCCTTTCATAATATATACAAATAGAGCAGGTTTTCTAACGAAAAAGAAATATTTAAGTATTAGTAAGAAATATTTTTTTACCTGTCTGGTATAGACACACACATGCCGACATTTTCGTATGAGATCAACTTTCTTGAAGTTAGTATAAGGAAACAAGTTTAAAATGCAAAAATCCAATACTATGCAAGTAACTGAGAGCATATTTTGTAATAACACTGAAAATGCCCGTGAGAGTGCTAATTGAAAGCCTTTCGATAAGAAAACAGTCAACTGTAGGAGGTTTTTTCTGATCTGATTGTTGCCTGCGGCGGGCTACTTTTTGGGAAAATAACTGGAGACTCGTGCACTTTACCAAAGTGCTGGGGTGTAGGCAAATGTCACCACAACAGAGACATTCATTTTTGTCATATCAAAGTAGAAAGATTCGCCGATCACCTAAATGCAAAGGATTTCTGTTTGAACAAACACGGGGCAGTCCACTTCTATTCTCCAAGGAACGTCTAAAAATTGTTTACATATATATGTGCATAGTACCTTCTACCATATACTGCAATGCTGCCTAAACTAGCTAATTATATATGAAGATAGACTGTAGGGGTCGTTCCCATAGTACGTGCGCACAAAGGGTAGGGGGTTGGGTGAAAAGTAGATGCTTGCGTATAAAGGGGAAAGGGAATTCTAACAATGCCAAGTATATTTGATCACAAAATGTACTTTTGTTTTTGCCTTTCAAAGACAGTTTGATGGTCTTCTGGCAGCTGGAAACATGCGCAGACTAAGTCTAAAATGTGCATGCATTTGTACCAGGGGATCAAAATATTTAAAAATCTTTGGATACATACCAAGTGAATGGCCCAATGACAGACTGCCCAATGTTTACTTATTAACAGGTACCATATGCCATTGCAGCAGCTCAAGGCCTGTATATTACATACTGGTGACATACAAATGCACAGTTTCATCTCCCTTGTGACTACATGTGAAAACATCTACAAGGCTCTACAAAACTCCTGATACATGTCGATGCTAATCAAGAAAATAAGTGACTTACAAACAGTAAGTGGTGGTATATACACAAAAGACTGATTTATGCCTCTACATGGTCATTTTCAACGGCTATCCTTGAATTTCTATAGTACAGATTTTTCAGAACAACATGGAGAATTGCCTCTTTCCATGACTGTCTTCTGGCAGTTCAAATGCTGAGATCTATTGCACTTGGCCTGTCTCTTAATAAAAAAACTTCAATAAAAACTTCAAAGACCCCATTTACATGACAAAGGTCAGCCTAGATTAAGTTTACCCCAGGGTGAGCTTCAATTCAGCCAATGGAGAAAAGTAATGTAGTTTGTGAATGTCTACATGAGAAAACCTCCACTCAGGGTGACTTCAACTCCCTTTCTCAACCTAGGTTGAAATCTCACTTGTAAGTAACAAGAAAAGTTTTTACATTACAACCTGGATTGACTTTTCTCATGTAAACAGCCTGCAAGTTGAGGGCATATAATAAATTATGGCTTAGGTTAAATACTACCTTGTAAAGCCTTATAAACAAGGTAATTTGGCAAAGTCCAGGTTGTGACCATTCATTTTAGTTGAACAAATGGCATCGTACTAATGAATGGCCTAAAATTATCAACTTCCTAGGCCACACTCCAGTCCTTTTTTCTTTAAATAGTTTTCAACAGTTATATAAAAAGTGACATATATGGTTATAATATAGCCATATATAGCTACATTCACTAATAGTCATGCTTATATTCAAATTCGTTGTCTTCACTGTAGAACACAATAGGCTCTGCATTGGTTGGACTCCTCACTCCAGATGGTGCTTGTGGAAGTTTTCTCCCAGTCTTAAAAAAACAAAACAGTTAGATATCAATAGAAATACATTTATAATTTCAAATACCCATCCACAATCTCATATGACTTTTGGGGAACATATTTTCATTACTTCATTCACTAACTCATAATTAAGAGGAGATGGAATGCACCAATTCATGTACTGTCCTATCTTCAATGAAATACACTTTCCTCTGCACATTTCATAGTCAAACTGCCTCTTGTCTCTCAGGTGAATTTAACAACAATTTAACTCTTTCATCTGTATGTTATTTGATTAGTTAAGTTTCTATTCTGCACTTATTGCAACATTTTGCTCCTTCCCTGGGTGGTTATTTGGTCATTTATGGTATGATAAGAAGCTTTAAACTTTCTCCAAATTTTCAAAAGAAACTTACAGCTTCTTTTACTTCAGGGACAGAGTTGTGTTCCAATGTATCATCACCATTTTCGTTCTCTTTGATATCCTCTATAATGATAAAATATCACATAGCAAATACCCATGGCAATCCATAGCTCTGCTTGGTTCTACAAATACAGCTGAAAGAATCCCAATTTCATTATTGGATCATAATCCATTCTCTGTTGTGGCAAAGCAACTCCCCAGTAAAGAGAGATATATGCTTGATGCAACACAATCAGTTCTCATACAAGTTTAGTAGATAAAATTGGAGACAAGCAAAGCATCTGAAAATTTGAGGGATGCAAGAGTTGAAGGGCTTCTAAGCTGCACCCTGTAGTGCAAAAGCAGCACCCAAATGTACTGAAACTGTGTGTAATAGTAATATATTCATTTCAAGTAGAGAAGGGCATGGAAGGTGGAAGGTAGGCTAATTAGTGAAGCACAACAATAGCTTCATTTGTTCAATTCAAATGAAAGAGGAGAATGTGGTGATATTGCTGGCAACTCACACATATTCCATCTTCAGGTAAAGGATCCATTTGAACATTTTGAGGGCATTTCATTTCTTGCAAAAAGTAGGAGATACGAGCCCAAACTGGCCTGTCTGGTTCCTATGTCTTCTGTTACCTTAGGCTGGTTAATTTTTGCATCATGTTATTTTAGCGATTTTAGTGAACGGTTATGTTTTCGTTAAACAAAAATTGCGCTAAAATTAATTCTGTCTAACTTTTGTGTTAATTTTAATCAGTCTAAGCTGCTATTCACTAAATCAAACCTTTGCTAAATCTGGGCTATTTGTTTTCACTAAATTTAGCTGACGCAAAAAATTACATGGCCTAAGGTATGATATACAACAATGTGATAAAATAATCCATACCTAACCAGGTGTTTCCCGGGGCAAAATCATCAGGTTCTTCTTCTAACAAGTTTGCTGTTGATGCCCCAAGTGGTGTACTATTTAACTGTTAAGGTCCAAGTAATGGACTGTTTCTTTGATTGACAAATTCCATAGTTAAAGCTCCCTTCCTAGCAATGTATAAAATTGCTACACTTTGTGATACTCACTCAAAACAGACCTTAAACATGTCTAGCAAGTTTCAGCTGGAAACTGTAAATCAGCAAAATCCATCAAATTTGAGAACAAAATACTTCCAAAGGTTGCATGCTTGGAGCATCTGTGAATGATCCTTTAAGTGCAACTTTACAATGGCATTTTCCAACTTATTTACTGAGACTAAAACATAGAAGTCTAATCTTCTCTATCAAGGTCATATTTAGACAGCCAACTGTTTAATTCAAAAGGATACAATTTTGGGCTTTTCTTTCTTGAAAATCTCTTGGCTATTTTACTAAATTTCTTGCGAGTGGCTGAAAAACAAATTCAGTCTGTTAATAGAGTTGTTTTATACTTGTGAAAATGCAAAGCTACTGATAAACATGAAAATACATTTACATAGTGTCACAAAAGATCAGCTTGAGTACCTAATGAATTTTCTTCTACCATGTACAGATGCAACTAACTCATAGATTATCTAGATCAGAACAGGCAGTAGACAGAAAAGGAAGCTACATCATGATTCTTAGTTAAATCTTACAAGCAACTTTTTTTCAGTGCCTAAGTCTGATAATACAATAGGAGCATGTGTCAAATCCTCAACTATTCATTCTCAACTTTCCATATCATGAGCTGCTTTTACTTTCTCTTATGTGTATGATCTGGTATGGTCTTTGCTATTTTTCAGCCATGTTATTCTGGGTCTGCCCCTTGCCTTCTCTCCTAGTGCCCCTCCAGGTGACAACTGACTAATATCATATTCAAAAGAGGGAACTCTATACTACCAGTGTTGTAGCATTAGCTTTTGCATACACAACATATAATACAAACAAAGAACTGTAGGTTCCAATGAAAGAATTGCTATAACTGAGACATTGCTGAAACATACTTTTCCCCATGTGCCTAAGTTTTCTATTGAATACTGCATCATCATATGTAGCTGGGCTGTTTCTTGGTCTTGCTCCACCATGATGAGCTGTACTTCCTCTTGGACCCTGTTCTGAGGGTAACCCTGCCGATGCATCTAAATTCCTGTGTGTTTGCTCAAACCGCCTGTAATCTATTAAGAGGATAAGTAACCAAATATCAAACTATATAACTTCCTAGAATGAAATGTAAGACTCCAAAGTACTCTCATAATCTACTTTATCTAAGAAAAAAATGCCTAAAAATTAACACAGCAAGTGTGAACTAGAGAAGAAACTTAGAGGCTTTCCTGGGAGAATATAAACAATAGAGCTAAGAATTATTATTTCAACAGGCTCCAAAGGCAAACCTACTACTTTATTTAAAACTTGAAGTATTCATCTTACTCAATGTTTTAAATAAAAGAAAAAGCAAGCTACTAAAAAGCAAACAGATCCTACTTACAACTATTCTAAGCCTACACCTCTCTCTTGAAAAATCCATTCATTAAAGTTTGTTAAGAGAAAGGCAGTGCAAGCAAATGACTTACCCTTGAGCAACAGCTTGAAAGTGTGACCTAAAAGCCCAGTAGTAGGCATTCAATGCACACAGATGAGGGTCATAAGTTCAAGTCCCACCTGGACCACTCATTTTTCACTTATTAAAACTACCATTTCTCCTAAATTTTGCTATCTTTAACTCATTAAGCTTTGATGTGGCTTTCTGCCAGATCACTACATAAATATTCAGACTGAACTATTTTGGCAGAAAAGGAAGAGTCTTAACAAATATAAGGAAATGCTCATGAAATACTCAACAGGTGTCTGTCCACTACCATTATGTTCATTTGAAGCTCTTTTCTGGCCATAACCCAAGATACAACTAAACCATACCAAATAACTAACTCATGATACCAGTCAATAAGAAAGCACATGTAGACTCAATGTCAACACTTATGGGAAGATTAGACACAAAAGGTCTGCTATAGTGGATGGAGAAACAGCCAAGACTAAAACTTAAAATAGCAGGATCTTTACCTTCCTCTAAAGACATGAGAAAATCTGGATCATGCCGGAGTTGGCGCATAAACTCCTCATTCTGCAAAAACATTGCCAATTTTTCATCCTCCAAGAACTGGTCCAGGTCTTTATCAGTAAGGAACCCATCTCTACTAGGCTCTGTGAGCCCTCCTGCAGCAGCTGAGAGTCCATCAGATGCATCAATCATGGGCTGATCATCAGGGATTCTCAAAAAGTCAGGAGGAAGGTCCCCAACCATTGGTGGATTCCACCGCCTTGTTCTATGGTCTCTTATAGAACTATTTATATCAAGAGCTGGTGATGTGCAACTCAGCCTCCTGCTCTCAAATTCTTGAGCTTCTCTTGCAAATTCACTTAGTATTTCATTTTCAACTTCATCATACGATGGAGGGAGGTCATCGGTGAAGTTCGGGCTCTCGTGATAGCCAGGTGGATGATGGTGGTCTTCTGTTGGAGATTCATCTTCTGCTGTCTGAGACAGCTCAAGCAACTGATCGATAGTTGTCTGTACAACGCCATCGTTAGCACGCAGTACAGCCTCTATAACGTCTTTTTCAATATGAGGAAACATCGTTTGAAAATCACTCATGGCTTGGTAAAAATTAAGTGGCTTTTTCTGTTCTTGTCTGCTGGTTTCCGTCAGTAAGCTTCCTCCACTTCTGAGAAAGTCGATATCACCATCGTTGGAAGCTTCAGTTCTCATTGTACGATGCTGTCTCCGTCGTGATGACCTAGGACGGGTATGTGCTGCTTCCATGATTACCAAGGAAAATATGAGCCCTAATCAAATATTTATATACCAAAGCTGGTAAATTGCAAAAGGACTGATACGCTGTGTGTGAAATCAATGATGGTTATATCAAGGTAGCAAAGCTCCATTAAAAGCAACACTGCTTATCAACAAACAAGCAGCAAGGAGTTGGCATTCCTACATCCATTACTTAACGAGCTTTCCAATGACCTTTCACAATTTTATCTACAACGCAAATGTATCCTCCTAAGAGAAGCTCATAACTTTCACATCCGTTTTACGGCTCCGTCACCAATTAAACCCAAACAATCTTCAGACTCATACTGAAAATGAGGCCCCCTTCCGTCGGCTGACCACTGACCTTCCGTTTGACAAGAATAGACACAATTCACTAACCCAATACACGTCTTTTTTTATAAGAAAAACACTTTTTTCCTGAGGCTCAATTTTCTTACCTTTTCACGGATTTGAGACTGAGAGTTTCTTAACATTTTCTTAACATTTTCTTATAAACTATTTTCGTATAAAAAGAACGTGTAAAAGACCTTGTGATACCATCTGGTTGCTATCACAAGAGGACTACAAGCTTTCAATAAGAGCGGGGTTTATAAAAAGCAACTGTTGGACTACTCAAAAAGCTAAGTAGGTTCGATACTGGGCTGCTGGACCCTAAGGAGTTCGATAAACAAGAAGGCTTGTCTACTGCGTTATGAAATTGATAGATTCCCGTGTTACGTCTATGTACAATCATATATATAATCAAGTTTGACTAACGCTCAGTACTGACAGTTCCTTCAGTGATGACCAGGTTTGAGTACAGGAAACTCTTTAGCAATTTTTTAACTTTTTACTTTTTGTTTCAGCAAGATATAATTTGAGATAAGGAAACATCTTGTTATATATGTTGTCAGAAGACGAACAAATATGACTACTTAAAAGTCATTGAATATAAACATTATTGAATATGATTACTTGTGAAGGTTCAGCCAAAACTTTTCCTTTTTATTTGAAAAATTTATATGCCTTAGCAGTGTCCAACCCTATACTGTAAGTTCTTGCCTATCCGAGTATTACCTTTGCTTATAAAGTCTGCCGCACACGGGGCGATTTTGTGGCCAGCAACAGGAGCCGCAGTGATAGAAGACAAAACGGCAGTCGTTAGGGGCAAAAATCGCCCTTGTGCGGTAGTCAAGGACCAGAGAGTTTCATCGTCAGCGGCAGATTTCAAATTTTGAAATATTGGTTCGAGAATGTGAACAACAGTCCAATTTGAAAGACAATGGAAATCGGTTAATTTTCTGGTAATTTGTCAAGTCCCTTCAAATCTCTCACAGCAACGACGTCACCTTGATTCATTTCCCCCAGCACCTCATCTTTTGTTGTCCCTTTAAGATTGCTTTTTCTTTTCTTCTCTCACTTCTTCTCAACAGAAAAGTCAAGCATGTTTAATTTCGTTGGCAATAGCTGCCTGCCTCTTAGCTGGTTCCATTGTATTAAGTCTTCCAGTGCATAGCACTGTGAAGCTTTGAGTTTACATGTTGCTTTAGGCCCAATTCCAGTGGCACACTCGCATTTAGCAAATTGTATCTCTGTAGCGGTTGGAACTTCTATTCCTGTGGTCAACAACGTTTCCTTAAAACTATCACAAGAACTAGTGCCATTTTTTTGGATTCAGAAGTCAATTTTCCACATTTGTACATAATTATTTAGTAATTAAAGGTAACTATCTTATTATTTTATTTGCTGTCAAATTTGCATGCATTCAGTTTTAGATTGTAGCTAATTGATGGGTCCCTTGAAAGCATGCTTTTAGTGAGGATCAGCCCCTTATGGACTGTATGTACATGACGTAACAGAGCCTACGCATCAATACTGATTTGGCAAGTATTAAAGGTTAGTTTACATAGCAAAAAACAGGACAGTTGACAAGGAAACTGTAGGCCATTCAGAGACATTGATCCTGATTAACAGAGAGAAACGTAGGTGAACTGATTGGAAGTGACATTCGTTTTTTGTAATGAAGCCTCTAGATTTCAAATCTATCAAGGTAGACATACTGCTGGATTGTATCTGTTAGAATGTAGGTTCTAAGAACTATTAGACAGTGCGTCTTCCTCATACTTTTGTGCTGAATAATCTGATAGAGAGAATAGACATTTCCAGAAATTAAATGTCTGAATGGAGTATTATAAAAGTTCTTTATGTCCTAAATTGGCTTATGTGATCAGTAGTCTCAAGCAGATTCCAAGAACAATATACAAGAGTGGGAAGTGCTTATTGAAATTTTTTGTATTAAATATCTTGGGCAACGAAGCAATAACAGATAACTATTAAAACACCCATGAAATTTGTTCCCCCTCTTATGTATCTTGCCAGAGCTTCTTCCATGGTCCCTTTATCTATTGATCCTCTTAGTATAACATATCATCTTCCATTCTCAGGTCGACTCTAATCAGCGTATAGAGCAACTTCTTCTCACTTGATAAAACTTTGTAATGCATAGAAAGAAGCCCATCAGAAGTGATGGCATTTTCCGCTGACTGTAGTTTATCCATTCTGTAACATATGTAAACAGTTTCCTTTAATTTCTCATTTCAGAAATATAATCAGATAATTGCATTTGCTTTATTAATAAATTAAGTTTAATTCATTGCAAATTAAATTAATATTTAGTCCATAAATTAATAATGATGTAATAATATATCTGTATTACAGTGTCGGAGAATAGTTACCATACAAGCTAATTTGGGATACAACTAATAGGTACAGAAAACATACATAAATTATAATCCCCTTTTAAAACTGTCAAAAGTATAAAACTGTCACACAATAAAAGTAAGTATGGTTGGGGAGTGGGCCTTCTGAGAGACTTTTTGGAGCCTGACCAACTGAAAAAATAGGCCCCAATGATGTCAATATTAAGTTTGAGGCTATTGCAATAACCAAAGAATCACTTCAGAACTGTTAGAGATTTCTCTCAGATTTGGTTCCAGGGAAAGTCTCCCTCTACCCCCCTTTCAGCTCCTTTGTTGAGAGATATTAGAGCATTTGTTTCATAATGTCTTTAGGAGAGTAGTAAGCAAGCTGAAATTCTTGCTATGAAGTTTTTGCGAGTTTAGTTTTCAATCATCTATGAAGAAAATATGAGAAGTATCATATAAACTGCAAATTGTCTTCAAAATGTATCCGAGATCACACCAAACGATTTCAGATAATGTTATTTGGTTAGATAGATTTGTATACTTACCTGTCTGGAGGTTTTTCTGAAGATCCATGTGATATCATGATGTATCGACCTACAGCTAGCGGTGGCCTGGTGAGCTTTAATCCAACTTTGACGACCCTGAAATTGCCAACTAATGCTTGTAAATGTATAAGGGGAAACGAGGCCTAAAAGAAGGGGTCGTGACCACTAATAGCGATCTTGAAAACTCCAATAGTGGTTTTGAAAATGGAAGTTATTTGTGTAAAATTGTTGCGTAGTGTAGTTGTGAAATTTTCTTACAAAAACCAAGAGAATGGAAATGTTATACAATAGAAAGTGTTTCTTGCAAGAAATATGTGTGCTGTAGGCCACGAGGGAAACGTACCTAGTATGTTTAGCAACTTGCGAGCTATTTACACAGGCATACCTCTCACGGCACTCTTTCATTCTCCTTGCCATTCAATATATAACACGTGTTGTAATAGTATCAACTCAATATTACCTTCTATAAAGGTCATCATCTTCAGCTCCCCATCCCCAATACGAATTTCTAAATCCATTGATTAGCTGGTAATGCTCTGTCTTGAACAGTTCTACACCGCCAAATAACCCAGGGTAAGGCAAGCTACACAATAAAGTACAAAATGGTTAGCAATTACTGCCTGACTTACCATCTCTAAGCAACGACTCGAAAGCATAACCCAATTGCTCAATCGACGTCTTGACATACAAAATCGAGTATCAAGAGTTAGACTTCAACTCGACTCATGCATATTCATTTCACACCAATTAGCAGTTCTAGGATACAAGTCCTTTCTCTCAAAATTGGAGTTTTGAAGTAGAGAATTGATAAGAGAAAAGGGAGAAGGAAAAGTGGACTGCCACGTTTCAAATCGATGAATACAGGGTTATTTTGAAGAGCTAAATGAATAAAGAGCAAAAAAAATAGAAAATATTATAACAGTGAGATTATGCTTTGTTTGATATGCTAATTCTTCTTCAGCAATAAATTGTGGAGAAATTTTTTCTCAATAAGAGCTGATTAGGAAGCACCATTCAAGTAATTTTTGACCTAAACTGATTTTCCACAAGAGGACACTTTAAACGGATACTGAGTTTCGATTTGCAAAGGAGAAATAAGAACATGGCTCGATCATGCTCAATCTCTCATGGGAAAATGAGAAACAACAATAACAATGTGACTTTTGGTTTCAGAATGGTTTGGGAGGCAAATTCAGATGAGGTTGTTAATTGAACATCTGCATTTGTTGCTTCGTTTTCAAAAGCAGATCCACCGAATGTCTTAGGAACTGCACACTGCATGTAGTTTCTAAAATATTTGGAGAAAGTCACTCTTGAAGCAAGAGTAACTTTTGGAGCATTTAGGTCTGAAATTATCACAAAATTAAGAACATCGAGCCTCTGAAAAGCTGTTTGTTTTTTATAAAAAAAGATTGCATTTACTTTTTACTTCCAACTAAGAATGATCTAATAGTAATTATGACAAGCGTATTTTCTTACTTATAGTGAAACTTATCAATGGCTGCTGATAAATGCCTTGGAGACTCGGGACACCCATATTCATTCCGATCGTCTTCTGGAATAAGATCGACGTCATGGAAAACATAGCAATTAAAGTTGAAGGTGTTGCTTGCTTCCTTAAATCCAACATTCATCAATTTGCCTCTATTGAATGGATATTCGTCTGCCTAAATGATAAAGTTAGGCTTTGATGTATTGAAGTGTGCTTTACTGAGTTCTGGAAGCGTAAGAATTAGCCCGAAGTAGTCAGCCGAAGATACATTCTGAGCTGTTTCTTACGCTTAGAGTAAAGGAGACAATTAACAATAGCACAGCTTATATGATCAGGAAGGGAAGAAAATCCTTGCTGTAGAAGATATACAAAACTTTTTCCAACATGCAAGCTGCGGAACGTCAGCAGACATATACTAAAAAGGTGTCTGTCTGATCTGACGATAGACTGGCAATGCAACAAAAGAACAAATATATCTGAACTAGGTACAAAGTCATTGCTTTATGAAGAAATAAGAAAAAATTACCTGCTCTATAACAAAGATTCTGTAAAGGAGGTTTTGCCGCTGTAAGAGTGGATGAAGATACCTGAGGAGGACAGGTAAGTGCTCTTCCCTTCTTCGAAAAGGTATGATAATTGCAACCTGTTTGGTGAGAAGACACACTGCTTTTATTGAGGGTAATCATAGACCATAGTGGGGTAGTTTGTTTGTGTAGAGTTCAAGCTATGCATGAACAAATGAGATGTCAATGTGCTTTTAAGCAAGGAAAAATATTGATGTTTTCAAAATAGAAGTGCATAGTAGAATAAAAGTATTACGATGACAACAAAACTTGTTAATCACTATTTGAAAATATGACAAAGTTATATCCTGTATTTATAATGGAAAAGGATTATTACATGCAATTAGTGTTGCTGCTTGGTCAGTTTTGTGTGTCCATCACGATAAGTCTAGAGATGGATTTCGAAAATTTTATGCCAACCTTGTTCATCTTTCGAGAAGATAATTAATTGAAGCATAAGTTGAATTCGAGTGTATTCGAAGTTGAATTCCTAGTCTGTCAAAAATAACGATAAAGCTCCCGGAATGTTTAAAAGAGTGGAGAAAACAAAAGACCGCCGAAAATAATGCGACAAAAAATGCAAAAATTAATGATAAAAAAGAGAGTAAGAAAGAATGTAAGATTATAAACATTCTTACTGATGCGACATGATCTCCTTTTCAAAATTTGCCTAAATATTACCTTTGCCTTTGGAATGCAATCAAGGGGACTCCATAGACCCCCAACTCGAACCTCTGGAAGTTCTTCTCGCAAAGTGGACATGTTCAAAGGTGTTCTTATAATGTGTGACTTTCCAACTGTAATAGAGCAGATCGATACAAGAACTTGCCACTACACCAACTGCAGCTATTTATTTCCTAATAGTAGACTATTGTTTTCAAAAACACTTTATATGACAGCAATCTAAAAATTGAATTTTGCCGAAAACTAGAATTATTCCAAGTTGGCAAGTATCAGGGAAAGTGTAGAATTGTGTAAAACTCTGACAAATTTATTGACAACATGTTGCTCTCAGTAAAATGATGAGAAGTTTCAGTGCATGTTAGGTTTAGTTTATACCAGAGAAAATCTTCCGGGGTATGTAGCAAGTGTTATATAAAACTAGCGTTGAGATCTGAGCTACACAAGTGAGAGGCTTATTACTCGTAGAAGAGTGTACACGATTTTTATGACTTTGTATGTGACTTTTGCTATTCTTTTGTGAATTTGTTGTGATTTTTGGTGTTTTCTGTGGTTTTTGTAAATTATTGTCTTTGATGTTTGTGATTTTTCACAAAGTGCACGAGATTTTTCCGAGTGATATGCCCCTAGCACAGAGGTATTTATCAAAAAGAATTTTGCATGAGAATTGTAGAAAGAAAATAGTAGAAATAGTAGCTTCATCGTTCGTACTTTGCATAATGACACTACTGCAGTCAACAGCCAAGTATAGGTTGCAAGGCGTGGAAACCGAGTTTATCAATATACGTTTTTTATAAGGAACCTACATGTAAAAGACCAAAAATCTAAGGACCTTTTACTACTAAAGACACTGTCCCTATGGGCGAGTGGCCAAGTGGTTAGAGTGCTTGACTGCTGTGCAAAACATCGATGGTTCGAGCAGAACCCTCGGATCATAGTTGGGATGTTCGCCCACTGTCCACCCAGCAGCAAATGGGTACCTGGCGGCAACACTGGGGAAGTTAAAGGCGGCGAGGAAATGAACTGGTCACCCTACCTCACTATGCCGGCGGCTCAGGATAAGTGTCCTCTCCAACAGGCACTCCCCCAACGTACAGAATCGTATATGGGAGTAACCTGCACCTTTACACTGACACTAAGGAACTTTTCAACTTCAAGCATTCTTATTACTGCAAACAATCAAGAATTAGGAAGCCAAATTCGCATAAATTGTGCACAGCTCTTGTAGTAAGGCATTCATAAGCAGTTTCCCATTGAAGCTTCGTCTAACACAAACAAACAGATACTCTACAAGTGCACTCTTCTAAATAGGTTACCACAAGAAATCTATATAAATGAGTTAAAAGCGATGATAGGTTCGCTTGAGTATTTGAGTGTTATAGGTATATGACTTATCAACTTTCTTAGGTCTCAGAAATCCTATCGAACACTACGTTCTTATAAATAAACCGTGTAGTGTAGGTGGAATGTCTTAAGAACATACCGGTCTTTTTAGACCTAAAGCTGCAATCTTCAATTTTACCAAGAACCTCTACGCTGCACTCCTTATGTAAACCAATCATCATTTCACTGAATGACAATGGGAATTGCACCTTCTTTATTGAGAAGGCCTGTTCGAACCTCGAGAACCTCCTCGTCAAGCAGTCAGTGTAATTTAAAAGATACTTCTCATTGCTCTTTAAGCCAGATATTATCAGCTTCTCGTCTCTCTCTTCAAGGTTTTGACGCATATGCTCGATCATGTTATCAGGAAGTTGTGATTGGTGTAAATACCTGCCAGCCATAGATAATGTAGCAATATTTATTTCTCTAGTTCTGATAGTTCTAACGCGCAAATTAAACTTTATTTTAAGCAATATTAGTCCAAGTAAAATGCAGATGATTGCCAAGCTCAAACATATGAATCTTCTTGATCCCAGCATATGCCTGAGAACCACAATGTGCTTCTTTTTTAGCTTCATGTTATGCACTTGCAAGTAGAGAAGTACTTTCAACTCTGGCTTTCAGTACTTTACTCGACAGGAGTCTGTTGCTAAGTAGCAGACTCTAGCCCGAATCATGACAAAAACTTTTTTATTGATATCAATGAAGGTTTGCTTCAACAGGTGCCTTTGAACAGAAAGACGGATGGAACACGTTCTTTTAGAAAACCGCGCGGGTGAATTATTGTTTGTATCGATTGTTCTTCGGTTCTTCTGTTTACCACACAGTTATTCCAGTTTGACTACATATCTGCAACGTCTTGAACCTAACGATAAAGCTGTTCAAAGTTACTGGTCAGGACTGAAATATTATTTGTGGAGGTGGGGTAAAGGGGTAAAGGATTGATTTTGATAGACTTTCTTGCCGTCAACCTTTTCGCATAGGCTGATAGTATACATTTTAAAATGGACTCAAGTAGCAAAAATAGAAACATACCTACCAATAATGAGATCAATAGAACACACAAATGAGCGCTCACTGGGTACTATATAATTATACGATCACTGGTGCATTTACCAAACCATTTGATAAGATCCCGTGGGTTATAGCACACGTTGTAGATACTCTCATACCTATATGGAGTACAGTACATAGACCATAAGTATTAAACACACTGAAACTAGTGTAAGTATGTTTAATACTTAGGGGTTAGTCATTTATAACTCTGGGTACCGGGGCGGGTTAGAATTTACAAAATGGTCAAAAGTTTTATACCCCTTCAATTTTTGTCTAAAAGTTTTCATACCCTATTGAGAAATAAGTGATAAGTTTCACACCCCACTTGCTATCTACCCTGTAAGGATTTCAGGGAAGATTTCTTCATTGCTACTTTTAAAGTCACAACTGCCACTATTATCTACTTGAAAGATCACATATAGAAAATGTGTTCTGCAAAAGTACTTGCTGGGAAATATTGCATGGAAAACCTTTGTACACAATGCTGTAAATATCATTCTTTGTGAGATTTCTTTGCATAAGGCATAAATAAGTTTTCATGAAAAAGTTTATTTTTGCTTGAAACTTCATTTGAACAAACAGCTGTGATGAATGCTAATAAGAGCACTACAATAACACAGTATACCACAGAAAACTTAAATCAGAGAAAAATTGCTATTAGATAAACTCAGACAACTATATACGTATACAGTGATCAGTAAACTTCTGCAAGTCATTGAGTTGATGTTCTTTAGATATTGTCTCTAAAGGATTTCATATCCCTCAACAATTCTCTGCAAAGTTTCATACCCCCTAAGTATCCTAGAAAAAGTTTTCATACCCTACCTAATTCTAGCCCGCCCTACTACCCAGAGTTATAAATGACTGACCCCTTATGGCTTTTGTAATTCATTCCGTATAGGTATGAAACTACCTAAATACGACTTATCATTTGATACGTGCCTAGCGAAAGAGGCAGGCATAACAATCAGTTTTAAAATCTTCAAAAGCCAATACTGGAGGTATTAAAAAATCTGAACTAGTTAAACTCCCCATACCTTTGCGGCCTTTTTAGCGTAAAGTAAGTTGAATAAAATTTGAGAAGCAAGAATCTAGTAATATTACCTCAAATAAGAACGCAGACATATGGCTTAAACTCGGTTACCTTCAGAGATAGCATCCTCTGGAATGCTCTTGCTGATGATATAAAAAACTGTGACAATGTGGCAGCATTAAAAAAAATATAATATCTTGGAAAGGGGAAATTGTAGCAGTCAGTTAAGTAGTTAATATATTGTTGTTAATATATTGTTTTTTCGCTTTAGTATCTTAGTTGTAGTTGATTTTAATTAGTCACTATTGTCAATGAAACTGTAACTATATATGTATATACTACCAACTGTAACGAATGCTGTACTAAATAATAATAAATCTGGCAAAAACAAAGGTTGTAAATTAAGCTGTAGGTTTTCATGCAAAGAGGAAACACTCGTTTTTGAACAAATACAAGTAGGCATAAAACGATGTGATATACAAGCTCTTATCAACAAAAATTAGACTTGAATACAACAAATGCACTACTATAACTATGAAACTATCAAAACATAAAACTATCATTACTAAGAGGAAAATTGTTTTGAAATTCCATAAACAAAGAAGCTAATGCAAACTTTTGTGTCTTTTAGTTGACTTTGTTGGTGTTGTGTTCTTCCTTTTGGTTCTATTGCTGTAACAGTCTTGGTCATCCCTGCCAAGTACATCACTCAATGCCTCTAATGTCCCGCTCTCTTTTCCCTCCACCACTGGCTCGAGGACATCAGCTTCATTGTCTTTAGCCATTTCATAAAGCCTCAAAAGCTTTTCGTATCGATCGTTAAGACTCACGCTGACGGTCTCACTACTCTCGTTGATTTCCGAATTAACCACACTGATGTCCTCATTCTGGGACGTACCTTTGAACTGAGTGTGTGTTCTTGCCGGCAAAACTTCAGTTACAACCAAAGGCGTTTGTGCTGCTGGTGAATCAGTCCTCTCGGCCACCTCACAAGAAGTAGGATTGTCATTGGATTCAAGGCTGTCACGGTACCGATCAATATCAGGGTTTTCCCTGGAAAGTTGCTCCGTAAGCTCAGCACTTTCAAAGCGGACCATTTGTAACCGATAGTAACCATCATCATCAAGTTTATACCTGTTGAAATGAAGACCTAAAGGTTTAAGTGGAGATGGAATGAAATTCTTGAATCAGGCTGAAATTAAGAAATACTTAAGAAACATTTAAGGCAGGGCTCTAACAAACCATCAAAGAACATCCAGGCTGAGAGGAACATTCAGCATAAAATATCAACAATTATATGATCTCAAAAATATTCGCATTGGCATCCAGCTCTGATTCCAATGTCAACTCTAATGCAAATACATTGCTACCAGTCAAGAATGCAGTTTACTGACTACAACTTACCGGAAGCGGGAATGCCCTGAAGGCCAACTGAAACAATGATCTTTCTTCAAATGCTTTGTTAACAAAGTTCCACGGGAAAGTGTCTTTCCACAAATATGACACATGTACTGCTGAGCACCAACGCCCTGACAAACAGAATCAAATTCCACATTAGATTCACGTGTGCCTTATCCTGTGTGGCATAGCACAAGCCTTAGGGAGTGATCATAAAGTATCTGCTACATGGGGGAGGATGATATTTGGATGGGCCATGACAAAATTCTGCCATACCTTTTTGGGGCTGCGAAAATATCTTGTCCACTATGTGGGGCATTGAAAGTTTAACAAAGCAACATCATATTCTAAATTAAAAACAAGGATAGATTATTCGCACTTGTTACTAGCAATTGATTTGCCCATGAAAAAATAAATTTATGATGGTAATGCATTCCTACCCCTTTGTTTTATGGAGTATTGGATTGCAAAAAATTAAGTAGGAATCTACGATGGGTCATGAATCAGTGTGGTAAATTAATGGACAACCACCCAACTTCATATCACTTGCAGATACTTCATGACTGCTCCTTTAGCAATCAACATCGCATAGTAATCTTGTTATGATAAGTGAGTTTCCCCATTTAATTAACCTCATTATTCACATAAGAAGTCATACCCAGTAAGGATTGGTGGGCACTTGCCTATTTATTGGAGAGGGGGCAGCCACACTATGAAAGCCAGGAAACAAATGTTCAAGCAAAGCTCTAGCAACTACAACTTAAGATACTATTGCTTCTGAAAAGCAGTAAGAGAGACAGCTGCCCCCTTGCCAACCCAAAGTGCCTGTCACTCCTAGTAAGTAAAAGGAGTACAAAATAATACTGCCCCCCCTTTTCAAGTACCCAGCAAGTTATTAAAAAGGGACTACTTTAGTACCTGGTGAACACTCTTCACATGGGAGCGTAAGGCTGCAGCATACCTGCACTCAAATGAGCACCCCTCCTGATCACAATAAAATTTCCTATCAAAGTGAATGCTGCCTTCATGTCTTGCAAGATCATATTTTGTTTTGCAACTGAAAAGGGATAAAAAACATAGAGTAAAGTTTCTAATGATGTCAATATAACTGTCTGGTAAGACACATTTAATTGATATTTTGGGGCATTCTGTCATGCCTCAAAGAAAAACAATTGAATATTAACAGAAGGCCTACTTTAATGACAGAAATATAGAGATTGATAAAAATTCCTGATTTCTGCTCTGTTCTCAAGCACTAATGCCCAATTCTTGTTATGTCATAGTAAATTACACCAACAGTGGTGTAGCCAGGACCACTTCTTTGGGGGATGGCACAGAAGTGCAAATGAAACAAGAGACAAAGGATGACATCTGGTATCATGAGGGGGAAGAGAAGATTAAGGGTGCAGGGGCTAAGCCACTGTATAAGCTTATACTATACTTGAATATGAGGGTACAGAAGGCAGCCATGGCAACATGTGATTCCCAGTCATAGAATCATGATTGTAATTGGCTCACCTGTAATTGCACATAGAGCACTTAAATGGGCGATCCATTGAGTGCTTAAACTTCAAATGGCCTCTAAGTGTAGATGGATTTGGACATGTCATGTCACAATGTGGACATTTCACATGATTCACTGTTTAAATAGAAACAAAAAATGTTAGGGTTGAATAGAAATGTGATAATGAGACTAAATGGTTTTGTCTATGGAAACACTCCTAACAACATACTACTACAAAATGTAAATTGCATAAATTAACTTAAATGTATTTAGCACAAGGGGGTCATATTAAGATGCATGATGTCTAGTCCTTCTTTCCTCATTCAGAATTGTGCCTACAGCCAAATAACACATAAAGTGATGTGCTGAATTGGCTCATGAGTGGGGGCTCTACAAAAGAAGTTTACCGACCAGGCACCATAGGTGCAGACAAGCCATGATTTTTAAAGCCAAATTTCACCAAAAAGTCATAAAATAATGGAAAACTTCTGCAAAAGTGGGTGATTTTATATCCACTACAGCCCTTACTTTGGCATGCCAGTGGATAAACACATACATTTGAAATAAACCTGCAAATGCTTTGAACTTTGTCATTCGCCAAATTGCACTGTGAAATTACTTTTAACTATGCCTCCTCAATAATGTAAAGCTGGTTGGTTGGATCACTTTAGTAGTCGGCACAACTTTCTTTTGCCATTAGTCTAGTTTCATTTGAATTTAAAAGAAGTTCATATACTTCCGCATAAATAAACTAAAAACTGAAACTCTTGTCCAGAGCTTTGCCAACCCCTTACCATGATGACGCATATGGTCTCTAAGTAGCCGCTCACTTGCACATCTTGTTAAACAATGGGAGCATTGAAAATGTTCATCTGCATAAATACATTCTATTGTTTAATTAAATTTATCATGTTAGTAACAAATTAACATAATTACAGTGCATTACAATATAATGGAGAAAGCTATCATACTCTTTATAAAGAATATAAACTACTCCACTTGCTGTAAATGAAATATGACAGAATTCAGAGCATTTTTGAAGGAATTTAAACTATAGGGGGAAATTTGGAGAAGGACCCTAAATCGATTGAAGATATCTAAGAGCTAGTAATTTACACTTCTCTGAGGGAATTACTGGACAAGTAATGAAACACTACTATAGAAATAAAACTCTTGATCTAAATTGAATGAATAGGGCCCACATAACCTAGGTGTTAATAGACAAAAGAAAATAGATCCAATGAAGCAATGATGTATTGGATGCATTGACAAGCAAAAACTGTGACATAAAAGATTACATGATATCACTCACATTGTGCAGTATCCTGTCTTATCAAATGATCAGAGAGTTTGGTCTTATTAGCAAAAAACAACCCACAACTAGGACATGCAACCAGCTTCTCTCCAGTGTGGATTCTACAATGCTCTTTGATTTTCCATGGGTCTCTTGCCAGATAGGAACATCCTATATCAATGTGATTGAAAGAGCAATATTTTTACTTCAAATTTGACAATAAGGCAAATTAACAACATAAATCTGGCAAGGGAAGTCTAGCCATATAAACTAATAAAAGAAACATAATAGAAGCCTTCCACCCCTTGAACATGCCTCCCAGCTCAAGGTGTGCAGTCATACATTCATGCAAGTACCTTGGAAATGCCTAGATGATATGAGGTGTGCATTTCATCATGCACCTCAGCCTTGAAAAATAGACAGCTTGTGCCCTTTGACAATAAACAGTGGACATAACTTGATAATCTTTTGAAAAATTTCACTACAAGGTGTGCAATTTGTCTCTAATCTGCTAAAGTCCATACAGAGAGGCCTGCTTGAACATACTACAAAAAATAGCTATACATATAGAATCTTTCTAAGATTAAAACTGAAAGAGTCCACTCTATCAAAATAGCTTTTCTACAGCTCTGCTTTAACCCCTGTGTTTTCCTTTTGGCAATGTCAAAATTAAAACATCATCAGGTCATTGTGGAGCACTTGGGTGTTAATAGGGGGCCCACCAATCCATTGGAGCTCAGGAGCAGAGTTTCAAATAAAACTGTTAGTGAACACACCCCTAAAGTGTCTTCTGTGAATACTGAAGAGCGTTCTTAATTTTTTGAGTCAGTTGAGTACTACTTTCTTATGAAGCACTTTCCCATAAAAATGAAGTGTAGTATCTAAAATGGCAAAAGCTATAGAGTTTACCCTCCCATCTGCAAACTGACTGTGTCATTGTTTCCACTTTCAATCCTTCAAACTCATTTTCATTTGATGCAGCAACTCCTGACTTTGTCTTCTCACCAGTGGTCACTAGTACATCCTCTCTATGAGCAGCTTGTCCATGCAAATCAACATGTCTGTAGAATTTATCTGGACAGAGAAATTGAGTCTCGCATCCCTCCCATTTGCACACAAATGGTTCTGACAAATCAGGTAAAAGGTCTGAAGTTTCGACATCAAACGTGCACTGTCGTAATTTGTCTAAAATAATAGCAAATGCGCCCAAGCACTTGAGCTTGGCATGGTAGGCATGGAACAATGCATGTCGACTAAATTCATCAGGATTGCCTCTTACTTCCCAATCGCACTCTGACCACCTGCATGTCAGTTTGGTCAATAATGGACATTCGGAGCTATCCTCGCCAGTGACATGGTTCGCAATGTCATGTTGAGAAAAGCCGACACTTGTCAGATAGCTACTTACATGTCCAAAAACATGCTCAGAGAAATCTTGGTAGTCGGTAATAGGAAGATCGAATGTTTCATTGCATTCCTGCCATTTGCATTGCAATGCTAAAAGTCTTTTTCCTGGGTACCTTCTACTCTTAGGAACTGGAGGCATTTGTCCTAATCATATAGGTGGGCCTAAGTTAACAATGGACGGTAGTGGAGTACGTCCCGATTCTAAAGAACAAGAATCATAGGATCACACTTGATGTACAAGCGACCAAACCAGTACTTAGCTTGAAGATCAAAACACCCAGGATTGGTCCTTCAAACGCCGAGTAGCCTAGTTTATTCCCGCCATGATCACCAGGACGCCAAAGGAATAACTTCAAGTGAGTGTCTTGGCGCGGATCTGTGGCACGGCCTAGCCCTAGCAGTAGCGCCCTCGCAGCATCATTATTTGACTAGCTAAGGTTAGCTATCTAACGCTTGTTGCCAATTATGCTAGCAATCCTTGCACCTTTTATGTTAATCCCCAAAAATGATAGACGGCTAGATTTTCGGACGAATTTGTGGTCAGAAACCTTATTTAGGTAAATTTAGTATACACTATTAGTAACTGGAAGAATAGGTGTAATCCGATGATATTAGGAGCCTATTATATCATCCTGATTCATATCTTAATATTGCCCAGATAAAGAGAAAAGAAGCTTAAACGAAGGTTGAATAAACACCCTTCAAAGCAAAATGAAGTTGCTTTCAAGAAGCAACGAAATCGCTGTGTTGCTCTCCGTAAGAAAGCCATAAAGAATCACTTCAAGAGAGTTACAAGCAATGGTCTCATGTCCAATAAAGCTTTCTGGAATCTGGTAAAACCTTTTCTCTCAAATAAGGGTGTTCTAGCTTGTACTGATATTTCCCTGATCAAAGATGACAAAATAGTCACTGATGATCATGATTTATATGAAATTTTTAATGATTATTACATAAACATTGTGGAGAATACTTCCGGTAAGAAGCCTTCCAGCATTGCCAATGCGAATCCGATTGATGATGATCGAGAAATTGTCAGGTTAATTCTTGATAAATACAAGGATCATCCAAGTATTTTAGCCATAGTTGAAGACCCTGAGCATACTTTTCAATCCTTTTCTTTCAATGAGGTTACTGCTAGTGATGTAAGGCACCAACTGAAAATGCTGGACGGCGGTAAATCAACAGGTGTTGATCAAATTCCTCCGAAGCTCGTTTCTCTAGCTAGAGACGATTTGGCTGTGCCTCTTACAAACACCATCAACTGCAGCATTCGAAATTTCATATTTCCCCAGAATGCAAAAACTGCTGCAGTTTGCCCTTTAGACAAAGGTGAACCCGTTCGTACTGTGGAGAGAAATTATCGTCCAGTCAGTATACTTAACACATTTTCCAAAATTTTTAAAAAAATCCTACAGGAACAGCTCAGCCCTTTCCTTGATAAGACTCTCTCAATTTTTATTGCAGCGTATAGAACAGCTTACAATACACAGCATGTTTTGATTAAACTTCTAGAAGAGTGGAAGTCTAAGCTTGACAACAACTTTATTGTAGGGTCCATTTTGATGGATCTGTCAAAAGCTTTTGATTGCATCCCACATGACTTGATTATAGCTAAACTTCATGCATATGGTTTTGATGAAAATGCCCTGGTTCTCGTTTATTCCTATCTTAAAAAACGGAAGCAGAGTGTCCGAATAAATAACGTCTATAGTTCTTTTCAAGAAATTGTATCAGGAGTGCCCCAGGGATCAGTTTTAGGACCTATACTTTTCAATTTCTACATAAATGATCTTTTCTCTTTTATAAAGCAAGCAACCATGTATAATTATGCTGATGACAACACGCTAGCTTTCTTTTCTAAATCCTTGCCAGGTCTTGTCAACGTTTTGGAGAATGAAGCAGACAGTGCTTTGTCTTGGCTCAAACAAAATGAGATGATTGCAAACCCAAACAAATTCCATGCACTCTTTGTTAAAAAAGACCAGACAAATACTTGTGGCGTAAATCTTGACTTGCAAGAACATTCTATCAAATCTGAAGAGACTGTTAAACTCCTAGGTGTGACACTAGATTACAAACTGAACTTTGACCCGCATATATCAAATATTTGTAAAAAAGCTGCGGCACAACTGAACGTTCTTAAGCGACTTAAGTCATTTATTGGTTTCGCAGAAAGTGAAGTCTTGGTTCAAAGTTTCGTATTTTCGAATTTTAACTACTGTCCTTTAGTCTGGTATTTTTCTTCTTCAAAATCGCTTCAGAAAATAGAAAGGATACAGGAACGCGCGCTAAGATTTTTGTACAATGATCATAAAAGTTCCTATGATGATCTTCTTATTAGGTCAAAAAAGTGCACAATGCAAGTTGCTCGTCAGAGAACTCTTTGCATCGAAATATTCAAGACAATCAAAAACTTGAATCCACCTTTTATGCAAAGCATTTTCTGCTCAAGGACTTCAAAGAATCCTTCTCGGAATCCTAACAATTTAAGCCATTTTCGACCAAATCAAGTAACTTTCGGTTCTAAGAGCCTTAAAGCCATTGGACCTCAGATCTGGAACTGCTTGCCAAATGAACTGAAATCAGCTGACAACCTGAACAGCTTCAAACATATGATAAAACAATGGGATGGTCCTTCCTTCAAATGCTACGTTTGCAAATTTAACCACACCCTGTAATTTCTGTTCAATTATACCCTTTTTCTTTTAAAATTTAGCATTTGAATGTATATAATTTCTTAGTTATTTCCTTTCATTTGCGATATAGTAGATTAGTTTCGATTCAGATTAGTTGTATATGTATATGATATATATGTATATATGTATAGCTAGAAGTGAATTCGAAATAAAATAAGTTAACAAACAAACAAAGCTCGCCCCCTCTTTGAAGAGTAGAAGGGGCGCTCAGTCCCCCCCCAGCACTATACAACAATTTTGTAAGACACTTCTCTAGATGACATTATTTAATGACCTAGGAATGGAAAGTTCAGAATGAAACTGCCGCTTAATCTGCTGCTGAGATGTTTTCGAAATTGCCATCTTAAAATATTCTGCATTCAGGAAATATTCCAGCATGCCGAAATATTATTTGCATCTGTCTAATAAACCCACCTCGACCACAATATCGCCTTACATTAGAAGATTGAAACAATAAGCCCACAATGAGAATATATGAGAGGATACGGTATCTCATGTTTGCTCTCCAAGTCACGCCCTGCACCAACGTGGAGCAAAGAGAGTTCCTCTCATTGGTAAGGATAAGGAAAAACATATAGCTGGAATCATAACAGCAACAGAATCGAGCATATTTCTTCAATCCCAACTGATTTATCAAGAAAAAGTGAGTGTTTTGCCTTCCAACAGAAACAGAATTCCCTACTTAACTTAATGATTATTTTACAAAGAATCATTGAAGCAACAGGTTTAATAAAAGGGTGAAGTTGAGTAAGATTCAAATTACAACTATGATGTTGGGTTTGGAATATTTTCCGAATAGTGTTGGATTCATTGCATTTGTCCGAAATTTCTGTCGGAAATAGTCCAATATCCTCAAAGTTTGTTCACCAAAGTTGTTCGAATACAAAATGGCCGAATTTAAACCGTCCAAAATCTTTCGGGATAACTGTATGTCTTTCGTTGGAAAACAGGTATGACATGTGTGTACTAAAATTTTGCGATGCATCCCAAAATACTCAAATCGAGTGTAACAGAAGTGTCAGAAATCAAATTCTTAATATTGATTTGATATTGGAACCTCAAAATAATAATTGCATAGGGACAGCCAATAAAACATCTGCAGAGTATTTTCTCAACCCAATCTTTGTGCTTCTATATAAATATCTATAATTCTTTTTACTTCACTGGAATGTTTCTCTTCTTCGAAAATATGGTTTAGAAAATTGCATCTACGATTTCTTTAACAGTTATAACTTATTCGCATATCTGTTGCAAAAGTATTTGAAACTAAAAGCCTTGACTGCCAAAAATAATTGAAACGGGAATTAATTGCCATCAAATTCTAAGACAAGTACCACATAACTTTACTCTGTCTTTTCAACACTTGAATATAATTCTATAGCTGCTAGAGAACTGTAAAGCATGCTGTATTAAACATTGCTTAAAGATTTGTTAGCCTATACTTTACGATATCAAAACTTATTACTAGCACCAAGCCATCTTCTCATCTAATAGATAAGTTACGTTGAACATTTGTTAAAACAGTATCAACTTCTAATCTTGTACCTTATTTAATTAATGATAAACTGCATATATAGACCTAGGAGAAAAGATTTAGATTCACCATAAATGAGTGGATAAATCGTGAAGTACTAGCAAAACTATAAACTCTTTTTAGCTTAAGATAAGAGAGCTGACAACTGCTTCAGTTTCAGTATGTTAGTCTCTCTTAGCTTTCCTGTTCTTGAAGCTTCACAGTTACGGCCTAAAAGTGCCTTAAAGTTAGCCCTAAGAAACGTAATTGTAAGCACTGATCATTTTCATGTCCTTCAATGTAGATTTGATAACTGTTATTGGCTGCCAAGCTAGTTAGTAATCACCACTTGATACAACAAAAACCCCCACATAAGAACCATGAAATGAAAGCGACTTTGAAAACGGTCAGTCTCCTAGAATAATCGGCCTCCCTTACAATCCTGAATGAAACTTTTCCGTTTTCGAGTGTTTTCACTGAAACGACTCATTCAGTTTCCAAATTGTTTCGTTTTCAAAATCTTTTTCACTTGATGCCGGTTAAGAAAACGTTTCAGTGTAAACGGAAGACCAAACCGGAATCATCTGATACCATTTTCGAATGGAAACGGTATAGTGTAAAGGGAGCCTTAACTTGTATATTTTTTTCAATTACTTAGAACTTTGTCAGACTGATATTCTAACTGGATACTTTTAAATGGCTACATTCTTTATCCACTTGCGGAATATCTCCAGCCTGTTTGCCATTCAACACCCGTCATGCTGCTCCAAAAACTCTACGTACGTTCCTGTGATAGGCAGAGTCTGCAGGGATAAGATTACTATAAAGTGCCCGCCCCCCCTGGGTACTTAAACTACTTCATCGCTTAAGAACATGAACAGCTTCAATTCAAAATTCTAGGTTCGTATGTGTGGGTTTTTGTTGTATATAACACCACCTGATTATACTCATCTTAACTGACTATATTGCATAAAATTCTTCACTTTCAAATGCTTCTCTTTCTCTTTTAAGTTCTCTTCTTCTTGACATTCTTTCAAGTATGTCACTGATGCTTCTCCTTGATTTGTTTTTCTCAAGAGTCCTGACAGACATATTTTTGTTATTAATTTGCCCTTTGTCACGATCCGAGCTTTTTGCTGGTGGCTTTCTGGGAGACCGTTCTCTAGTGTCCATTGCACTTTTCCTTCGTTTTGTCGCAGCTTCTTCATATTCGAAGTGACCTCTTAAATATGGGTAACCTCGTACTGACGTCCTTTCGGAAGCTTTACCGTGCGAGAACACATCGTCACTAATTGTGTCATCGAGATATAAGTTTGGATCGTATACAAAACTTTGCTTTCTTTGTTTTTTGCGTTTCGAAAGCTTCTTTGATCCTTTTTCTTTGTACTCAAAAGATGGCAGTGTACTTTTATGTGCCCTTTTCTCACGCTTTCTATCATTCTTGGGAGACCTAATTTTGTATTTCACACTATCTCTTGACTGTTTTCTACGCTTCAAATCTGGACTCACATTCGTAATAGTAGTTTTCAATGTTCCATCTCTCATCCAGTTCATCAAAACACTTTCAGGCGCATTCACAACTCCGTTGATCTCTACAGGCACTTGCGTCTCACTCTGACTCACAGAACTCTCATCCGATGAATCCAAAGGCTTCTTAGTTTCATATCGTCTTTCTTCTAGTTTACCGTTCTCTTCTAATGACGTTTCGCTTTTGTCGCTATCTGTTAGATAGCTACTAAGACTAGGTGATTTGCGTAAACTTACGCTAGGGCTTCTGTTTCTTTGAGCACTTACGCTAGGACTCCTGTTTCTTTGAGATGATATTGACCTTTTCCCAATAATTGCTGGCTCATGCCTCGTATATAAAGATGATGTGGGATCCGTACGAGACCTTCGAGGCTTGCTAAGGACTCGTCTTATGAAATTGTATCTATCTGCTTTTTCTTTAGGCATGACATATCGTAAAGAGTGCTCTTTGAAGCGTGACGAAGTACTCCTTCGCGGTTCCACAACAGGAATTATCTCATGCTCTTCAAGTGCTGATACTTGTCCTCCTCTCCTGCGTATAGGTCTCGTTTTCGGTACACCACTTACAGTTACTCTGCTATTTGGTTGATTGTTAGCTACAACACTTCTTCGTCTTTTCTGTATCTGCCTGTGCAGCTCTAGTGATGAATAAGATGGTGGTGGTTCTCCAGGTGATAAGAGTGGTATAGATGGCAACCTTAGTCCTGTCGTAGAAATAGGGTGTAATGAGGCTTCATTAGGGTCATTATCTACTACCGGTAAGGAAGAAAAGTCTGGCACAATATCAAAACCAAGAGGTACCTCTGCCTCCAAATTATGCTTACTCACTGGTGTTATCATATCTTCGCTTACCATTTGTCTTTCGGGTATAGGCCGGCCTGCCTGAGCGATAGGGGCAACTGATTGCGTTAAAGGATCTTCTTCAAAGGAGATTCCAGAAGTCGAAGGTGTCATCAAATAGCTAGGACGACGCTGCATATTTTGTATATGAGATGTTGTTAATGGTACTTCAGACGCTCTTCTTCTTGGTTGAGAGGCAAGATTTGATGGGGCGCCTGGGCCACCTGGCGGTGATTCCTGTGGCATTGCAGCCACTGCTTCAATCATCGGCTCTTCTGCAGCTGGGACAGGTGCAACTGCAACAGATTCGTCTCGCGGACTTGAGTTTTTCGCTGCTCTTCTCATCCACAATGGCATTTGTTTATTTTTATGCAAAGATGGTACCGATGAGTCTTTTGTTGTCCCGATATCTGCATATATTGGGTCGAGATAAGGATCGGCTGGTCCATCATTGGGCCTTGCAGCAACAGCAGCTTGTGATATGATACTTGGATCTTCATCTTGGACGGCCGCGCCTTTCTGCGGCATAATTTCTTCTTGTATAGGCTGGGCTCCGGCCGCAGTGAAAAGGTCATCATCCTTCTTAGCCCCACAGAACGTTTCGCGACAAGCTGTGCACCAATAGAACAGAAAACAGCAACATATAACAAGAAATGCCAGTATAATGAATGGTAAAATGTACCATAGCCAATCTTGGTAAGTAAGCGCATTGGTATTCCCAGGTGGTGTTACGTAAACAGGTGGAACGAAAGCTATTGTCGCATTGCATTGACTGTTATTATTCACTATAACATCATAAACTCGATAGTCCGATAGCTTTCCAATAAACTCTTTTCGTACGGTTCCATTTTCGTAAAAAGCAGCACTTGCCAGCTGCCTTGTCTCCGCATAAAGACAAGATTCATTTGTGAATGACGAATTTGTGTAGGACACTACCGTGTGGCTTTCATTTAAGCGGTGTAACGAGTACATTCGTAGGTTTTCGGTAGTATCGTTGTAGATCTGGGTCAATCGCTTGTAGAATGAATATTTCAGTTGTGCATTTCTTTCGAGAGTGGAATAGTTCATCCTTGAGACAAGGCCAATGGTATAACAACACGATAACGATCCCACAACATTAATCTTCATAACGTCATACACAGAGGCTCCACAAGAATCCCTCCCTAAGATTTTAAAGCTCTTCGTTCCTCGCAAATTGCCGTCGATAACAGATATAAAGATTCGTTGATTTGTTTTATTGTACTGTATCCAATTTTCTTGAGCTTCGTTTCCAGTCATACCGGTCAGGGCAGAAATTGGCAAGTAGCCATCCTCTTTGTCGAATATGACATCATTCTTTATTTCATAGAACATCAGCTGGCCTATGTACACGGTCAGAGTCCCTATGCTGTTTAGCACAATTGGTACTGAGTTTAGACCTGAAAGACAGTGGCTAGTTGGCGTTGCAGTGACACTACTGGTGAGAAGTGAGGCAGATGTGTGTAGTCCAATGGTTGGTGTCACATTTACTGAACATTGCTGAGAGTATGCATCTGTAACTTTCATAATTAGGAAATCTGGACTCAACACCTGTCTAAATTCTAGCGTTGGCACGGTGTCCCGTATGAAAAGCTTCTTTCTAACTGCATCAATGGTACTTCGCTCACAAGTGCCATTCGCGTGGCTGCAGTTTGAAAAGCAAAACTCAACCGTCTGTGGATAGGCAGCACCTATCTTGTAATCTATGGCAGTCAAACTCCCTTCTTCTTTAACTCCTGATATGAAATTACCAATTCTATTCAGAATATTTGTGATAATATCGATATCTGGTTGGACTTTACTTGAGTACTTTCGCAACGACACGCACACTGTATACGCAAAATTGTGCAAAATTTGCGTGGATTTTATTATAATTCTTGTACTGGCTAGATCGCCTTCTGTATCTTTCACTTGCAAGTTATACTCAAGCTCTAACATATTTCTGATAAGAGCATGTGGTAAAACTGCATATATAACTCTGGTTTGTTTGTCGTATTGCACAAAATCATTCCTCTGTATCGGTCCTCCAGATTTCCTTGTAAGCTCGACTTTGCTCAATATCTTCTCACCGTCTTCTACATCAGTAAAGGTATCATTTGGTATTCTGTAGTATAATGCTCCACATGAAGTGAGATTTAATTGTGGGATAGGTTTGCTGAGTAGTGGTGGGTTATTTACAGTAAGATTCTTACATAACCTGCTCAAGGAAACTTTAGCTTCGATGATTAGAAACTCAGGAGCCATGTATACTTTGAATGCTTGCGTGACAGTTGAATTGGACACAAACAGACGCATAAACTCGTTAACTGAAGTTTCATCGCAAGAATTAATTGCCCTGCTACAGTTGTGAAAAATAGAAATGTTTATGTTCTCCCTTGCGGTTTGAAGGTGTCTGTAATACGCAATAGCAATGCTTTGCTGTGAAACATTCAAGCATCTTTCCATCTTCTGGAGAAATAGTCTTTGAAGCTCTAACACGGTTGAAAATTCTGGAATCGACGTATTCATAATAACATTAATAAGACTTCTATCTGTTACATTTTCGTTGAAATTGATCGTGACTGGGAGAGAAACCGAACCGTTTTGACTGTCTCTAGCTTCTAGCAAAAATGAATGACCGTTAAGTGATTTGTTCTCTATAACATCATATGTTGGAATACCGTAAATTGTTTTAGTAAATGCATCAAACTGAACCCAACTTGCTGCCTGCAATGAAGCCCCGTTGACTGTTTTTAAAGAAAGGAGCAATGATTGTACACCTCCATCTTCTTTGTCAACAAAAGTATCGTTTGGTATTAAAAATTCAAGCCTTGCACAAGAAGATATACGCAGTTCTGGGATAGAAACCTTAACTTTTGGTAATGAATTATTTGAGCTACCACAAGCACTTGATCTAGCTTCAATGATTTTCAAAATCCTATAGTTCACCCCAAGAGTCGCTCTTATTTCGTCGGATGGCTGGCCATTGTTTTTCATTGTCTTCTGTGTTATTAAGTTTGTACTGTACTTTTCACAGTACCCTGGTAATTGCAATAGGCTACAGTTTGTATACTCAACTTGGCTCAATTTGCTTAAGTCAGATCCTCTGTCGAAAGATATTATTCCTATATTTTCAACAGGAACATTTCCAAGTAGTCTTACTATTTTTGATTTAAAATCTAACAATATATCTGCTTTTGTCTGTGCTCTCTGAGATACACTTTGGTAGAATACCATCTGTGAGTATGCTGGTTTGGCTGTGTTCCCCGTTATACTTATATTTACAAGAATGTCAATATGTGTTTTACTTTTCTCCCAAACTCGCAAGAAAAACAAATTCCCATTTGTCGCTTGATCAATTAGATCTCGTTGAGTGGGTACTCCATAGATTACACGGCTCGATCTGTTAAACTGGACCCAAGATTGCGATCCTAACTCTCCTTTGTTGGAATTCAATAGCTCATATACAGCATCGGTAATATTCACAAAACTAGCAATCATGTTATCTTTGACAGGGGAATATAATTCAGTGCATAGCGCGACAGTAATATTTATGGGCGAGTTTACTTTCTGTACTACATTGCTGCCACAAGCTCCTTTGCTTGATACAACGAGCTCTGATAGAACAAGATCTGGCAAAAGTGCCCTAACTGCATTGTAAGAAGGCACTCCATCACCTAACGATAGCTCAGAAGTCAATAAATCTTTAAGTGTATCATTGCACTGCGATATAGTCGAGCAAGGTGCCAGAGTAATGTGAACCGTCTCAGGAAAGACTCCTGTTCGGTTGTAATCCACAATTAGCCAGCCACTAATGATTGATGAAAGACGTTCCACAATATTTTCCATCAATTCAATATCACTCAACGTCACTTTTTTGTAGCTAATGATCTTCATACTAATTGTATAGTTAAGTTGAATAGCTGTAAACTGGCTGTGAAGCAGTGTTACCCCTGTGACTTTAATGACTTTTTTAGCGTATGTTGCATTAAGGATAAAATAGGTTATGGATCGATTCTTCAGAGCATTGTAAACTGGCATAACAATGATTGAGCTGGTTTTACTATCAAATCGAACCCAAGGTAGTACATCACCATTTGTGCTAGTAAGTTGATAGGATAGCTTCTCTATCCTTTGTCTCTGCATATCAAACACCGTCGAGTTGAAATGGCTATCATTCAAGACATACTTTGTCTTATCACAGTATGTTATATTTATGTATAACTGTGGCTCGCTATCGCACATCTCGGTACTGACTATGGACACTGACTGAACTTCTCCTATCCGCAACATTAAGGAAAATAATCGCCTGTCTATAGTATTGTTCTGGATTATGCTCTCTGTTATGGTAGAAGTCTTGTTACGATCACATTTTTCATCTATGAGAGAGCAGTCTGTCCATGTAACTGTATGCATTGAATCGTTCCTATGAACTCTATAGTTCAATAAAGTGAAATTTGTGTGTGGCAAATGAAGCTTCAATGCGCTGTGAAAATCTTCGATATTATCTGCTGTGCACTTACTTCTCAGTTCTTTGATCTTAAAAGTTACTACAAAAGTAGTAAACAGGGGTTGTTCAGCTGTTGAAAAACTGACTAAACTCGTTGCTGTCAGACCCCCTTTATCTTTCGCCGTCAACAAAAGACTCAGTGGAGTTTTCACCACAGACAATACAACACCACCGTATATTTCCTTTGTCGTCTGATTCAGCCTAACTGTTGAATTGCAACCTATTGGATGTCCTGTAACTGACGATAGCTCAAGATCAAGATTATTAGCACCGCCATCCTCTTTATCATAGAAGACAGCATTCGGTATTGCGAAACGGAGACTCCCGCAAAATGGCAGTGTGACATTCAATGATTTAAACGCCACCGGAGGATTATTGTTAATTTCGATCACAGCAGATAATGAATATTTGCTTGTGCTTTGTTTTACGGTTGACGCAAAGCTACTAGCAATAAACTGAATTGAAGGTGGTACCGTTAAACGGGTATTTGTAATGTCAATATCCAGGGGCGTACTTAATGTTGATGTAGTTCCGATGCAGCTGTACGAGATACCCGTCGTAGCACGAATGAGTCGAAGTCTTGGCAAAAACATGGTAGAAAAGTCTCCATTTACATTTCCATCCTTGCCCACTATCTTTGACAAGTAACTTTTAATGCTGAAAATATCACATGTTGAGTTTGCAATCGAGCAATTATACCATGTTACATTGGTCACTTTTGAAACTGATATACTTCTGCTGTATCCTATCATACCAATATTATTCGCAAAAGTATCGCCAAAATATATTTCGGTTCTATTTTTCATGAAGGATATAACGTCCAATGTGTTGTCGAAAGGCGTTCCAAGTTCTTCAAATTGTAGTGTAATATTGTGATTTACGTTTGGATAATTTTCATCAATTTTGATGGTTAACGAGGTTTCTACAGAAAGATTCAGTTTGTTTGTTGCATGGATTTTGAATAGGTATCCACCTTTTGGCTGTTGCTTTACTGCTTCGATCGTGGGCTGGCCAATGAATGTCTGGGATTCTGAATCAAATCTAACCCAGCTACTATCAGGGATAGAATCTTCATTGTGAAGCCGAGTGGCTACTTTTAAATTTCTGGTATAACCGTCGTTTGGATCATAAAATGTGTTCTCTGCTATTTGGAAAAACAAAACGCTACAGATTGCTGTTATGATTGGATTCAACGGATTCTTCACCACCGGGTATGCTACAGTCGTTGAGGATGGCGTCAAGACATAGGCAGGTGTGGGTGAAATAGCTTCGCTGCTGAATTCAGGCAGGTGCGCAGTTGGGGGCACAATTATAGTTGATACCAGACTGGGCATGGTCGATAATCCTTTTACAAATGGAGATGTTGCTACTGTTGTAGGTGCTCCTGTACAGTTTGTGATGCTCGACTGAGCTACCATTGTAACAAGAATGTTAGGTGCGAGAGCAGCTATGAATTGCAGATTAAGAATGGTACCTGATAAAAGCAACCTGTCTGAAACAGCCTTCAATGACGTTTGATCACATGATTCGAGCAGTGCACAGCTACCCCATGTAAATAATATTTTAGGCCGTTGGTAGTTGTACTTGACAAAGTTAACAAAGAATATGCCTCTATTAAGTGTCCCTTCAAAGTAAGTCTTTATTTTATTAGACACCTCTTTCATTATAGCAAAGTTGTTCTCAAAGTTTGCGTAAAGATCTGCCTCTGTTTCATAATAATGATTGATTGTGTTGTACTTAGTCGACGACAACATCAGCGTAACGAGCACACCTGCAGTGCTCCCGCGAGAATCTCGTGCAATCAGCTTGTATTTGAACAGATTGGATGTAACAGCGACATCATATGGAATATAGCCTTGAATGCTTAATTTTGAACTGTCATACTGGACCCATAAGCTCGAATCAACAGCACTGTTGTTCTCATGAAATAATCCGACTGTCAGGTTAGCCGTGTAACCGTCTTCTTTATCATAAAATGTGTCAGTTGCAATTGCATATTCAAATGGATTGCATATGGTTATGTTGATAACTGGTATGTCACGCAAGACTTTTACAGGTGTGTTGTATATGGGATGAACGCTTGAAGATTGTGTTGAAGACGATTGATGAGTGCTAGCCGTTGGACAAAAAATCTCTAATGGGGCCTGGATACTAGCTGATACGAGATTAAATTCTGGGACCATGGCATCAATGAATCGCGGATTCAAGATAGGGATACTTGAGAATATTTTCTCGCGTGCCATGAGCAGGGCAGTTTGATTGCAAGTATCTAGGAGGCAAAATCGAACAGAAAACTCTGCTTGCGCCAACAAATCACGCCTGAAGTTAAGAAACATCAGATTGTTTTCTGACGGGTCTTGCAAGTACCTATTGAACTTTCGTGTCCAAAGCAATTGAATATCGATGTCTGGTAGATTTGACAGTGGAAAAAAGTATGTTTGGAATGTAAGAGAAAAGTTTTTATTTCTTTCATTATTTCCAGTAGTAACGTTTATGATGAGATCTCTAGATATCCTTAGACCTTGGCTATCTTCACAGTATACCAGAAATTTGCTCTTCAGTTGTCCGTTCGGTGACAAATCAGAATCTTTTATAATACCGTAAATCGTCTTATTCACGTTGTTGAATTGCAACAGAGATGCCGTGGATAGACTAGACCCATTTTTGTAGGCAACTGAAATCTTTACACCGCTAACTCCATCCTCTGGATCGACACATAGACTCGATGGGAGTTTGAGAGAGAATGGACTGCACATGGAAGCGTTGAGCACGGGGATTTTGTTGTTAAACCTTGGAGGACTATTCGACATTATTGTTGAACTATAAATTGTTGCTGTAGATGCAAACATTGAAGACACAGAAGCTATGGTGTAAGACAGCAAAGTTGAAGCAGATGTTGCTAGTGAAGAGCACTGTGGATTGCTTTGGATTTGCAAACGAGTGACGATTAGATTTGGGCCTAACGCTATTGCGAGATTCGGATTAATCATACTGTCTTTTATAAATAGCTTCTCCCGTACGTTTGATAGGAAAGTTGCATTACAGGCATCTGCCAAGTTGCACGTTGCCCAGGAGATTTTTACCACACCGCCAATACTCTGCTCAAATGAGAGGATTTGAATTGAAATTTCTTTCGAGGCGGACAAATACAAAACGAGTCTATTCATGAAGTACTCTAAAATTTCCACTCTTGGTTTTCCTGTAGGAAAATGGTTCGTAGCAGTTGTATTTACAATGAAAGCGAAAGGCCTCAAATTGCTCTGCACACGGAATTCTAGTGTTTGGGATGCAGACAGGCCTCCTTTATCTGTTGCAGTTAAAACAAATCTGAGCTCTTCTTCATCCGATGCAGTTATAACGCCTTTAAAGCTCTGCATCGTTGAGTCGAACATTATCCATGAGACATTTAATAGTGATAAACCATTAACAGACTTAATTGTGATCTTGAGGCTTGGAGTGAAACCGTCTTCAATATCATAAAACGATCGTTCTGGGATAGTAAATGTAAACAACTTGCAAGGATCCACATCTACGATACCAATACTTTGGAGCACTAGTGGTTTCTGATTGTTCACATTACCTGTGACACTTGGAGACAAAACTTCAGACGCACTGGAATGAGTCCACGACGGTGTCGGAACTGCTGAGGAACATACGCCTAAACTCTTGACTGCTATGTCTTGCACAACTATTTCGGGACTAAATGCCACAATGAAATCAGGGTTTATAATTCCTGGTGTGGAGAATATTCTCTTTAGCATTGAATCCAGTTCGGATCTGTCACATGCACTTTCCTTCACAGAACAGTAGCTGAATGTGAATTTGAGGTAGGCTGGTGATTTTCCTGTCTTTGTGTAATTAGCGAAAGATATAATCTCGCTTTGGTTCGATTTGAAGTACAACTTCATTTTGTTATAGATTAGGATTCTTATGTCAACATCAGAGAAATCTTCAGTGACGTATGCTGATGCTGTCACCACCAGTTGATGGTTCGGGTTTGGCTTTGGTATATTACTTGCTACTGATATGATCTGACTTGCTGTTAGATTTCTACTGTTCCTTGCTGAAACGAGAAATTCCTTCATTGCATATTGCTCTAGATCATTCACAGTTGGGTACGCAGAGAGTATTTGTGTGTATTTGTCAAACTTCATCCAGTAAGTTCTCCCCAACGGTGTGCCATTCGGGTGAAGCACTTCAACAGAAAGCATTCTTGTTGACCCATCGTTGGCATCATGGAACATATCTGCAGGAATCTGATAAAATAAGGGTTCACACCATGTTAGATTTAGTTGGCCTATTGGCGTTTGAAGTATTGGTCGCGATGAAGGAAGCACAGATGGAGTCGGCAACAGTAAAACAGATGACGTAGGTATACTTGATTGTAGAGAGAAGTTGCATGGAGCTAGCTTCTCAATTTCTATGGAAAATATTGTATACTGAGCGAGCATTGAACTTCTGAAGCTGGTCGTAACTTTCCCATTGCTATCTGCAATCTTGCTCAACATTTCCGCTAATTCTGTAGTTGGACATGGACTATACGCTAAGCTACAATTGCTATATGTAAACACTGCCTTCCTATCTAGTGGAGAATTTTTGTACGAGATCAGGTTGATATTGTTTGAATTTTCATCTCCAAATGACTCAAGGATCCTCGTACTAATCAATAGCTGCTCATTGACGTCTGGAACCGAGTTATCAAACACTCTGTTCAAAGTCATATTGATCACATGATTGTACTGAACAGGGGATTCCGGGATTGTAATTGTAAAGTCAGTAGTTGCTTGACTCCCTTGGTTATCTGTTGCTACCAGGTAGTACTTGTATCCGCCAGATGGTTTCCTATAGAAGTCATCGATCTTTAGGATGCCATATAGCACTTGGGATGGCCTACTGAATTGCAGCCAGGATGTTGTTCCCACTGGTTGTCTGTCATGGCTCTCTAGATGAATTTTTAAATTGCGAGTTCCACCCTGCTCTTGGTCATAAAACAAATCGCTAGGGATTGTATAGGAAAATGGAATGCAAAAGTATGCAAACAGTGGCAAAATCTTGCTAGTCACAGACGGTGGATGGTTCTTGCTATTAATGACACTCGACACTGTCGAGGATATAAGTGGAATTGACTTAGTAGGGGATATGCTTACGAGATCTGTTGCTGTGATGGTGGATGAAAAGGCATCGTTGCAACTTTTAATTGTTTGCGTGCTCGATGCCAATAAGCCAAAGCGTGGAAACATCGCATTGGTAAACTGTGGATTGAGCTTCCCATCAATATCGTTAAGCAGTGCTTTGAACTGGTCCACCCTTGTCCTGTTACAATTAATACCACTGATTTTGACATAAGACCATATAATGGTAGCCTTTTGAACATTTTCTGGAGTCCGCTTTAGCGAGATAATAGAAAAATCTGTCACAACTGAAGGTTGTATGTAGTCGCTCAAACTCCGTAGAAAGTCAGTCGCTAACTGCACGGTATCTGATTGCTGGGAATATAATGTATTGGTCGATGTATTTACAATAATCCCGTGAATATTCGAACTTAGAAGAGCTAGAATTGATAGCGAGACACGCGTTTTGATGTCTCTTGTATTCGAGGCCGTTAGTATGTAGTGAAAGGTCTTTGAGGACGCGCCTTGTAAATCGTCATCCACATAGATCCCTGTGATTGTTTGTCTGCTTGAATTGAATTGTACACGTGACATTGAATTAATTGCTGAGCCATCGGTATTTGAAAGTGTTAACAGTAATGATCTAGTGTCACCATCAATATCATCCATAAACGTATTCTTCGGTATTGTGTATGTAAATATAGAACCAGTATCGATATTGATGAATGGCAATGCAGTTATGTAGATTGGAGCAGTCGTCGACCGATTTCGTGAACACTGTCCATAGTAAGTGATATTGGCAGCAACAAGAACAACACTTGGTACCAGTGTTGAAATGAGGTCAGGATGAATTGTGTCTTTTGAAGAAAATACTTTTGACTCAAGGGTGCGGAGGAGCGATAGGTCGCATCCAGTCGAGGTTAACCTCGAATCAGTCCACAGGGTGGAGAACTGACTCCCACCAATTGTTTGCTGCCTAAATGATAGTATTTGAATTGTGTCATTTGATGTCACGTCGAAGTAGTCCCTTAACTGTGTTAGGATAAAGTTTTGTAACTGCACCCTGTTCCACTGATTACTGCTATAGTCTCTGCCTACGAATGTAACCACTACACCAATATCGAGTTTCGCGAATTCACTTTGTATCGTAATCACTTGCGAGGCTGTATTTCCCAAAGAGTTTCGAGCTCGAAGCAGGAAAGTAAAATTTTGAAGCGGTCGAACTGTCTGTTGATTGGACGGTAGAATACCATAAAGACTTTGACTCAATGTGTCAAACTGAATCCATGAATCACGACCCAGGTCATTTCCGTTCAATTCGACGACTTGCAAGGTAAGTTGGGCAGTGTTTCCATCGGTTGCATCGTAAAAACTTGTTGTAGGAATACGGTACCGGAAATAAACACCAGTTTTAATAATTATAACTGGTACACTGTTTTGGACAACAGGAAATAGGCCCCCAGGGGTAGGCGATGGTAATACTGTCTGGTTAGTGGTCATGGCACAGTTTCCATATTTAGTAATATCAATCCTGTCCGTAACTACCTCTGGAGTTAAAGCCACTGTTAAGTCCCCATTTACTAATGTGTCTTTGCCTTGCAGTAGTGGGATAAGTTCATTTAAGCCATCACAATTGCCTGTTGTTATGGTTGTATTCGAGTAAGCAAGAGAGAAGATCTTCTGTTGCCCTGCAACACTTCTTCTAAATGACGCTACCTCAATTGTGTTGGATCTTTTGTCTTTCAAGTACTTGCGCAAGTTCTGTAGCAAGGTTGATAGTATTCTCACATCATTGGTAGAAGAAAGACTGTTGTCTCTACCTTGCAGCAAAAACAATGCACCAAATGATATGATTTGCCTACTTCCCTTCAAGTTCACCGTCATTAGAGTGCTATACCCTCTAGAATTCGTAGCTATCAAGGTATAGCTGAAATACATTGTACCCGAGCTTGAGAATTGATTTGACGTGAGGATGCCATATAGGGTTTGTGTTGTCGTTTCAAATTGCAGCCACGAATTTGTTGTCAGTGAGATGTTATTGGCTATCCGTAACTGAAGCTTTAATGATCTCGTATTCCCGTCGATGGAATCAAAAAATGTTTCTTCTGGAATCTGATAACTAAAGTATACTGTTGTTGATACACTTAGTTCAGGGATAACAGATTTTATTACCGGCGATAGAGAACCCACTGGTGTTGCAGTTGGTAGCAAAGACGTTGTTAAAGTCTGGCATGTACCAACCTTTCTCGCTTTTAACTCGCTAATTTTGTACTGAGGCTGGAGACTATCAGAGAAGCTTGGATTTGGCGATCCATCAGGCATAATGGCCTTGCCTATCAGAGAATCGACAAGCTGAACAGGGCAATCTTTCCCGCTGATAGTGCAGTTCGTCCATCCGAATGCAATGCTGTCGGCATTACTGCCTTTTGAGTTGTTCTTTTGGAAGCTAATTACATTCAAAGTCGAGAACGATATGTCTTGAAAAAAGCTGAACACCCTGTAAGAAAGAAACAGGACCTCGTTTACGTCCGGTGTCCCTAGGTTTTCGTGGGGATTTACGACAAGATCCATTCGAAAGTAAACTTCCGGGGGATTGCTTGGTATTGTTATGCTGAAAGAGGTTTCTGCAGTCAGGCCAGAGGAGTCTGTTGCACGAAGCTTATAGTTAAATGATTTGTTGGAATTGGACAGTGCGTTATCGCTAACTTTAAGATAGCCATAAAGAGTTTGTAAATTGACGTCCAACTGCATCCATGATGTCGGGTCGACTAGTGTGCCATCTTCAAAATGCAAGGACAGAGAAAGGTTTCTTGTACTCCCGTCTTCTTTATCTACAAAGACATACTCGGGGATTCGATAATAGAACAAACTACAGTAGCTTGCATTTAGGTTGCCAAGTGCAGCATTTACTTCAGGGGGACTGGTGGTCAAAGCATTTCTCCTAGCTCTATGCCGTCTCTTAGGTTGGATGTTGCTGAACAAAATCTTTTCCATGAGCCTAAGTTGAATACTTATTTTCCAACCAAATGAACCTCTCCTCGATTTGAATGAATAAATATTGAAGTCCTTAGCAAAAATTTCTGCACCATTATTGCCCTCTTGTTTTCCTTCAGCGCCCCGGTCGGTGGTTTCGACTTCTGCCAGTTCGGGATTTGTTTTCGTACTGTCTGATACAAGTCTCAAATGCCATGACCTCGAGGGTTGAATTTTAAGTGGCTTCCCAAGAATATAGAAGGGATCTTGTTGCTGCATAGATTGGTATCTGTGGCGGTAAGTGGAGTTATCTGATTCTTCTGCATAACTCTCGGCACTTTGACACCAAATCGTGACAAGAAACAGTGAAAGAGTAAGTATCCAATGACAGGGAGTTGCCATTCTACTCCAACTTAGGCAAGAGCTAATTGGAGAGATACCATAAAAAAGCCGTCGTGGTACCTTTGGTGACTGTCTTCTGTTGTGACATCACTATCATCCTTTTTATCTAAAATAGATGCAGTAATAATCGTGAATATTGGTGAACGTGTTGCTATTGCTATGTGATAAAACTTATTTCCTTAGGATTTCTTCCCAGCGTATTATTTTTGTTGGTGACGCAGGATTTGGTTTGAGCAGTATGGAATTAAAGCACAATTTCAATTTTCATTTAATTTCATTTTTACATACAGTTGACGTTCGATAACTCGATTGCCAGACAGTTCAACTATTCGTTATCTCAAACAACTATGCAGTTCCCATGACAGTTTGACTTATAGAATGGCAACTGTACTTGTATGTGCACCACCGTTCGAAAAGTGTTGGGACGATTCGAAGTTTCGGAGGACGTTTATGCTAAAAGCGTTAAACAACATGCATTTGATCCTCTCCTATCAAATAAGACAACCGACTATTACCATGAAATTTTATATCTTAAAACGTAAAAGGCGAAAGTTGAAATGCTTCATGAACTCATCAGCATTTTTTACAATGTGTAGATATGCACTAGTCTAAGATAAGATTATGCATATCACAATAACTTTTCGTTACCACACAAAAGCAAAGCCGTCGCGATCATTCTTTCATTAAATCGTACCGGCACTTTTTGAAAGATAGTGTACTTGAATACCTCATATCGAGATAGAAATTAAACATAAATACAAAGAATAATGCTGCTCTGCCTAGGGATTGTGCTTATGAAGATCTATTAACGATGCATTAACTAACATAAGGATTCTTTTGAATGCTGGGACTTTGGGAGTCAGTTTGATGTGACATGGGATATCACTGCATATTCTAACCATCAGAGTAAAAGAAACTTCTTCTTGAATATTCTAGATCTTGTCCAAGGATGTCAAATAAAGCCTACATCTCTTTTTATAAGAAAACCACTTTTTTGTCAGAGCCTCGATTTTCTAAACTTTTTCCGAAAATGAGGCTGAGATTTTCTTAAGATTTTCTTAGCTTTTATTGGAGTAGACTGGCTAAAAGAGGTTACCAATATCTGTTATAAAAAGATTGATCTTTGTTAACCAAGATTTTCAAAGAAAATTTTCGATCTTTGTAAAGGAGCTTGCATAGAATGAGCTAATATAGTTTCTCGTACGTAAAACAGGTGAATTTTGGAACTTTACCCTCGCGATTATCTTAAGATCTTGGCCATTTGAGCCTAATTTTCTTATAAGTTTTCTTCCTATAAAAACAACGTGTATCTGGGTATTTCTGGCTTACTAACAAACATACATATTAAGTAGGACTAGGACCCAAATTCAATCGGCAATTAACTTCAAACTCTAAAGTAACTCTCCATAATTCAAGGTGGGCTCGTCAAGGTTCTCTGCATATGACTGGTATAAAAACTTTAGGATACCCTTAGGCTTTATAACTTGTGATATGTTTATATCTGTTTTGAATGAAGTGACCCCATACAATATCGCATATAAACAGGTACCATGTATTTAAGATGCTTATTTACTAACTTTCCCGGCATATAAGTCAATCCTTTGTGGTCCATGAGATATGACAGAGATAACCATATGCTAACTCAAACGTGGAAGCTGAAAAATATTCGGGAAGGACTTTGAAGAGTACTTCGCCTATTGAACACAGTGATGCTGAAGTAACTGTGTGTATATATATATATATATATATATATATATATATATATATATATATATATATATATATATATATATATATATATATATATATATATATATATATATATATATATATATATATATATATATATATATATATATATATATATATATATATATATATATATATATATATATATATATATATATATATATATATATGTGTGTGTGTGTGTGTGTGTGTGTGTGTGTGTGTGTGTGTGTGTGTGTGCGCGCATATTTATATATACATCTATATAGATATATATCGTACTTACATCACACACACACACACAACACACACACACACACACACACACACACACACACACATATATATATATATATATATATATATATATATATATATATATATATATATATATATATATATATATAAATATATATGTTTACATCTATATATATAGACACTGAAGGATGATGTGTCCACTTAAAAATGGGCTTTAGTTTTTTTAACCCTAAAACTTGAGTTAACATGACTCCTTTAGAAGCATGACAAGTATACAATTTCTAATGATAGTTGCGTGGTCTATACAGTCTCATCTCCAACATATAATCTGAGGATGGAAGGAGGGCTGTGCCTCCATCAGTTTATCACTGAAAAGCTAACCCCATCAGGCTCTCCTCTTCAGCACTACTGCCTATAGGTATTCGGAGGTAGTCCCCTCCTTTGAGAAGGAAGGAATTTGAGGATGATTTATCAGTTCCATATGATGCTTGATTGGCTAACAGGGATCAATGTGCGTTTTTTGCAGTAGGCTGCCAGTTCATGTGTTATATGTAAGTGGTGCATAGAGTACTTTTAACAGTAGATTTAGCATATGATTAGTAATATTCCTAAGAAAAACAAGGCTTTTCTGACATGTAGACCGAAAAAATGACAGGAGTTGAGTAACTCTGTGTTAATCTAATCTTAGCTAAAGAGCATATCCTACTGACGGAGGTATTTGGAAATGTAAAATAGTAGAATAGACTGACAATGACAGCATTATCAATAGATATCGAACTGACTCTCAAACCTAACTCAAAATTATCCAATCATAAGTGTGAAAAGAAAAACTTTCCGGAAACTTGTTAGCTTTTAATGTTTATCCCTGTATAGTGCCTTAAAGGTACTGTGGAAAACAGATTTACATTACTAACGTCTGTTCCTGTGTGAGGATTCCAGAATGGGTTATAGGCACGAGCTGTACAGACAACAAAGTTATGGAATGCACCCTACTTGTCAAATCACTATACTGCCACTGGAACAAATTTGTTCGTATGGAGTTCCCAAATGGCAATTAATCAGAAAAAGGTAAAATTGTACGTATTGATCAATTTGGCTGATCATATGCTTGTCTTCTTAGTTCATTCAATTTGCTTCCTCAGCATCTTCAAATCACTAATAAAATGAATGGACGACAGTCGTGTATTTTAGACTACATGTCCTAAACGACATCATGGTCATGAAAGATATTACATCAGTCCAAAGTGACTCGTATCAACTATTTGATTAGTTATAATTGATTAATTTATTTTGTCGCTGTGGAGCATATGCACGTGAATACACACATAAGTTCATGCGATGTAAAATCACAACTCACCTTCATAACACATTAGCTGTATTGCCGAAGCCCTTTCTTCTTAACTACTTAATCAAAAATGATGTAAAGAAACTTCATCTACTGATGATGAGCAAGTCCAAGTTTTTGTGCTTTTTCTTCTTATCAACAACATTAACCACTTGCTATGGCATCTGAATGACGCTATGCTCCGCACCTGTCTTGCATTCCTTAGCAATAGCTGCTCGGAACAGTTTAATCCTCCTTGCGTAAGTTCGTAATACAAGTCAAATAACTTTGCAACCGTTTCTAAAAGTGTATGGAAAATTGTCTTCTTACAGTTATCGTGCGAATTTTATTATGGGTGAATAAATTATTTGCAAACACTATTGGTAGCCGTGAGGTATGATTCACTGGCCCTATGATTAGTTGTAAATTCAGCACCTGTTTAAACGGAACTTCAATATTGTCTCAATCTAAATGGGTATTTTAATGCCGACTGTGCTCATTTGTTACTACAGCGTCCGCCTGTTACAACCAATGAAATAGCTCATATATACATATATGAGTAAGAAAAGTAGGATCCATTGAAAGCATAAGCTGCTATAGGAAGCATAACAGGAGGATAAATCTCTCCCCTTTGAAATCCAACTTATCATTCCTCTTCTGAGGAGAGTTCTACCAAACAAGAAAGACGACGAATGCATTTTAAGCATTGCATGGGCTCTATAGTGTAAGTTTTTACCATACCAAAGGATCATGATCATTAACTCCTGATATTAATAAAGTGCCTTACCCTTATAGTTACATAGAGAGAATTCGATTTTAAAGAAAGTTGCAACTAACTGCATTTAATTATTCTTTACTGATTTTGGAAGCAATTGGCTTCAATTAACGATGCAAAGCTAGAATATGAAAAGTCAACATTTAATCATTATTCACGTTAATTTTTATCGCTTTTTATTTCTTGCTATTATTTGCTATTATTTTTTCTTATTTTTCCTATCTAGTTGGTATTTTCACTTCTAACTATTTACTGATTTTATATTTTGTGAACAGTCCACTTTGCCCACGTGTGAAGTATTTAAGTTAACTTGTCTTCCTTTGCCACTATTTCAAGCCTTACCCTTGTTTTCCATCACATCCACATCGTCATTTGGCTGCTTTGGAATTCTGCTGAATTAAGCTTTCAGTTCAATGGTGTGATAATGTCAGCCTGAATTCTACTTTCTAAGTATAGTCTTGAGTCAGCTACCACCCGCTTTTGCTCAACTGGTCACCAAGCGTCCTCCTCGTTACCATGACAGGTTCCTCTATAGACAAACTTGACGGCTATGAATCAGAATTATACAGCATTCTATGCCTAATACACACCTCAAATTGGCAATACAGAAAAAGTCTTTAAAATGTCAAGCCTTCAATTGTCTCGTCAAGCCCTCTGCTAGTGTGATGCTTTTTTGAGAATTCAGCTGGCTGTCAATCTGCACGATCCAGCTTTGTGGCATTCTCACAAAATGATACTCCAATGCCCTATTTTTTGCATACCTGCTCATGGGTTTGAGATTTGCTTTCAAAGAGTCATACTATACTATGAATAAATATGTGGACTTGATAATTAAGTAGTCAGGTTAGGCCTTCACGTCTTCTCATGAGAAAGATTGCATACATCAAGGAGGCTTTTAGAAAGTCATAGGCTCTTTATGGAGGCAAATCAAACATTACACAAGGTTGCTTTAGATCACAATCTGCTCTTTCTACCTTCCTGAACTTCAAATCATGATTTAAGACAACAGCGAGCATAAGCGATGCGATGAAAGCCTTCGAAAGAGTGATAAATAGCAATGGTATGAAGTAAAGAAGAATTGTATCTTGATAGAGGTCTCTCATCCCATCCCACCCCACCAATACGATCATAATCCCTTATTTGAAAAGTGGGGGCCAGTAAAAGGACCAGGAAAATTTTCTGAGGGGGCCGTGGCCCCCTAGGTCCCCGTAGAATCACCACTGAGTGAAGGAAGGGGTACTGGGTGTAGCACGCTGCAGCACCCCAATGACAAGAAAGTGAACCTTTTCTTGTATTTTTTGGTTACTGACATATTATTCAGTGAATTCTGGGGAACTTCATGTTTGTCGCTCACTCATTACTGCATCAGAATATTTGAAGTTCATGGAAAGTGAAGAGGACTAAATCCTTCGTAGTTTTCTCCCCCATCTTTTCGGCTCAGCTTTCGGTTTTTTAGGAATGACATGCCTTTTCACCCAGTAGAAAATGCCCCTTTTCCGGCATCAATGCTTCACCCCCTCCCCTAAAACATTCAGGTTTCGCCCCTCACTCAAGTCCTTCGTTGGTTGCTGCCGTTGCTCGACAGAGGTCTGGAAACAACAACATTCGATATAATTGCCTGTTTCGGGTTTGTGTCGAAAGTTATCTGCATAAGTGAATAGCCTCACAACGTAAGTTTACGTGGCCTCATCGCGTTTGTTTTCCAGCACAGCGGAGGCTTACATAATCCAACACATATATGAAAACAATCATCAGAAGATAGGCCAGTCGGAGGGCTATAAGATCAGTTATCGCTCAGATTGAAGTTTTAAGTCACTGCCTTGCCTGTGTTCTTTGATTAATGGTAACATAAAGGATTTGTAATATAAGTTAACTCTATTCAAAATGGAAGGAGGTGGAGGTGCTCCGTATGACCCTTGTGAATGCATATTTAGCCATGAGGGAGCTATGAGACGACTGATCTCATTGGTAAGCAGAGTGCAATTTGATTTCAGCTTTTAGCACTTTTAAGACAAATCTGTGACATATCGCATGAGAGGAGAGAATTTTCAATCATGCAACCCAGGCCTTGTTTTTGTAATTACTTCCGCAAATAATGATTGCTTTTATTCAACAAAAGCCCTGAGCTGCCTCGTGTTAATTTTTGATATAGATGCATCTTATTTTATTATACTTATTATCATAGCTTAGAGGCTCCCAAAGTTACTGCAATGAAGAACAGTGTTTTACAGATGGTATGTTAAGCTGTACTGCTTTTTCTTTGCCCATTTGTTGTCTTCCAAGGGTACACTTTATCTTATATATTCAAAAGCAAACATGAATTCATTCATTTACATTGATCAAAATAGTGTAAGATAGCAGAAGTACCTGCTCTAATCATTTTAGAGAAAGAAGTGTCATTTTTTTGTGATAGGATCGATGTAGTGATGGGACTTAGGTGCTTGATCACCTTACTATCATTTCACCAACTATACTAGCTATGGCATATGTGTACCAATTGGTCAATCATGCAAAGCATCCTTGATCAACTGGCAATGCCTGCTGCATAATTGGTGAATTTGGCCAAGCAGACTGGTTTGCTGCAAATGTATAGCATAGCTGTATCACTGCTCTACATTTTGGCAGCTATACATTTGGTATATAGTATTTCGTAAATGATCAATCACACTGCAATTTTTCTTAGCTACCAAATACCAAGATGGAAGCATGTAGGGTGGCAGATTATACTTGCAGCACTTCTTGCTTGCTATCATTTCCAGTTGGTGCTCAGCAGATTTTACTTAAGAAAGCCCAATATATAGTATTGTAGAAGTAAATTGACAGAAGATATTAATGTTTGTTTTATATTTCATAGCCCCAAATATGCAGGCCTCTAATAATGATGGTGGCATGACAATGATGTATGTTATGATGGCGTGGATTGTTGCTGCTGTACTACTTTACCTGCTGAGGTATGAAGATATATTAGCAAACATTTCACATATGAAGTTAACTCATTTAGCAGTATAGTGGAATAGGGTAGAGATCTTCCTTTTCTCTTATTAACTTAAATATTTATCAATTTCTCCCACCTCCTTTAGATATTTGGTGAGTTTTGCCATCTCATGTGACAAAGCTTCATTATTTCTGCCTTCTACCTCCTCCTTTCTTTTGTAAAAGTTTAGTCATTCTCCCATCTCTATTAACAGTACCACCCCTTGGTTTAGTGCCTATAGAAAAATATTGATTTTGCCAGGTCAGTGAATTCACTTAATTGGTCATTTCTCTGATACTCTGCTTTGGAGTATTCTCAGCTCCACTGTAATGCATGGTTTGCCTGCTATTAAGAAGCTGGGAAATTTGAAGTTTCCAAAACTTTAGGAAATTACTTTTCAGGGTTTTTAGAATTCTTAGTTTTGAGTAGAGTGGTGATGTAGTGGTGTGTACCTCTGCTTTACAAAAGATGTGCACATGACTCATATCCTACTCTAGTGTCCTTTCAACACATCCTTTCATTTCAAAATTTAACTTTTAGAAGACAAAAGCAATTATATCAGTTATATCAATTATATCAGTTTTCCAACACAATAGGTAATTGTCTGGCAGTATGGCAGTCTAGCTCTATAAGGGGGTTTCTGGCACCTTGTGATCCCCCTCTATCTATGGCCTCTATCTATCATTGCTTTCTTACTCCATTACCTGTATAATTTCAATCTTTGAATTTCAGCTTACATTTTGTAGAGAGCCATGATGTTTGTGATTGCAACACTAGGCTCCCATCTATATTCTTTCTATAAATACCTGTCAGCTATGTGCTGTAAATTAGATGGAAATGTGCATTCTGAATCTTTGTGCTTTATCTGACAGACCAGCAAGCATGAGAGGAGGATCAGAAAAACCAGCCCCAGGCAATGTAAGATCAGAATTGCAAATTTTTCTTGCTTTAAGTACCTGTTTCGAAGTTTTGTTGAAGACGTTTTCTGTTGTAAAAAGCTAGCAATGTTGCCTATTTTGGATGTGGATGTGTATGGCTTTCAACTCACTATGAATAGATTGTTTGTTTCATACTGAAAACCTGCCTAGGGACCAGTAAAGGCCTATGCACTATAACTTCAGCTGCAGAGCAGATGCAAAGTAATTTGATATCTGCATGAGATTTTGATCACTATCCTTTGATCATCAGCTCATCTCTTCCTTTAGTCCTATCACAACTAAGTCATAATATCACTTTCATATGAAGTGATTATCTTGCATTTTCTGAGCATTTGTTGGAGTATTGCATCAATTATGGTTCATATTTGAACTTGCAATTGCCATGAGATGTTGTTGTTAATTAATGCTGACAGGTATTTTTAGTTAAAGCATTTATGCACAGCTGTCAGGTTTACTTATTCAGTTGAGCAAATGTGCTCAAGTGAAATCAATGATTGCTTGCATCACCCAAAACAGAAAAAGAAGACGTTATGAAATATATTTTGGAATAGGAATGTTTTGAATAGTCATTCAGGCCTTGCCACAAGACTTTGAGTAGGTTGGTGATATATCGCCTTCCTTGTTAGTACCAGTCAGGTGACTTTTACAATTCATAAGATTAGTTTGCAAATGCTTCTGAGGGGGGCATGGGGCTGTAGCCCCACTAGCTGTCAGTCAAAGGGGGTGCAGCTGCCCCACCCTCAGTTTGTATCTTGCAAGTAAAGTACTATAAAAATAAAGCAAGTATTATTGGACAACATACAATTATATGTATCTGGAGTTTTACAATAAAAATACTGAAAAATTGTCAGAATAGGATTTCACAGTATTTAGCAGCTTTCTCAGTTTCTTATATAACTATTTTGACCAAGTTCTAAGTTTCTTATAAAAATATAGGTATGCAAAGAGTCCCCTAGCTATCAATGTACATCTAGACTGCTGCTTTGCAGCATATGTAAAAGGAAGACTCATATGTCTGGACTGAGATAAAGGGATAAGAAATAACAGAAAAAGTAGATTTTCAGCAACTAGTAACATATTATATTTTATTTACTGTTCTCTATCAAAGAAAAATTTGTTGCTAGTATCCAATTCTGATTCAGGAACATTTCCATGGCTTGATTAATTATTTCCTTGCATGCTAATTCTGACCAAGTGTTGTTATGCACCTTTGTAATCAAAAGATCTTGCATCTCAGACTGCATTCATTAAATTTGCCAAGGAAAAGCTCATTTTTAGGTAGATTCTAGCGCATTTAAAGCTTGTGAAACTCAAGGTATCTAACTGGATCTGTAAGATATCAATGGGACTGCTAGTTTCGAGTGCTGCACTGATCATTTGGCTGTATTTCTGCTAAACAGATAGTTTTATACTGCCTATTAGTAAAGAGGTGTATAATTGTAGTTTAATTGTTATAGTTGGCTGAGAAGTTTAAAAAAGATGTTAAGTATGCTATTTCTTTGTTAGCACACTAAGCCAGCCAAATACAAATTACCTTGTTGTGAGTATTGTATTTGTAGATTTTAAGATTACATCAATGAGTTGAAGTTTCGAGAAGCAAAATTTAGGTGAGAATGGCACTTAGGGTACTTTCAATACGATGATTTCTGTTTTACGAACAGTGAAGGACTCGCAACCAAAATCTCTGAAATTAGCCAAATTAGGATGTGCTTGAACAAATTTTTCTTGATATTTAACTGTGCTACCGATTTTTTTCTGAGAATACCTAATTTGTCGCTGAGCGTTGATATTCTTGAATTTATGATTTTGAACCTTAGGTTATTCTGGAAATTTTTCATCAGCAACAAACCTTCTCTTGAAAATATTAGTGGGAAAGATTTAGATCTTTTTTATGTGGTACTTCATCATTAAAACAAAACAGATACAGAACAGAACAGTAAATTTTGTATTTACATTATAAAGCTTAGGCTAGAAGCACTATGTCTACTCTGTCAACCTTATCAATTCCCTTGTAGTCCTCAGTATCACCTTAGTATGTAATTCTATATTTGACCGGAGTTTTATTACAGTCCTCTGCTTCTCCTGTATACACAACCTATTCTTGTATACACACTCAGCTCACACTAATTTTATTTTCTGCAATAACTTAAGCTATCAATACTCTGAATCTCGATCAGGCTTGAAGCGTGCATTATTCTTAAGTTAGTCTCAAATTTCAGGGATTCTGAGCCTTGGTATTCCTATGGACTGTGTTCTTGTTAAAAAGTGTATGTGCTAGGTTTGTTTTGACTTATCTGAGTAAGCAGGATTATCGGAGTACCGCACCCAGAAAGGAAACGAAGAGACTGTGAACCACCATTGAAATTGCCTGTCTTCAATTGTCTCTCCCTCCTATTTTCAGGACGCAGAAATCACAATATGTGATTTTTACATGCAACACTGTCTTTATTCCTTTTTTCTGTTCTCTTTGTCTACGTGGGATAGGTTAGTCTATCATGAAATGCAATTCATCTGGATCCTGTGTTTGCCGTATTGTAGCTTCTGCTTCTTTGCTGGATAGAGTTTATTATGCACTCTCGCTGATAGATCATGTTCCATATTCAGTGATGTTAGACATTCTTGTCTGCACATGTATATCATAGAGATACCATTGGCATTAGTATAACTTTATTCTCGGTATTTTCAAGGCTTTACTCGATTGCACTTTTAAGACCTATTGGCACGGCTCATCTTCCTTGCCAATTAGTCTTGTCTATTGTCAATGGACGGCTCTTAGCTAAAGATATTTCATTTTAGTGGATACAAAGTTAGTTTTGTAAAGCAGTTTTTGTAGTGCCTTGCTTCGAAATTACATACTGGTGACCTCAATTCTTATCTTTTTAGAGTGACCGTCGTGACCAGCCACCAGCTCCAACAGCATAGTATGCGGTAGGAAGACAGACTGCTCTTATGAATTTCATCATCCAAAGCTCATATTTTAGTGATTCAGATAAAATAGTATATATATATATATATATATATATATATATATATATATATATATATATATATATATATATATATATATATATATATATACTGTATATGTATGTTTATATTTATCTACATGTTTGTAAAGTGATTTCTTTCAAACTAGCAGTTCACGTGTAGCTCTGGGATTAAGTCTTCATATTTTACCATTATTTATTGGCATATAAACTTATATTGGGATATAATCATTTTAGCTGTCTTGTATGTTTTATAGAAGACGCTACAGAATTTCCTGCAAGGCCGGAGAATTACATAGCCCCCTTTTAGGATTGTCATTCTTGTTAGATGTAAATACAGGAATTTACTTCGATGTAATTCGAGGTCTGCTCTCTCCCAAGCGCACCCAGGCGTGTAGACTCTATGCTTCAAAACTGATGAAAAAGCATTTGCTCTCTTATGATGTGTGCTGTTTTTTACGTCATGTCGGTCGCTTGTGTCGAAGTTCATCGTTGTATCTATCCTTAAATATGTGTTATTGTATTAATGTGGGAATACCCCTAGTGCCTCTTTTTTTAGTTGTTATCCCCAGGCCTTGAACCACGAATACCGTAAATCCTCAAATTAGCCCCCTGAGGACTGATTTATTGTCTTTATCTTTGAATGAGAGCTTATGCTAGGGGAAGACTTATTCGAAGATACCTGTTGCGTTTTGTGATACATAGCAAGTAAGAAATTTATTCTCAAAAACTCTTTATTCGTTTTATAGAAAGAACGGTGGCTTATTCAATGGGGGCTTATTGGCAATTGGAGGCTCTAGCATGGGGCTTATTCTAAGTGGGCTTTTTGGAAGGGGGCCATTTCGAGGGTTTACAGTTCAGTGCAGATTATCTTTGAAATGTAATCAGGGAAGTTTTCAGATGCTCGAGTGCCTCTGATGGGATTTCATTATAATCCTGGGTTCATTTACATCTACTGAACATCAAGTTTACATGGATATATCACTGATCAGAAGGAGATATAAAGAATACTCCCTACAGATTTTTCTAGATTAGTAAATTAATTGCTTTGAAATGTAGACCAAAACGTCTGCTTTTCCATCCCTGACGCAATGTGAGCAGCGTTGCATTTAGTGTGGCGGCCGCAATGGAAATGAGGCCTTCGTGATGATTGCGAGGTTCATTTGAAGTCATTCATGACATAGTCTGTTGATTACAACATCTCGAATGTTAGCTGTTCGTTAGGTGTTTTAGCTCTTGTTGTCCCTAGGACAATACAACTTCGTGTTATAAGTCACACATGTAATTTGAATTGGTAGTAATTTCAGTGCGGTAAATTTTATGATGTGTAGATTTTATGTAGCCTCTTACTAGCAAGGGATCGTGAATCTAAAATGAGGTTTAGCATTCACTTTTCACTGTATATCGAAAAGGTCATTATTTATTGCTCTGAGTGATTCTTTTCTGCCATTGTGGTTCTGGATATTCTTGAAGGTTTCTTGAAGGCCTCGAGAGCATAATCTGGTCATTGACATCCAAGACGAAACGACGACTGAAGCACCCCGTCAATCATTATCGCGTTTCTTTATTCATTCTGCTGGCATAGAAGTTTAGGGTCAGGACCTGAGTGTAACCTTAGAAGATACTTTTGATCTTTCATTCACTTACTAATTTTATCTCACCCGTTCATTAATTTTGTTCATTCATTCGTCTACCCTTTCGTTCAACCATTCGCTCATTCATTCATTCTTTCATTCATTCATCTATTCATTCTTACATTCATCATTCATTTGCGCATTCGCACTCTCATTCTGCACGCTTCACTTATCTGTTTGCTATTTGTATTCTACCTTGTCATCATGAAGCTCATTACGTTAGGATTGTGTCCGCTGTTCTTCACAGTGATCGTTTTAATCTGATTCTACAACACGAGGACGAGCGCCTCCCTTGTCTTCAGCCCACGTGGGCAAAGGGGGCGAGATTTGCCCTTTTTAGTAGCATTTTTTCAACGTTTGATTCGTCGCCCAAAAGCGTACGTGAATAACATTCATTTTTGGAGGAAGTTCTTTAAGTTTCATTATAGAATTAAGTGATAGAATTCAGTGAGCATTCATTTACATAGTAATTGTATCACGTTTCTTTTGGCCATAACATGCCATTAGGTCTGAAATCTTGCCGTAAAACTCATATCATACATACTACGGAATTAAAAGTCAACATCTATGGGATCCTGGAGACAAATTGTGCATCCCATATCATTTTCCTGACCAGGCGTCCCTACATTTAAAGAACCTTAGGATATAGTCACTAGAAAGTATTGCTTTGACCAGAAATATTCGAGTTACCAATGACTGCCACAGAGAGTTGTTAGTAAAAACCATAAACATTTTCAAGCCTGGTACACATCACTGAACTAAGGTTACCCTAACTGAATTTATAATGGGATAGAGTGTTATCGCATTGGTGTGAATCCAATGAGAAGTGATGTGTATCAAAAACAGGTACAAGGCCTTCATACCCTCATACGTTCTCAAAGATAAAAGTGAATGCTAACTCGTAGTTATTAATGCGTTCTCAAGGAGTTGCTAAAGCCTCTGTAGCTTCGTCAATGTTATTCTTCCAGAAAAACTAGTGATAAAAACACCTGCCCATTTGGACATAACCTTTCCTATAAGCTGGTTATCGTCCATGAATGTTGGCTCATGCAACCTAGCCTGTTACTTGCTATACCCGAGATCAGGTATTTGCTCCAGTGGCATTTGAGCCTGTGAATACACGGGTTCGGGACAGGTTAGCACTATGAGATAACAAGGTACCGTACTGTGTTGATATTCCGAAAATAAGAATCGTTATGAACATCGGATTATACATACTTTGTTTATTTTATTTTATTTTCTCTTCATATTCTTAATACAAGATGCATAGCCTTTCAACAGTTGTCTAAAATAAATATTCTTTGCCAATGTTTCTCAATGATGCAAGACTACATAACAAGCGAATTAATACAACAGTTGTCTTTAATTTGCAATACACGTTTCTAACAAAACTTCGACCTTCTTCAGTTGCACAAGTATGCACAACATTATTGGGGCATATCAATAAACGTTGTAAGATATTCGAAAGAGGATCTAGTATAATTCGAGTAAAAAATAGTGAAAGAACCAGAATGCAACGGTCAGAAGCTTGAGGAGATATTACGTATAATGATCAACCTGCTTATTTAAATCAGGCCTTTCCCATAAAATATGTAAGGCCTCTTTAATCTCAATGTAATAATGAATTAGTAATAAATAACCTACGTTATCTAGTAATTACTATAAATAATGTGCTAAAAGCCTGTTTATTATGCAGCTGTTCTTCCAAGGGGTCGTGTTTATTTCATTGCACCTCATTTCCAGTTCCCTTTGAAAGTATATCGTGTTGGTAACTCACTTTTAAGGGTAGATTATTCCTATCCATAAGTATATAGTCCCGATAATTATTTAATTTAAGATAACAGTGATGTCGATAGCAATGCTAGATGGTTTCTGCTAGATAGAAAGTGTAATTCCATTCTTGCACTCAAGTCCCAATATTCTGACTGACAGCTGGATGATACACTCGTGCAGCAAAGATGCTGTGAAAATCAACTACACTAAACGCAATAAGCCCCCACGAGTATTTTTTATTAAAAACTAGTCTATAAGAAACTGGACAACAAAGACAAAATATTTAAGAAACTAGAGGACTACATTACTCCAACATTAGGAAGCTGTTTAGTTGCATATTTAAGAAATTGAATTTTCAAAGTGCAAAATGTCCAAGTAACTCCTTCCCCTGAAGGCACAATACTCAAGTAATGAGATACGTAGTTTTTGCTCGAAGTCATCGATAATTCAAGATCATTATCCTTGTCATCCTTTGTCGCTCCATCGTAGATTAAGAAACTGCTACGAATCTTTCAGCCTTTAAATGCGGAAAATTTCAGGTACTCTTAGCCCTAGCCCTTTCACTCGGCCAGAGTCAGTTTCTTATAAAATATAAGTGTATTGGATGACGCTGGCCATGTAATTTGCTTTGATACATTCATTCTAACATCTATGCAGAGGTCAGGCAAGCAAAACAATAAAGGAAAAACTCGCAAAGTATATATGTACCTCAATTGATTGTTAAGTGCAGTAACTATAAGAATAACTGACTTTCATTAGCTGATGCTCAGGGTCATGATTATTCTTCCAAGGCAACAGGGGTATCGTCCTAAATATTTTAAGAAAGGGGGTTGCGCTGCAAGCCACTTCTCAATGGTCACTTCTATGAGCCATACATACAAGGTAGGATAAGGTTATGAAAATTTAAAGTGTAATTGGTCCAAGAGCTGAGTTAACATCAAGCACGACTCCCTGGAAGAGCAGCAAATAGGCCCTAACAGTCTCATCTTATATTTTTTTACCTTGTACTAATTGTATTATAGATTATAATTTTAATATGTAAGAAATTTTTCTTTACTTTATGCTGAAGGGACTTTGTGTATGTGAATAATATTAACAACAAAATAAAAAACTGTCCTCATTTTGACAAAGGAGGCTGATCCACTGAACTCCCTTCAACGGTAAATATAAATAGAAAGGATACATTCAATGATCTTTGATACAGGACACGAAAGATCACATTTCCAGTTATCGATTACGTACCGCACCTCTGTTTAGTTTTGCAAAGATGTACCAATCGTTCGTGAGTGTGGATTAGACCGGACCGGGCCTGTAGCATGCATGTCGCTGCGAAGGCCAGACACACACCAAATTTGTCACTAAAAAGCATACCTTGCAAATTAGCCAATGAGAACGTGTTATACTCGACTGCATGTATGCTATTCAACATCGTTAGCCACGTGAAGAGAGAAGCTGCAAACTTTCACCCATGTGGAGGCTGTTGATGGTGAGGTAGGAGTGATTTGCGAGGAAGATTGAACTTGGTACTATTGACAACGGACACCATCGATTTCAAACTGTTGCGTCGAGTTAAAGACAGGGATTGCTCTAATCGCATTTACCGCTGATTGAAGATTGGACTTTTTTGTCAGTCATTGCCCATATTTCAGTTCGCTCGATGTTTGGTAGGTGGGTACTAAGGCCTATATATTTGACCTCGGCAATTTTATTGTCTTTTGCAGTTAGACACAGGCAGCTATCGGCAAAGATGTCAACTTTTTCTCTTAGCATTTCAGGTTGACCATGCGATCAGGCAATAATCGTTTGAAGTCTGTGATATGCAGTAACCTGCACGAGTACTGTGGGGTCACGTTATTGCATAATTTTTAACACGACCGGTATATTTGAGGTTCTCTGAAGCAAATTTTCAGTTGCATTTGATAAAGTTCCAAGGTTTTTATACCATCAAATATATGTGTTAAGTGCTTCTACTTAGCTTTTCTTCCCCCCCCCTCCGTGCGCCCCTCACCTTCCCAGCGTTTTTTCGCATGGATTTCGGTTTTCGGACACAAGCGTGAACTTTGCCCAGGTTTGCTTAACAAGATTACACACTGTTTTAGATCAGGGTTTTTGAGTAATTGTGAACTCCTGAGTCTTTAGGTAATGTGACTTACTTCTGTGGACGAAAGTAATTACATCGTAGGCCTGCAATAAAAAATAATTAACTTACCGTTAGTCAGATTTACTCGGCTCGGGATTGGAGATATGCTAGTTTCGCATTTGCGAAGTTGCGACCATCCGCAGTTTTCGCGAAATGGTGCGATTTGCGACAAAAGGAGTGTGTGCGAAAAGTTGTTTTAGAGAAGGAAAGAAAGCATTTAGGGAGCAAATCATCATTGGAAGTGCGTACGAAGTTACATCATTTCATTATGAAATGAAATGAAGGTGTGAGCGATGACGTCATTGAAGTTAAGACATGGAAATATTATTCTTTCCGACACGTGGATATCTACTAAGGTGTAATGCAACCGTAAATAATTATCATTTACAGTTGGTGTTTCATAGTTGCTGGAACTTAAATGACCAACCATTTACAGAAGTAATTTAGAAATATAGCTAAGAAATAATATCCACAGCTGCATAGCATAACAGTAGGCCGCATAAAAATGTTACAAGTACATTTTCTGTCTCACTGATTGGACGTAAGAACCACGGTTGACACTAGCCAATGCAGACTAGGGAATGTAGCAAGACCACATCCTTCAATACAGTTCACAATAAAATGCACACATCAAATAGGTGACAAACAGCAGTTATGTTTAACATAAAGCAGAATTATATCTTGATAGAAGTCTTCTATTCCCTCAACCCCTTTTGACTTTGGACAAATTAAAAAACTGATCCTAGAAAAACTGGGGAAAGGGAAAGGGGATTTTTTACTTTTGGGGATTTATGGTATGATCCATTTTAGATTCTAAGTATTTTTGTGCCCCTACCATAATGAGTGGAGATACAATATATTAGTAGATGGGTGTAATGCATTGATCAGCTATGCAATTGCACACCTTACACCTGACATGTTGGGAAGAAAAGCCTGTTCTTTGTAGTACTCGAGCTCTAATGGCTCTTGTTGAGTTTCTGGCAATTCTGTTGGTCATGAAGAATTTTTTTAGTTATTATCATCAATAAATTTCAGTTATCTGGACAGACAGTAGTTGAAGATTGTACTAAAAGCACTATAGTAAGCTATTTTGTCCCAGCAAGCCCCCCCCCTGTGTTAGTTCCCACATGCAAATATGCAGATGAAGTTAAATTGTAAATTTTTGTAGACAAAAATGCCAAATGTATTTAAAATATCACTTGATTTTGTTTCAGTACCATTTTTTCTGAATTTATTTCACATAATAGGTCATTCCATTGCATTAAAAAGTGTCATTGAGATGGATGTATAGGCATGCTGGTTGGAAACTACAACTTTATGATGAATCTTAGAACCAGAATGTTGACAAAAAGCCATGGTGATTTAGTGATTCTTCATTTTATTATAACACACCTATTGATTTCCACTTTTTCCCCTTGGCATATAAGTTAGCCTGTCCCTTTGTAATAATTTTCATATTGATGATGGATCCTGGAATGGGTGCAAAACATTTTTGTCAAATAGTTTACACCACAGTGGATGTGTGATGTAGAATGAAGAAGAGTTCTGCATCACAAAATGAAGAATCATCAAATCACCATGACTTTTATTTTGTCATTCTGGCTCCAAAATGGATGCTGCAATAGTGAAGCCAAAACTTAATAGGCCAATTAATGCTTTTACATTGATTGTACACTGTTCATATTGTACTAGGTTGAAAGGACATTCATTCTGTAATATAACTTTGATACAGATGAGAACAGTCAAAATTGGTAGATATGTATCTTCTGTGAGTGAAGAAAGGTACCTAAGTTGATTGGCATCAGCCATAGAGACACTTTAAAGTGTAGCAATCAGAAAAATTGAGAGTCCAAATATATGTAATACAGGCTTATTTTATTGTCAAAGCAACAATGGGGCCTCAAATTTTAATTCATTAATTTTATTGTGTGAGGGAACTCTTTTTGTTTTACTAAGTACATCTGATTCTGTTATTATCCCACTATCCATAATAGAACAAAGATGATTATATTAATAGCAGCTGGATTTCAATACTCCATAGCTGTTTTGGATCTTTTAATCATCTGCAGACAATGCAAAGAGGAGCATTAGTTTCCATAAATCTCCTTTCAAATCACTGACCCTTAACATAAACTGTCTTTTCTTTTTGATAAGATGTGTTCTAAATTGAGAATGCCCATGGCAAGTACAGTATACTGAATCAAAATTGACTATCCCTTGGCAATATTTAATTAGATTTCACAGCTGCTATTAAATCATAAGGCACTTACTACATGTCTTGGGGCAACAGATGTGATTTGTGAAGTCATGCGATGTGGACTTCTGCAGCATGTGCTTACCACATTGTAAGTGGTTTGGGCTTGTACTTTTCTTAGTGCCATTTTGCTAGTGTTGGATTTTATCTTGCTGAGTTAATTGTGTCTTTGATTTCAGGGTTGACTCTGGAAAATGCCGTGCATTGTAGATTCTGAAAAGACTGACTCTACTGGTACACAGAATAACTCAAAATTAGATGTGAGCAGTAGTAATTTAAAAATGGAAGCAAAGGTATGTCAAGAAAATGGAGTTGAAAATTTGAATGTAGAAAATGGTCATACAGACACTGAGGAGGCTAGAACTAATTCAGATGATGTTGATAATGGTAAAAATGAGGAGGAGGGAACTAAGAGCCCAGAGGATGCACCAAAAGAGGAAGAAAGTTCTGACAAACCTGAAGGTATGACAAATTTCATAGACATTCCTGTGCCAAGAAACCATAATAACTCAAAGATTATTAAGAGTAGTTCTAGAAATACCCTCACAACTCCATTGTTGTTAAGGCATTAACATAACATTTGTATCAGACAGCATTTTTCTTTCTGGATTTTCTTAAAATTTTTATTGATATCCTTAAATTTCTGCTGTATATTTTCACAAGACAGCTACATGCTACTGTATATACAGCATGGTATACAGTCTTAACCTAGTTTACCCTTTATCATACAATATGAAGAGATAGGTTAGAATGAATAGTATGTTTTGAATTTTAGGATTTTGCCACCCAGTCACTATATTCTTCAACCAATCAACTTTTTCTCTGTTATTACTTTGTACAGAGTCTAATATGCTCTTTGTTTTATAATATGGTTTATCTTTTGCCATTCTGACAACCTTGAGGCCTTCAACTCTTCCTTTGGCTTTCTTGATCCCATCCCTTGCATAAAATTAAGGTTTATCTCCAGCCCTTAGAGCTGTTGTTATATGTGCTGTGACCTCTCTTAGGCACTCATTAAACATAATATTCTGAGTTGTTAAGTAATTAAATCTGAAAAATATCCTGAATTTTTAAGTAGTTAAATTTGAATATGAGCTTTGAAGCAAAATATTCTGGATTTAGCCTCTCAAGAAATTCTTATGCTAAATTCTTAGATAACCCTATGCTATTTTATTGCTATTTTTATGTTCTGTTGTTGGTATGTTTCAGATATTCCACTTAAAATATTCACTATTAAACTACTGATACCAGGAGCAGGAGAACCTTCTACCCTACAGGTAACATATTCTATCATTTGATCCGTTCACATTTGCTTATAACTGTTTTCATTCCTTGTTGGGATGAAAGGAGTGTCTTCTACATTTGTGTAATTCTCCATGATGGGCATTGCCTATTGAATTTGGAAGAGTGGAATGCTGGTGTTATTCATATTGTATTTCTTTGGGAAATGAGGTTTGTGGATTAAGATTTTTTGTGGGTATCATGAAATTCTGTTTATAATGCATTGCATGTCAAATTCATCATATCCCATTGCAATGTTCAAGGCACCTTTTGGGATCCCCCACATCCCCCTCCCTTCCTCCTTGCTTTGTATGTGGTAAAGTAATTATAAGGATGAATTCTGTTAACTTTCTTTATGCAATTGTATTAATGATTTGTAATCAGTTTTCCATTTTTTCAAGATATCAAATCATGACACAGTTCAGGAGATTCGGCAGGTGGTTCTTGACAGACCAGAGAGTTGTTTCAGGACTTGTTTTAGTTTGCATTTGAATGGAACTAGATTAGATGACTTTGTTGAGCTACATACAATCAAAGATATGAAAGAAGATGCTGCTGTCAAAGTTGTTGATGAACCATACAGTGTCAGGGAGGCAAGGATACATATAAGGCGTCTCAGAGATTTACTCAGTACTTCACTGTACCAGAGCTCTTTCACTGCAACTGATAACCTTTCCTTGTCATTATGCACCACAATTGCAGGCCTTGACCCAGAAGGTATGCTGTATTCCATTTTATATACATTTATTTTATTTCTAAATTAACTTCTAAAGTTTTTAGCTTCATGGGTATATCTGACTGTTAGAAGCGGTGTTTCTTGTACTGTAAAGTACTGGAGTCTAAGCTAAGTTATCCAGGCAGAAAATTGTATCTGCCGCACAAGGTAATTTTGGAGAAATATGTATTACACTCATTCTTTAAATGAATGTAGAGCACAGTATTTTATCAGTACTTATATACATAAGAATGCTGTAGATACAGCTGTAGATGTATCTTATATACATATGATACAGCTGAGGTGTTTTATTGCTCCCACCAATTTTGGCCAAAAAGTAAGGCTATAGCCTTGGTACTGTGCTCAGAAATGACCCAAATTAAAATTGATAGATTTTAGTTGAAGATTGAAAAGTGATGAAAAGGAGCCAGTTTTAGCAGAAGGGTAAGGCTATGGCCTTGGTAATTTGCTCGAAAATGATGTAAGTTGAAGTTGATGGAATGCATTGGCTCAGAATTTGTAAAAGTTACTAGTTGAATAATTTGAAAATAATGCAAGATTCAAGCGTCAAGCTCCATCTGGACTATGTTGTTTATAGGAGTTTTTCAGAGAAAAGAAATGAACACTGTATGTATTAAAGTAAAGGTTTTCATTGTAGATGCTACAGTTGTTCTTCTGTTATGCTCTTGTTTGTATTAATGATGAAGTAGCACATCAAATAAGATTAAAACAGATGTCTTTGATTCTCAAATGAAATCAGCCCAATTGCCTCTCAGGGATACTTAAGGAATATTATCAGGCTCAAAATCAGCTGTTGGAAACAATAAAGCTCACAGAAAATTAGCTGTTCTTATGAAAAAGTATGTGGTAGTCTAGCAGTATGAAATTAAGCCACATGTTCCCAAATTTTACAGTTTCTTAGTGAAAAGCCATCAAATAGCATTTCACATTTGTAAAACTAGGCCATAGTGAAAAGTGGGTGGTGTTTGGCTGTTTGCTCCATTGCTCAATTAGACCTTGAGGCCTATCTAGTTCTGATCCTACAGCCAAAGTTGTCTACACTCCTCTAGCATTTGGGTGGCTCCCCCATTCTATTCTGCCTTCCAGCACAGCCCCACAGAGCAAAGAGTCTCCCATCCATATCCTGTATACATTAATTTACCCACAAATTCAGTTTGCAAATTCATGGACAGCATCTCTTAATAATATGAAAAGATAACTGTGTGGTTTTTCACCAGCCAGTCAAATATAACAATGAAATAGCAAAGGTATATTTGTCATATGTGCTTGTGACATGTGTCTTAGAACATGTTGTTAGTAGATCAATCACCCAATCATCTTCAACTGATGCCCCAGATTGATCCAGTCAAGTCAGTTTCTCACTATTCACTTTTCCTTATTTTTTGTCTTATTTAGCTAGGCCCTAAATCTCTTACCTCCCACATTCTCATTTCAATTAGGTGGTAAGTATACACAGCTATAAGTGCTATATGAGTTTTGATCCCCTCCCCCCGATGAAAGTAGATATAGTGTTCTTGTTATGTGACAATAGAAGATCATTTGGGGTTTTAGGACAGTGGCTTTTGTCTACCAAGTTTATTGTGCACTTTCTTGATTTTGGCAAGATGAGTGAGGAAAACCCTTGCACTTTGTTTTAGATGAAATTCTAAGAGGAACAAAAGATGCAAATTTACCAACTGAAGATTGCATGCCTCCAGATTTTTGTGTATTAGATGATGATGCTAACTATCCAAAACTAGAAGCATTAATTCCTGAATACAATGAGCCAAAGGTAATGTGAATATTTCATGAATGTTTCAAGTGATTATGTGGTTTTCTTCATTTTGCTCTTTCAATTAATTAGATATGATACGTATTCTTATTGAATACAGTATTTAGCTACAACATAGCAGGTCCAATAGTAAAATAGTAAATATTAATGTTTTCTAAAGGCTAGCAATGATATATACATTAATTAGTAGAAAAAGTAGTTTATGAATGTTTCCCTAGTGAAATAACATTATTTTCAATACGCATCAAAAAAGCTTTTTTTGCAAGTTATTGGCACTCCCAATCTGTAAGGAACACAGAGCATTTAATTGACATTTTATTCATAATTTTGCAAACGATCTCTTAAAATGTGATGAGATGTGTTTCTTGCAATATTTGAGAAAATCCCTTTTGTGGTATTGTTAGGCTCAGCAGTGCATCAAAGACTTGCGATATTCAAGTTGGAATCCGCCACCAGGACCAAGGAAACTAGCTGGTAATATTAATTCAGCATTTTCTTTAACTTTTCTTTTATCGAGCTGTATCATTTGAATTGCTTACTTTGGTGCACATGGATTTGGGCTTAGCTTTCTGGATTGGAAAATGTGCTATACTTCGCCTACGCGTAGTTGCTATCGAAAGCAATTTGTCACCTGTGACTTGTTGCGATCAGAGGTAAATGGGTTGTAAGCAGTAGCTTTTCAAAATGTTACGCGTTCCGAGTTGCGACAAAATGATTGAGCTGCGTAGATCATTGACGGAGGTGCGAAGGTGTCCATGATGCCATTTTATTTTGGTATCCTACATGTGTACAGAAATAGAAGGTTACGCAGCTCTAATTTGAACGTTAGTCCTCCAAGATTAAAAAAACACAAGGGAAAATCTGCATTGCGTACAGAGGAGCTACAATTTAGAACGCAACGCTTTGAAAAGAAAATCCTCTATGACATTTGACTCGTTTAAAAGCAAATTGGAAGTCATTCTTGCAGAAAAAATTGTTTTTTGCTGTTTTTCCTTTCTATACTTTAAGGGTATTTCAATCTTTAGGCTCTGACACGTATGTCTTGTAGAGTCATATGGTACTTAGAATGTAGACTGAATTGTGTCTAGTTACACTTGTTCTTGTATGTTTGCAATTTTTTGACATGGCCATCTAGAAAACAGGCATAAGATCTAAGCGGCCGCCATGTGTAAATATTTGAAAGTGAAATACAAGATGCCAATGATCTTATTGGATGGTGTGACAAGGAAATATGAAGCCCTGCGACATCTATATATTTATATATATTTAGCGACGGTGTAGCTATGACCGCACTCAAGTTTTCCAGCCCGGTCCATATATACTGAAAACTTTCTTTCGGAATTTCTTCTTGAGGTACCTTCAACAGTTGTGCTGGCGATAGGGGCCTACGATAAGGTTGGAGTATGGGTTGTATTTGTTTGAATGAGACGTATCACTTGATTTGGCAACCATACCTAATTAGTAGATGTAATCGGCCTAGAAAATGTAAACTTTTAAAAACTAATATCTGATGCAATTGTTGTAAGTGTGATATTGCATCATTCACTTCAGTCGTTTATTGTTCTGAAGCACTGGAATTGTTCTTAAACCTTCAGTTATGCTCAGCTGTAATCGTTAGCATGTTGTTGCAAATGTCTAATTTTTAGCCTACCTGAATAGTTACTTTCATTTTCAAGCCGTGTAGATTTAATCTTGTGAGTTTTACAATCAGCCACATTCCATCTGATATTGCTGTTCTTAAACTGACCAAAACGACTGTAGGCTGTGCTTTACTTTCCAAAGCCGTTCGAAGATTTTTAGGAATTAATGATACTCCTTGTGAGCGGCGGCGTCTTCATGAAGTACTGAATACAAATGCGAAGTTTTTAATGCAGACATGGTTCATTTGAAACCTCAGTCGTCCTCAGTGCGGTTGCGAGATTAAGTTGTGCGCAGAACGTCTGCTTTTGTTAGACATAATGCTAGATACACCATAGATTGTTGATTAGGGAACTTTGGCTCATGATTGTTTAAATAGCAACTGAAGCATAGCTTTTAATTAATATTCATATATTCTTCGTAGCATTATTCATAGCCAATTACTATACAAATAGCTGGTGATTATTTAGATTTTGCTGTCAAATCGATCCCTCGCAGTTCCATGTCTTGCTTATATAGCTCTATAAGATTTTGCCCCAGTTCATTTTATTGCTAGCAGTTGAATGTAGCGCATCTCGATTGGTATTGCATGATATATAACTTCTTAGTGCCAGTTGTTCCATTATCTGTTGTCTCCTTGGTCTGTGATCTGTCGTTCGTGCTTTTTCGTTTCTTTTTTTATTTGTACTTTGTAGTTCGTGTTTAGTAGTTCATTCTTTGTCACTCACCTCTTGTAGTTCGTGCTTTGTCATCTGTGCTTTGTTGTTCGTGTTGTCTCGTCAGTGCTTTGTCGTTCGTGCATTGTAATTCGTGTTGTGTTGACTGTTGGGTCTTTCAAAAGCATTCTAAACATATAGACGTGGTATTGGAACTTACACAGCACTTGAAGAATTGACAAGGCATTGTAAAACATATTGTGGTGTACTAGATGCGTGTGGCGTAATACAAGTAGGAATAGATTGGTGGATCAGATACAGAAATATTTTCGACTCCAAGCCCAAGAGATATAATGTTAGGATGATCAGTTACACGTTTTTTTATAAGAATGAAGTTTGTACGAAAGCAGTACTCTGCTGCTCAAAAAGTTAAGAAAGTTCAGCACTGGATTTCTGAGACCTAAGAAAGATGATACGTCATATACCTATAAAATTCAAATATTCACGAAAGACAATTGTTGCTTTTAATTAATTTGATTTCTTGTAGTAACCAATGTAGTAGAGTGTTATATTTGGGTAGTGTATGCCAGTGTAACAATGCAATGGTACGCAAACTCTACTATTCTTGCTAAGAAAGTCTTGAGAAAGTTTCAGTACTGGAGTCATGAAAAAACCAAGAAATTTTCAGTGCTTGGCGGAATTCTTTTATAAAACGTGTATACCCAATGGTGTATACCATAAAGAATGAGGTATGCCTAACTAATTAGCAGCACTAGTCGTACTACATTGCCTTTATCCCTCTTTTTTTCACAAATATTTGAGCTTTAGCAATGAAGCCACTCTGCACTATCTTATTTTGCAACGATTTCTGTTTTATGTAGGTGATCTCCTTTATCTGGACATCATTACTCTTGAGGAGAACAAATACAATGTCACTGCATCGTCAAATGGTTTCTACATCAACAGGTAAGTTCTGTCATTTCCCAGTCTGTTGCTCATTCGGCTGTTATGCGTATTATGAAGGGAAACGCCAGGCATTTGTATAGCGTTTTGCCTGTAGAACCGCACATAAAAAATACGCATTATAGGGAGGTATGTTTAGGGACGTTTTGTTGTAATCTCGATTATGTTCTAGTCCCAGGATCCTTTCAATGCGCATTTAGTTTCAAGCCTCTGCTTCGCAGTGTAATCCCTTTGCTTTTCCGCAGGTCAACTGATACAGATTTTGACCCAAAGCCTCATGCTGAACCATGCCGCGCACAGACTTTGGTTGGCTTGATTTCACAAGTTAGTTGTTAGTTGGTTGACTTTGTGTTAGTCCTTCTTAGAATCGACCCATTGTTAGTGAGGATATGTAGAAACCCTAAGCCAATCGTGTTGAATTATCATAAATTTCTAGTTTCCCTGCTCTATTGGACCATCAGGTAAGAAATGAATACGCCCCTATTGCATACTTTTTCGTTTATTCCATTATTGATCGGACACCGTACCTGTGGTTTCCTTGCTTTAAGAGATTAATATTACATAGAAAATTTGCAGTTAAACTACGCATGTGGGAAACCTGTAACTATGACTCAAAATAACATACATGCATATAATATAATATAATATAATATAATATAATATAATATAATATAATATAATAAAATATAATATATTACAACATATTACAATATATTACAATACAGTATAATATAAACTAATATGACATAATATATTAACATATAAACTAATCTAATATGACATAATATAATAAAATATAAAATATATAACATAATATAATATGCCATAATATAATATGATATAATATAATATAATATAGTATAATATGATGTAATATAATATAGTATGAAATAAATAGTGTAATATAAAATGTTATTGTATAACATAATATAGTATTATATGATATAATAGATGTAGTATAGTGTGATATAATGTAATGTCCAATTAAATTTTTGCATAGATTTAATCATTTTATCATTTTCTGCATCATAACACTTTCTACTCTCCGATATTCAGGTGAGCCCGATGTTTAAAAAGAATTTTTCTGTGCTACAAAGGCAGAGGTACTTTGTCCTTTTTATACTTTGCAAGCTACTTTTAGTGAAGTTTAAATGTTGATTTGAGAAAAGTACTCACTTTTTCTTCTGTTTTTATTTGTAGATTTTATAGACATCCTATATTTTGATTGAAATAGTAATGTTCAGTTGAGAAAGCTACTCTTTCTTTCTTACTTTTGTCGATTAGATAAATAAATCAGCCATTGGCTTCAGCGATGTAAAACTTTTGTCCTGGACTTTGATCAAGAAAGTTTAGTTGACGTTTCATCTTTAGATTGGTGAACAATGATAATTTTGAGCATTTGCATTGTTTTTTAGTGTGAAAAAACATCCGTTGGAAGTCGTGCCTTCTCCATATCAAGGTAGCCCAGAATTAATTTTGTTATCATCTAGATAGACTAGTGGTTTTACATGATACTTGTTAGATGTTGTTTAGTGTTTTTAGCAAGTGCCCCCTAGGATTAGAATTTACTCTCCCGTATTATTCTTTCTTAAATTGGGTATTGGACTCGTTAGTACCTGACTTCATTCAGCCTCACCATAAACAATGTTTAGACAACTTGTTGACAGGGTTCATACGGTCAGGAAAAATCAAGGAAAAACTTTGTTTCTAAGAACAGTCAGGAAAAGTCAGGAAATTTGATTGAAATTTGAAGAAAGTCAGGAAGAAGTCAGGAATTTTTGTCATCTATGCACATGAATTCTTTGGTGCCCAATAGACAACTCTACACATGACACAGTTTGTGATAGTTTTTTGTTCAAGTATAGAGCCTCTTTCTTTTCCAATATTGAAAATGTTTCCTCAATCACTTAGTTTTAAAAGATGGATCTGTCGCTCACATCGTTTGTAACACCAGTTGATCTAGGAAAATTTTATGTATTTCTGATATGTAGTCAGGAAAAGTACCTTCATTCTCAAGAAAAGGTCAGGAAATGTCAGGAAAAAATGTTAGGCAGGATATGTATGAACTCTGATTGAAGTCCAGGTGGTTTTAGTTGTAAGGGCCTATTTCTGCTTAATTCGGATTTCGCGTGCAAACTCATTGTTTCCAGTCCTAGTCCGAAGATTCTGCGATTTGCGAATTCTCGTATGCGTACCGAGAACAATGAGCTCGCACCCGATAACTGAAATTCCGAGCATCGTATGTAGCATTGGGCCTTACGGAGCCAGTCGCCCTTTTTAAAGGCTATATTTCTTCTAGTGTTCTCGAGTTGTGACAATGAATGTGACCTTATTGCGTATACGGAATTGTGCGGTGTAAAACAGCTTTAGCACTTTTCACAAAGATAAACGGCTATTTACGTTGCATTGGATTTGTTTCGCACGTTTACTCTTAAGGGAAACTTTGTATCAGAGCAAAAAATTTATTGCCAATATTGGCTGTTACAAGCCCATAAAGTTTTCTCCAACTCTTTGGACAAAATTTAATGTTATCTTTTTCACACTGGTCCCACTGCTCCTCCAGTGCCATTTGCATTGTAGCCTTTTTTGCTTAATTTTGTAATGCGCTATTGACTGTCTTCCTATACTGTGTGTTATAATCTCGTTTGCAGTCTATCCATGGGTATCACCAAGTTTTGAACATGTATCGGATCCATTTAGAGCTGAGGATGGTTAGTTTGAAATACTCTTTACAGAAAATCAAGCAGTATTCATGAAATTTTGTTTTAGGCTTTTGGATTACCATTAGAGACTTATCGTTATTTCATTCACCACAGTTGATTTTTCCATAGCTCTTTTGAGTTAAGGAGTTTGAATATTACTTTAGATACGCAAAAACGTGTCTAAAGTGACTATTAACAGGAGCGAAGAGGAACTGTAAATCTAGGGGAGAGGGTGGAAACTGTTGGCCCGAATGAACAAGAGGACCGGTTAGGATGGACGACGGTTGCTGATTGCAGATTGCAGAATGCATGATGTCGATTGTTGTCTTCTCATATTGAACTGCTACTATTTTCCGTAGAAGCTATCGTTTGTTCTTAAGAAATTACCCAAATGTAATAGGGTTCTGCCCAGCTTGGGTGGAGCGGCGACTGTAATCTACAATAGTCACCAAAAGTTCTAGGACACTTTGCCCTTTGTGTATTCTGCAATGAGCTTTTATTCCCCTCTTTCGTTCAAACAATGCTGGTTTTTGGGAGAAGTGCGTGCGATTCTGGAAAGCTTTACGTGCCCGCTATCGTGAAGTGTCCCATAGACGGAGAAACACTGTTCTAAGGGGAATGGGTGCGTGTGTATGTTGCAACGATGACATAACGTGGATGAATGTGGTTTTATCAGTGTACTGTAAGTGTCCCAATGATTTTTGGCGAGTATTTTTAGCCTATTTGCCTCAAACAGCTATGATTCTACTTATTCATTAGCTCTTTTACTAACGATGTACTTGCGGGTGATTCAAAGTGCTATGGCTTGGATTATTATTCTTTCCTCTCATCAGCCTTTCAAAGTTTGAATAGAGGCACAAGTGAATTGCATTGTTGATGCATTGTGCAGTGCGAGGTTCCTTTTGAAGGGATCCGTTAGTGCATTTTTGGGTGAATTGCTCAACTCCATTAGTATATATGTACTTAATTTCAAATGCAATATTCATTACTATTTCGGGCATTTTACAGTTGCCAGTTTTGCAATATGTTCTTAAATTCTTAGAATTTGTCTTTTTCTCTAGCTGTCACCGGTAGAATCGGTTATGAGGAGCAAATTCCAGGCCAAGTAAGCACGTTAATACCCCTTGCCTCATTAACCCCTTACCTCATTAACCCCTTACCTCATTAACCCCTTACCTCATTAACCTCTTACCTCATTAGCCCCTTACCTCATTAACTTTTTGTAGATAAATGGGAATGACAGATAGATATGTTTGGGTTGAAATGTACCTGAAGAGATTTAATGTATCTTTATCAGTTTATTGGGCAGAATAACTATTGATTTTTTAAACGAATCTATAACGGGATTCCGTGCTGCTTTTTCTTGTTTCTGACTCAATAATTGGATTTTGAGGAATGAAATCGTTGTTGTAAAATAAGACTTTCTCAGTGTCTTCGCTCATCACTTTCCTTTGTTATATGGCCCACTAACTAGGGACATCTGCTGTTTGGTATTAGACGCAACTTGCAATCTCAGTTGTATACATATCAGAGATTTGTTGAGGTTTGATCTTATCCATATTGGTCTTAGGTGTTACCAACGTATTTCTAGGAGGCCTTTTGTAACAAATGTGAATTGTCAACTTCATAGAAATAGCGTTATAATTTTTTATTTTTACTAGTTAAGAGATTGGAATGAAGAACTTCAGTCTGCAAAAGAGTTGCCAAGAACATCAACTCATCAGAGGATATTACGTGAGAGAGCGCTTTACAAGGTAAATGGGTAGTATTTAATTGGAAAGAAGAGTGCTGTTGTTGTTGTTAATTCCAGTAATGAAATTCGTTTTCAAGCTTAATTTATAATAGAGGAGAATTTCTGTGCTTCACAAGCTTTTGATTAGGACTTCGTTCGATTAGAGGAGAATTTCTGTGCTTCACAAGCTAGTTCTGCAGAAGTTAATACTCTCTTATAGCTGTTTAGCTTCTTATAGTTGTTTCACTGGCATTTTCTTCTTAACAGAATTAACTTTTGATTAGGACTTCGTTGGACTATTATCATGAAGGTATTAAATATTATTTGTGTGAATACCTGTATAGCACTGGCTTTCTTTGCATGTCTTAAAATAGAAGTATCCCATAAATGTATTTTCTGCCTAACCTTTACTTGGTTTGAGCGTATTTTGTTGTTTTTAGATCACTAGTGATTTTGTTGCTGCTGCCACGAAAGGAGCTATTGCTGTGGTTGATGGAAATGTGATGGCCATTAATCCTGGTGAAGATGAAAAGTAGGTTCTTTGCAGTTACCGTATGGTACCCATCACCCGGATTGGGGGGATAGCTGACAATTTTACTTAACTTTCTTGTTACATTATCTTGTGATATATTCAATACTGTTCGGACAAATATGTCTTGTCAGAAAGTTGTGATTTGACATTGGTTACAGTCTGTTATACTCTTTCTGCAGGTTACGAATGTACATTTGGAATAATATATTCTTCAGCTATGCTTGTGACTCGAGGGATCATTACCGACGGTTTGGAGGTAGGTCTCCTCTCCCTTATGTCTTTTTCGTCTTCTTCTTTTTCTTCTTTATCTTCTTCTTTCAGGTGCTCCTGCTTTAAGTAGGCTCACTACAACTCTTTGCCTGTCTCCATTTCCATCTATCTCGAGTGACCTCTTCCTCCATTCCCACGTCTCGCATTTTCTCATTGGTCTTGTCCATCCATTATCTGATTGGTCTTCCCCTTCTTCTTGGTCTTGGTAGTCCCCATTTCCAATATTCTTCTTCCCATATCCACAAGTGACATGTTTTATTCACATATTGCTACACCCATACCGTAAGTCTTTGAATTAGCCCCCTGGGGCGTATTTATATTTAATACTTTTTGGGTAGGGCTCATTCTTAGGGAGGGCTTAGTCATGGGTGGCATATAAGATTGTTTGAGACATGTCAAATACAAATCTCAGTATTAGAACCCCTTTTCTCCATGATAGTAAAAGACCGCTGTATATTTAAACATTGGTTTGTATCAAGTTCTTCATCATCCTCTGTGGTAGGGTCAAGTTTTCCTCCTGTGGATAGTTGGCTTGAATTAGCTTTTGTATACAAACTATTGTAAATACAAACTTTTAAGAAATTTAATAATAATTTAATAAATGTACTTTTGCTTCTATTTTGTTTCATATTCTTTTGTTTTTTTCCTAGGTGATGCAGCTGCCTATGCCGCCGCTGTGAGTATTCTCATACATACAATAGTATTTAAAGTCCAGCGGTGCATTTTCGGAAGTTGCTGATATAAGACGTACTAATATTAAATCGTGAATAGCACACAGATTTGCTTGATTATGTGGTTAATTTGATGGCAAGTTCTTTAGATCCAACTGGAAAATTTGCAATTTACGGCAGTCTTGATCTACATAAGCTTTAAGACTAATTGTGTTAGAATAGAATGCTCGTATTTAGCACTTTTAACTCGCATTTAGGCCAATTTTCCTCACTTCAGCGTGCGCAATTGTAAGAACACCTTGCCGTTATTAGCATTTTCATAGACTTTGAAACCGCTTTACTGAGACTAAAGAGGACATTTTTCAACGGAAGAAAACAGCCCACCTTGCTATTCATTTATTTTTTGCTTCATTTATTTTTTATTATTAACTTTTTATTATTTGTATTCTCCTACTTTATTTATGTATATTATGATTCGCTGCTGTGTGTAGTTGCGGCCCTTTAGTCATTATAGATAAATCAAATGGAATCCAGACGTGCACCAGTGGTGATTTTTAGGGAGCTCAGGGGGCAGTTGCCCCCCTGAATTAGATTAGTTTGCGTTTCGGCATTTAGTTGGAAAGTTTTAGGAGCTATACTACGAATAGTTGGCAAATCTATTTTATAAAAGTCGTCAAATCTATCAACAATTTCTTCCCATTTTGATTTGAAAAAGGTATGCCACTGGCATGTATTGCCATAGTTGGCTTTGGTGTCGCTATTTTCATCAGCAAATTGAATCTATACACATATATTGTTGGAAATCACTTGTAGATATATTCAGATCTAGTTGTACAATATTAAATATTTCAGTATTCAACCCTTCGTAGGGTGGCGATCTCGCTGGTGTGGCAGCTGTTAATCGACTGGATATCGAGGTATTCAGGCATTTTCTTTTTGGACATTTGATCATACCATCGTTTTCTAAGTTCATTTCACCCCATTGTTCAGTATTTATGGAATGATTGAGTAGGAAATAGTTGAACAAACCAAAAGCATACAATTATTATCTTTTTGTGTCTTAGTTAGTATAATCTATGAAAACTCAAATTAGAGTTAGATTTTTTGGGTTGTATACTTCGATATGACTGTCAATGTTGATTTGACCGTTGTGGCATATGCAACCCACAGATCAAGTTCGATACAAATTCATAGCAGCTTTCATTGACGCTGCTGTGACTCCACCATCGAGAACATTCGTGTTTCGAATTCTCAATGCCTTGCGCCCGTTTGCATTGAAGCGTAAGTACAGGATATTTGGAAATTGCAGGCAGAGAACCAGCAATAAATTAGTCATTCAAAATCAATGCAACGGTTTAATACAGTGGCTGCTTTATTGACACAGAGAATTTGAAATCCCCTTTTAACTTTGAGCCATAGCTGACAAACACAATCAGCTGTAGCCTTTTTACCTCTCTACCACCCCTCAGCTGTTTTTGGAGTAATATGAAATTATAGATATAGTTTAGATTTTATCTTCTTTGTTTTTATTTGTCAATTTCATTTATTCTTCATTTATCAGTTATTTTTTACCCCATATCCTCTCTGCTTGGACCTAATGTGTTTTTGTTTTCTTTCAAATTCAGGGCCTATACACGCTCGGAACAGTTATTGTAGATTACCGTGGATTTCGCGTCATTGCACAGTCAATTATTCCAGGTATTAGTCCTTTTTCATGCTGCGCAATGGCTTTTGCAAACCACCTGAAGCTTGCTTTGAACTCCAGAATCTTAAACTGACTTTCAAAGCCTTTGATGACCCCAAAGCCCTTCGCATCCAAACCCCATATCCTTAGCTCCGGTGTCCCCAAACCCTGTGTAGTTTTTTAATGTATCAAGTGCTGTCAATATGTTCCTGTTTTGAGGTCTATTAGATAATGGTTCATAACGAGAAGTACCGTAAATCCTCGAACTAGCCCCCCTAGGGGCTTGTATATACTTTGTACTTTTTTGGACAGGGACTTATTCGAGAGGAGGATGAATTTGTGGAGCCTTGTAGAATTTTTTGATAGATGCTACATAGAAAGCTCACCTTCAAAACCCTTTCTCTATTAAACTAAAAGAACAAGCCCAATATGCGCATCAGTATATAACAAAATGTTCATCATCTTCTGTGATGGGAGCTTATTTGAATGGCGGGGGGGACATTTGCGAGAGGGGGCTTATTCGATGATACACTTTTTAGTATGTTTGAGTTTATACCAAAATATTCGTTGACCAAGTTCAGAAGCAGCATCACAGGCTGTTTTGATTGTTATTTCCATGTACGATGCTTACGGGAAACCCCGAGGTGGGAGAGGGTACTTCCTCTCCTCACTACATCTTCCCCACCAATATTGTTGCTAGCTATTCGCGGCTGTTAGTTGCACAGTTAGCAAGCATTCTGTCAGAGTCCACTGAGTTCCTCGATCCTCGATCCTCGATCCTCGATCGATCATTCAACTGTCAGCGAGACAGCCGGGGGTTCTAGCTATTGAACTACTCCCCGTCTGTAGTGGTATTATTGTAGAAGTTAGAGGATGATCCTAGTGATAGTGAAGATTTCTCTATTATGTTTGATTGTTGGAGTAGTTTTTACCTATGGGTTTGAATGTGTTTTAGGTATCCTCCAAAGAGAACAAGAAAATTCCGTTGTTTATGGTTCAATTGATGGCGGCAAAACGCTGTCTGGCAATGAAAAATTTCTAGAATTGGTATATCGATTTATCGGTTTATTCCACTCGTTTTGTCATTTCTTTCATTAGCAGACTCTTGCCATCCCCTTTTTTCCTCTGCCCCATAGTCCCGTAAGGGTCCCGTGAAAGTAGAGTATCCATAAAGTTTATTTATCCCACCAGGCGACCCTCCTTTGAGAAAGTATGGTGTAGTGGACCACCATACAAAATAATTCGAAAAGTTTGGGAACCACTGCTTTAGACCATAGATTTTTGAAACCAGAATACACCTGCATTAGTTTATCTCGCTCTTGTTGGCATTGGCTCACTGATGTTATATCTCGTCGGTGCTTCTTTTTTAGCTGAAAAAGGCAGGCGAAACGCTAAGAATCAGATGCCATAAGTAAGTGGCCCTTTGCTGTGGCTTTGCAGCCTCAGAATTTTGTACATGTTTTTCAATATCATGAAGTGAAATTGTTTTTTGAGGAAATTTCTTAAGATCTTTCAGTATATTCTGAGACAATGTCCTGTCTACCAGCAGAAGTAATTATGCATAATTTATTTGCCCTTAGAATTTTACGGTTTGTTTTGTGTAAACTGGTCAGAGTTGAAGAGGCAACCGTTGCGTTTTTTAACATAACTTCAAGCAGTGATGGCCTAGAATGTAAATTCACGAGCAGATTGTTTCAAAACTTTGCTGCAGCTCCATAGATATGGATTTTGTAATTGCATTTGGCTTCAGGTGCAAATAACCTTTTATTCTACTTGATGTGATCGACAAGCGCAACAGTTTTAAATGGTAATTGATAGCAATTCGTTGCCATGGTTCTCTTGTCGAATATGAATTTCTTCTCAAATTCATAACAACGTATCTCCCAAGTTGTTGTGACTCCACCGTAGAGAACATTTTTCGCATAGTCAGATCACATGTTGAGTTGTATGTTAGCTTTTCATATCAGAGCAACTATATTATCCTAAGGACCTTTCAACTACTGGGTGTTTTGTCCATTTACTTTCTGTGGACCGTTCACCGGGCCCATGAATTTCAATTTCAAATCGAGTTTTAACTAGTTGCGAATGTGTATGAAAATTTAGTAAACATACTGTGCATATTCACCGCCTTAAAGTGCGAGGATAAGCATTCAAATCATTAGACAGTTACAAAAAATGTCTAGCTTCTGCGACCCAACACCATAGCTGTTTACACCCCCAGCGAAAACTCAATTGAATGCAAAGCCGTCTGCAACTAAAGTGACCGCATATAACTCTGTTATTGTGGAGAATTATATAGCAGTGGCCTTCAAGGTCTGTTTGAACTTCTATTGGCAATTTCTCAGGCTTCTACACGTTCATAATATATTATCGCATGGACCTTTATTGTTTTGTTGTAAGCAGTTCGGTAGTTGAAGTCACTGTTTCTATACATTTGTTTTGCAGTTGGTAAATTTCTCTTTTGCTATTTTAGAGTTTTGAGTGAGAAAGGTGATGAGGTAGAACTTTGCTCTTCAATGGAATGCAAGGTGATGTAGGATCTATCTTTTAAATTTCCTGTTTCTTTATTTGATGTGTCAAGTCAAATAGGCTCGCCCATCAGAAGCTACCGTACAGAAAAAGTTCAGTATGTGTTCAGAAAAAGCTTGCTATAGCAAGAATTTTGTAAAATTTAGTGAACTCTAAAATTTGCTTGAATATTTGTGCGAATTATATAGACCTGAATTTGGCAGATAATGAAATTGTTTTGATATGAATGCCTAATTGTTTTTAAAATTGTGTCTAGAGGTAGGGAAAAAATGTAATGGGCATGATTTTGTTTTTTTAGGGTATAATTGGTGCTGATGGCCGCCACTATGTCCTCGATCTTTTCAGAACATTTCCGCCCGATACAAATTTTGTTCAAGGTGAGATCTCTTTCAATTATGATGCCTCCCCCCCCCCCCTACAGAAATTACCTATGAGCTATTCTCTTAGGGCTTGACAGGAATTTTATTTTGCAACTTTCTCTGTTATTTGAACTCTTTGAATGCTGCATCTCCTTTGAAAATTTTATCTTCTCCATAGCTGCGTCAGGAAAGCCGAATAATCTTGTTAATGATTCTGATACGAAAACCACACCTGAAGTTCCAAATGGCACAGATGCCGCAAACGGGGTTTCAAGTAGCGAAGAAACCACTCAGAAAGATGAAGATAAGTCAGAAGATAAACCAAGTGATGTCGAGGAAAAAGAAGCATCTGGTAAAGAAGAATCTGCGAAAGACCCTGTTAAAGATGATGATGGGAAAGAAGATTCTAGTAATGAGAAAGCGACAGAGACGGCCACGATGGCGGACCAGGCAAATAAATTCCTCTTCGAATTCCCATCACCCTATGCACACGAACTATGCACTTTGCGACAGAATGTGGTTGATTCATTCGTTGCGTAAGTAAAATTGTTAAATTTTTTGTCACAACTTCTGATCGGTGCATCTTCTGTAATTTTTTGTCTTCAGGTGTATTGTGCAGCTCAGCCACCATTCCAGACCATTATGTAGTGAAGCCTGTTGGCATCTTTTCTTTATTCGTTCCCCCAATTAGTGCAAAATTATTCGCAAGCAAGGGCCTGTTTCCATTTGGTCAGACAGTAGTGTTTATCGTTCCATTGCATGCTAGCCATCATGGCCGGGGGGGGGGCTGATTACCATTCAATTAACAATCAATATGTAGTTAGCAAATAAATGTCTGCATGTTTTTCATATTATCAAATTGGCATCAGTGTGCAGCTAAAAATAACAAGGATATATTTCCTTCAGTTTCAGATACGTCGTATTTCTCAAGTTGATTGCACTGTATAGCCAACAACTAAGAGCAGCCAAAGAAAACAAAGAGGTTTGTTTTTCGATTGAAATTATGATATGATATTGCATAGAGATGAAATAATTTTAGCAATTTTTGTAATTCGATGCCCATTGCAGTCACAGTAAGCATCAGTTTAAGTGATGTACGTGATGCTTATAAATGTATTGGATATATGTGTGAATATATGTGAAAATGTAAGTGCCTGGGTAATTATTGGTTTTAGCTCGTATTCAAAGATATGGAGTCTATTCTTCATTGAAGCCATTGACTGTCTAGGAAGCACTAGACTTATTGTTTGATATTATCTGATAGTCATCTATGGTTTTTCTCCTACAGAAAGAAGCATCAGGTGTACCCGATGAAGCGCATGCGCCTAAAGTAGTGGACGGTATGGATACGGCGACAGCGACTGAGAAGTGCGGCGAAAATGATGGTGTCGTGAAGGTAGAGCCAGTAGACATCGCAGAAGCGGAGAAGCTTGAAATAAAAGATAGTAAAGATTTAGAGAAGTTAAATAAAGAACTGACAAAGGAAGTTGAAGAACTAGAAAAGGCAGAAAAACTCGAGCAAACAGAACGAGGTATGTTTAAGTGATTGAGTATTTTTTCACTTTGTGGTATTGCGAAGGAGGGCATGATCATCTTTGCATACCACATCATGTTTTGCCTATATCTTGTTTAATATTTGTTTGGCATTGGGTTTTGGCTGTTTAGTAAGGACCTGTCAGACAGTAACTGCGATAGCTCACTTGTGCAAATTGGCGAGGAGAGAGGCAGTGCGATCGAATGACTAGCCCTTGAACATGTGCTTGGAAGTGTGACCCGATAGCTCAGTTGGTATGGCATTAGACGTACATAGCGGCGAGTTGAGAGTTCAATCCCCGCTAAAGTTACTCATTTTCTTGCACGTTCACTTAAAAATTAGGCATCACCATGTGGCAAAGAAAAGTAGATGGTAATGATTAATATATTATGGAGAATCTTACTATAGTAGAGACTTCATAAGCTCAGGAGTCACAATCTTCCAAAGCTAAATGCATTTGTAGCGTGCAGTTTGGTGAGGAGAACTTATTGCAATTGAAAGCTATTTCATATGAATTGATCCATAGTTTTTTATGGCAACGAGTGTATCATGAACTTCTTTTATAGCAAGTTCCAATTTCCATTGTCCTTGTCACGATGGACTGATTTTAGTATCACCATCACCAGTTTCATATTTGCCGCGTGAAGCACATCACGATTTAGATCCAAAATCTTAGCAGTTTGTATAATGGCTCCTGAAAGAAATCTGTCTGCTTGTCCTTTTTTAATTGGGTAAAGTTATCTTACAGGAATAACTTTTTCCGTAGAACAACCGTTTGCATTTATTTTTCTTGTTTTAGATGAAATTACTGTTCAGGCCGTAAAAGCAGCGGCAATCACAGTTGGATCCTTGAATGATTCAGGTCGGCTGACTTATCTCTTTCGGCGTTTATTTCCCCTTTTAAAGTACATGAAAGCTGAAGATCTTATTCGTAGCGGAATAGTATTCCCTCAGTTCCCACTGTTCCCACTTGTACAAGCTCGTTACATCTATTCATTGCATTTGTTTGTTTGTTTGTTTAATATTTTCTAATTTTTATAATTAAAAAGATTGACGTTGCATTTATATTGTTATACCAAGTACTAGCAATATCCTGGAATTGCCATGTGATGGAAGATCTCTCTCGCCTTTGGCGTCAAACCCTGTGAGCCATTGATCCATCTTTACTGAGTTTTGACGCAGTTTTCTTCATCCCAATCGAACTTCCTTTCTGCTTAATCCTCCTCAGTCTTCGTCTTAGGTTTCAAAAAACATAAGTATGGTTGCTTTTCGTTTTCAAATATTTCAACGGGAATGCTTCGGGTATCTTCGCTATATTAATTGATCATTCTGATATATTTTTGTAAGAGTTAAAATATATACCGTAGAATTCGACATCCGTTTCAACCCAGACGTCTATGTTTCCGAGGTAAAGCATGCTCAGTCAGAGGTAATCCATATTTGTCGGTTTTTTCCTTATTTTATATTATCTTGTATTGATTCATTGCTATATCTTCTGTATGTCGTATTTATTTATGGGCGAGTTGCCGAGTGGTAGGAGTGCGCGTTTGCCTTGCAAGAAGACGTCCCCTTCGTTATTAAGCTTTGGAACTAAAAAAGGTCATAGGCCACTAGGCATGTATCCGTTAGCCTATGTACTTAGGATTATTGGGGAGTTAATGAACGCTTGTTTATGCAGTTTTATGCCATCTTTTCGTTTACAATTATGGATTATTGTGTCTTCAACGTGCCGTTTGATTTAAATTTCAGACATTTTATAATCACTGGTTTTATATATAGTTTTAGTTTCTTTTTCAGTAGCTTTGCATGTAATATTATTTATAGGCTTCCTGCTTTTCTTGCCAACCAAATTGCGCTCTGTTTTTCAGGAGAGTATTTTAGAGAAAGATAAACTACTTGCAAAAGAGGCATCGAAATTCCTCTCGGAAACAGTTGTTCCTAAGTTGGTTAGTATATGTTTATTTAGTCTAATAAGAAACATTAATTGAACGCTGTTTTAGTAGAGAGGAAACGGAGGACAGTTTGGCATGGAGAATTTACAAGCGTAGTGACTGTAACTTTGGGGGAAGGGGTTGACTGTGTTATCTAGTATTTAAGAAGCTACACCAGCCTAGTTGTTTTCAAAATCCTATATAATACACTGTTGTGTTTCTCAGGTTGAGGATTTCATCACCCTTAGTGTTGTTCCTCTTGATGGCGTCGCATTAACAGAGGCTATGCATGCAAGGTTTGGTATATTTTTGATCTCATCTAATACACCTTAGATACATACAGTATATGTTAGGGCCATTTTGCGCTTCTGGCGTCTTCATTCCTCATTTCTGCTTGGTGTGAAGCCGGTTTTCGAGCAGTGAAAACACCAAAGTATTGTGAGGAGAGATTGAACATCCTTGTTAATCACGGTTATCACAATTGTATGTGAGTCGCCGTTTCATGCCAAGGAGATACTAATTTTACCTGTTTATTTTGTTTATATGTGAATCGCCGCGTCATCCGAATGCTCTGCTCGACACCTGTGTGTTTTCTTTGCGCCTATATCAGTGGTTGCCAAATTGGGGTCTGCAGTCCGTTCGGGGGCTGTGAAGGGTTTCTCGGGGAGCGTTATAGGTGCCATGGGACCTCGGGAGGTTGCCTTCCCTTGTTCGACTTATTGTTTTGTCAACATATATCACTGTTGATATTTGTTCTCCGTGAAAGTATATTAAGTATAAGATATATTCATCCCTCCAGGGGACCGTGATTAAAAATTGTATTCTGTAGGGGACCGCCATGCTGAATAATTTGAAAAGTTTGAAAACCATTGTTGTATATCATTTTATACCAAATCTAGGCATCCTACGGTTGGTTGGGTCTGACTTGCCCATGAAAGGTTAATTGAATATTGCAAAATAAAGATATTTTGTACTTTCATTTCATGAATGGAGTACAGCTATTTTCTACTTCTTATGTTGCCCCATGATTAAAATAGAAATCCGCCTATTTTATCTTATTTTGTCTTGTCCCTTATATAAAGGACAAGACAGTGTATGATGATAAGGACGCAATTATGAGGAAACTGAGATATTAAACTGAAAATATGAGGAAGTAGCCTTTCTCTTTTAGATATTGGACTCCTAAAATGTTTGGTCATTTTTGTTTAGTCGATTGAAATTGAGAAAACATATCGTACAGACAATTATTTTGGAACGATTTTTGTTTATTTTCACAGGGGCATCAACATGCGGTACCTTGGTAAATTAGCATTCCTATGCTCCTTACGAGATGATCTCAGACATGTATATGTAAGCGGCCGTTTGTCTTTGTATTTTTATCTTGAAAAAATTTTGTATCTCTAGAACAGTGGTATTGATTTTGAATTCCAGCGTATGCCGAAAATTAGCCTTCGTTTTTGAATTCCAACGTTCGCTGCATTCACGATTTTCAATAGTGCTCATAGACTAATTAGGTTAGCATAACCGCCAAATGTTTATGAACCTGATCAGATGTGTCTTCTCCCAACCTAATTAACCAGTCATCCTGCAGGATTCGCACCACACATGCATTCTACAGCTAAGTTTAGGCCCATTTTGCATGGTGATTGGTCAGTAACTTTGGGAGAAAACAGACGTGATTAGAGATCTCAAACATTTGGCGGCTGTGCTACCTAGCTTAAGTATATATGAACTCCACGTTACAGTCGGTAGCATTTGTGATTTGTGGTGAAACAAAAAAGATCATGGTGAAACATAAAAGATCTCTGTGGCCATTGGCTTATTCCCTTCATTTATTATGAAAGTTAGATTTTTTAGGATTATTCTTCGATATCAGCATTGTGACTATGATGCGGTGCCGTATGTAGCATCATTTGAAAATGATTTTTCTGCAGGCCTTTTTGGGAATTTTATCACATGTGAATGATTTGGCATATTTGAAACATGGAAATGCGATGTTTTGACTTAATTTTAATTCATGTTGTATCACATTTTTTCCGCATGGATATTTAGATACAATTATTCTACTATAAGAATGATGTTAACAATTTAATATTGTCTCATTCTCATAGCGCTTAGCAGTAAGTGAAATGATTCTACGCTCTGCAAAGAAACAAATCAAGTATTGCCTTCAAAGTGGTGAGTTGTACATTTTTCATTTTGAACTTGGTGAAAAGGTTTAGTTCTCCCAATATACCTTTTTTTGCTCCATTTGTGGGGCATTTTCCCTGTGTTGTCTATCGCTTCTCTTTCCTCGCCCTCTTCTGCTTTCTTCTCTCTCTTTCTCTCTCTTCTCCATCCAGTCACACATATATGTCCTCGTCTTTCTCCCCCCGTACTCTCTGTACCTTCTCTATCTTCCTATGTTTTATATTTTTCATATCGCATGTTTCTTGTTATTGTTTTCCATCCCCTTTTTACCCACACCACTCGCTTCTCCCTCTCTTCTCTTCCACCTCATCTCACTTCACTTTCATATCCTCTATCTTCTCTTTCTCCTGTCACTCCCATTCAGTCTTCATCGCCGTCTCTCCCCCTCCGTCTTTCTCCCTCCCATCTATTTCCCTCTTTTTATTTCCCTCTTCTCCCTTCTCTCCCCCGCTCCCTGCCCTATTCTTTTCTACTCTATTTTTATCAACAATATCAGCACAATCCTGTGTTGCAAACTAATGCGAGTTTTCTTCCACATTATCCTGTCGTATAATTCCAAACTGTTTTTTGTTATTAATTGTCTGATAATCAATCTAAGTTTTTTAAATCTTCTTTGATTACTTTTTCAGCAACTCTGAGAACATTGTCAGCGGCTGTTAGTCATTTCCTTAACTGTTTTTTGGTAAGTTCCCATTTACATTGTATATACTTTCAACTCTATTTCAGGTTAAATAAACCACTTCATCCCTAAAAAGTTACTTTGCAATAGTGGCCTTTAATGTAAAAACGTAAAAATGTGGCCTTTTGTGTTTTATTTTAATGTAGAAACCTTTCAGAACTCGTATCCAATCAGTGGGGCGTCTATTCCGCTTAATATTTAAGCCTTGCAAGCCTATATTCAGTCAGGGAGTGTCAATTCCGTTTTTTAACGATACACAAAATAATTCACTGTTGCATTGCTGGTAACAAGGACAACACATTCAAGGTTCCAACGTCATTTTCTCGTATATAGTCTTGGAAGCTAATTTCCTTTTAGTACTTTTGCACACATTCATAACCTGTCCTTTGCTTGCAGAGCGCCTTCGCAACACCGCAGCCCCATTTGCCACCTGAAGAGGTATACCCTAAGTGTTTTCTATTTCATGATCTTTACGTGAATCATCGAATTGTTCTTCTAGCAGATTATTTGTTTGCTCTCAGGAGTTTGGAAAACCTGAGAAAGTCGGGGGAATTGTTATCTGATCAAGGAATTTTTTCGCACTCTTGTTGTTTTCACTCTTTCATTGTCTATACACCTGCCTAACCGTTTCCTGGTTTGCCGAAGAAAAAGTCAGAGAATTTTTTAAAATTTGCTCTGGAAAACCTGGAAAAGTCAGTGAATTCTTGGAAAACAGTCTTGAGAGCCCTGTATATTCGAGGGGAGGACTTATTCCCTGAAGGGGATTTCCTGACGCATACCACACGGAATACTCATTTTCAAAGCTCCTTTTCTCCATAATATACATAAAAAGAACGGTCAAAATGTAGGATGTCTATGACAAGGTTTTCTGCATCTTCTGTGATGTAGGGCTTATTCAAGGGGGGAGGGGGAGAGAGTTTGAGGATTTATGTTATCTCGAAGTTCATTCCATTGGCTTTTATGTATTCAATACCAGTCTATTTTGTGCATATTGTATTGTCACTATTGTCCTGTTCGTGAGAGCTCAATGTATTGAAGCCATGATGGGTTTCACATTATATTCATTTCTACTAGACCACGTTTATTTGGTAGGAACGTATTATACCTCATTTCGATAATTTCTATCAGCCACTGATTTCATTCATTCATTCATTCATCATTCATTCGTTCATTCATTCAGTTTTACATATTTATGCAGGATACAAATTCAGTTAGAATACTTTTTTACAATTGGCCCTGTTTAAAACATGATGTCATCTTATTTCCATGGTGCTACTTGGATTCCTGCTTTTATGCATCCATCGTGATTCACTCAGTTGCTTAGCGGAGATCATACAAACCATTCGATTACATTTTAGATCAGATTTGGTGTACTTTGCTTCAGATTCGGCTTGAGCCATCTCATGATCTTCGGCCTACTGAGATCTGTGTTGGTAATGACCTCTCTCTTATGCTGCAAGCGAATAGGACTGGTTCGGGTATTTGCTGGGATGGAGATGTCTTCGTTTGTATTTATAAAAGAGTCTTCTAGTTTCGTCAAACCAGCTCATTTCAGATCTCATTTATTGAAAGACTTATCATTTCAAAACTGCTATCTAATTTTTAGACTATAAAGAAAAAGAAGAGTAAAAGGAAAGGAAAAAATTCACATTCTTCCAACAACCAAAGTAAGTATGATGCATAAATCGGTTCTCCTTCCTCAATCTGCGTACAGTTTGACTTTTGATACAAATAATGAGCTTTGCAAACCTAGAATATCATAACTACATTCAGTTTTAGCTGTGCATAAATGGGCGCTGTTCACTTTTTTGCAAGAACATTCCTTATCAAAACACTAAGGCTCAATTTGCCAAAAAAGTAAGAACACTGCTAGAACATGTTCAGTCTTATGAATTTTCAGACACTCAACTATTCACATTCTTATAGCAAACCACTTGTGATGAGGTTGTTAATAAACTTCAGCATTCTTTGCTTTATGTTCAATACCAGCCCAGAGGAATGAAAGGATAAGAACATTTCTAGGAATATTTGAGCCAGAAGTTATCCAAAATATTAAGAACATCGAGCCTGGGCCAATATCGTCTGGTTCATATAGAGAAAGTGTAGATCAGTCACAAAGAAGTGAATATTTCACTAGAAGCTCCATGTCTGCATACCTGTCAAGGAGCTTTGTTTCTATAACAATGAGCTTTTGAAATGGAAGCAAGTTTTAGTTGTAGAATCCTCATCCTCCAAAAAATACATTTTATATTAATGATTTAGGGCAGGACTTGTTATTTTTTACATATTTGGAGATATATTTCACCGTTATTAAATGCACCCCAGCACTTACATAACTATTGTCATGAAGACGTTAACTGTTGTCCCATGTAAAGTGATTTTTTTATCGGAATTATCATATTTGAAATGCCACAGCTTTTTTATGGCATTTTTTTGCTTTTTTGTAATTAAGTCGAATTTTTCATATTGCAAGTTGCATGGATTAATCTCACGCCAGCGATATTGTGGAAAGAAATCGCAGCTGAAATCCAGAATCACTTTGGATTCAAACTGGAAAGGTATGTAGTGTGGCAGGTCTGACTAGCATGACAGGGCTGACAGTCTACGTCACAGCCCCGAGGTTGTGGAATTATGTCATAATGTACATACGTTTCTAGAGTACTGTTTGACTTCTCATAGAATCTTTCCTTATCTATGATGCATGAACATTCTTTTCTATTATTACTATATATAGCATTTTTAATATATGTATATTGGGTGAAAGACCCCTTGAAAATCACCAATATCTTAAGGATTGCTCTCCTTTGCTACATCAGATCCTATCAAGTTCCTCATTTCTGCTTGGTGTGAAGCCGGTTGTCAGGCAGTGAAAACACCAAAGTATTGTGAGGAGAGATTGAACATCCTTGTTAATCACGGTTATCACAGTTGTATGTGAATCGCCGTTTCATGCCAAGGAGATACTGATTTTTTATTTTTTGTTTGTCATGATATTTTTATTTTTTTATTTACATTTATCTTTGTTATACTACGAGCTCCGTATATTCAAATCTACAAATCCTGCTCACCTTTATTTTTGAGGGTATCAACAGTCCAGGGTTTACGAGTATACAATTTTCATTTTGAGGTTGAGACGTTGGAAACAAATTAAGTCAGTTTGTAACTGCCTTTCTTTATGTTCAACGCAGTGTTTCCCGAGCAATGTTTGTTTCTTTGATATAGATGTATTTATGAACTTTTTTATGGGTATATTTATGATATTTATGTATATTTATGGGTATCATTATGATGCTCTGGGTTCATGAAAGCATTCCCTGTAAGTTGTTTTCCTTTTTTTAGCGATGACCCGGACGTTATAATGTCAAAGTACCAAATTCACAAGCTTTCTCTGTTACGAGGAATCTGCAGGAAGTCAGGTATTTTGCTTTTAGAAACCAGATATCGTTCCTTACTAATCTTGTTTTGTCGTTGGGCATTTTTCAATATATATATTTATTTCTTTATTTATTTATATCGTTTATATTTATATTTATTCATTCATTCATATATTTACTTTATATATATATATATATATATATATATATATATGCATATATATATATGCATATATGCATATATGCATACATACACACAGACATACATATACACACATTAAATAATGAGACAACGAGTTATATACTTTTTGCTGTCCTGTAGATATTAATGTGATAATTATAACGAGAGATCTTAAAATTTACCTCCTGCAATTCGAAAATTTTGTGGATAACATGCGAGAGCCTCTGAAGAGTAGCTTATTCGAAGTTTTGATAAATGATATCTTTGTTGGACATTCTCAAAGTTCGTTATCCTGTTTTAGACATTTTTGGTCAATAATCTTGACGTTCTTTGCTCTTTTATATCTAGGAATTCAGTTGCTTATTCGCGATTACGATATGGAGAGCAGGAAGCATCCATCTTTCAATGAAGAAGATATCATCAACATCTTCCCAGTTGTCAAGCATATGGAACCTATAGTAATGCCCTGATTCCTGTGTTAAGTTTTTCCCCTAATGTAAACATTTTAATGCATTGATGTATTGCTCTCTTGGCCGTTTGTATTCTAGACCCTCTAGGAGGTTATTGATACTTTGTGGAAGTGGCTTCCCGTATACGGGAAGATAATGATGATGCTGTTGTGATGATGATGCTGTTGTGTTGCATTCGAGTTTCTTCTGATACAGGTGTAATACACCAGACTAAAGGGGATTTCAGTGTAATGATCTACCCTTTTTTGCATACAATTCTCCTTTGTTCTAGGTTAGGGAGGTACTTTTTGTATGGCATGCATTTCAAGAGTTCGCCTTATTATATTGTAGTAAGAAGTTAGAAACGAGAATTGACCTGCGATTTTGTTTATCGTCAGATCAGCTTTTCTTGTATTTGACCTATCTTATATAAGGCAGTGGTCAATATTAAGAGTTGATGTATATTTTTTGTAGGCAAGTGATGGGAACGCCTTGTTCGAAGTTGCACAAGCAAGACTTCAGGCTGGTAGGTGCTTTTGGTTCGAATTTTCACTTGGCAGAATGTTGAATAATATTATATTACTGTTTTTGACATGATATTGAATGCTTTCAAACTATTATCTATATTTGTAAATCTACGTTATTTAAGCAATATTTTTTAATACAGAGAGTGGCGATATTGAAATGTGGCGTACCACAGCTTTGAAGTTATTCCGTTTTTTAACTGGAATACCTCTGCAGGTTCCTCCTTTTCTATATGAATTCTCACAGGAACAGTAGCCCCTACGCCTTGTCTTGTTTGCGCTCGTTTCTCAGTGGTTATTTTGATGTTCTGATACTTTGCAGGGTTAATCAGCGAAGCTCATGACTTGATGTTAGAGTCACTCAATATATTCAATCAAATCTATGGCCCTCTGCATTCGGACATAGCTGTCTGTTATAGGTATGGTTTAGCCGCCATTTGTTTTCAACAAGCCCCGGTTTATTTTCCGATTTGTTGAAGTAGATCTAGGCAGTATAGAAATTAATGGAATTATGCAAAGTTCTTATTTCATGTTGTAATTTAGTACGTGTAGCTTTTCAGGTTAGAAAGTAGTTGTGATATTGGCTTAAATCATTGTAGGATGTTTCACAGGACAACGCAGATATTGTTTTTGTCGAAAGACCTACCGAAGCTGAAGAATCTGTATTTATGTTATGCAACACATCGTCGATTATCCGAACCTCGATTATCCGAACAGTTGATTGATATTCCAAACATGTACTTTGAATGAGGATATAGTAATTAAATTGTAGGGGGTTTGCTCCGGTATGCCTCGTTAGCCATTAGAAGGCCATGAAGGCCTTTGATACCTGTTTGACATGGCTTAGATTTGAAAAGGAATCGACTAGCATAAACACAGACACATTGATAAATATACGTGAAATTGCGGCTAATAAGCAGAAAACGCCCAAAAGCAAGAAACTATCGATTCCTATTTTGACATAGACCATTTTTAGCTTATCCGAACAACTGTGCCAGAATCTCATTCCGAGCTGTTCGGATAATCGAGAATGTACTGTACCCGTATTAGGATTACCCTAGACTCATTTCACTCTTGTAGGAAGCACAATTTTCCTTAGCTCTCTTTATTATAAAGATTTGTGATTTCGAAGTTGTTTTCTCACCCAGGACTATAGCAAGACTTCACTATTTGGCCGATGACGTACCACAGGTATCAACTAGTTCTTGCATCAATATGTCAAATTTTCACTAGGCCTAAGCAAGATGACAATTTTCTGCTTTCGTAAAGTATTTTTTAGCTCTATCGAGCATTTCTGTTTATTTTCTATGACATTAGATTCCTTGTGAATACGACATTTTCACCTGGCTGTAATCCAGTTTATTGTATTAAATCTTCAACTAACTATTTCACCCTCTATTTACTTGATGTTTGGGCGATGTACGAATAATTTTATATTTAGTAATTAATTTATTGAAGTTATTTGTAAATAGAATGGACTTCGATCTTCAAGATAGATATTGTTGATGCCTCGTAAAGGAATTGAATGTGATTGATTTATCTGCTTAATTCACAATGTGCAAGTTTTCCCAAGCTTTTTGTTATTTACATTAGTATATGCAACACTGAGCCAAAATACTATGTTACAAGTTTTATTTCCTCTTATGTTTAAATATATTTCTTTCTTAATTTTAGGCTGTATCTTACCAACGAAAAGCGGTTGTTGTGTGTGAGAGAATTTATGGCATCGATCATCCTGAAACAATAAATTCATATGTATGTATGTTTAGATATCCAGCTCATACTTTGACAAGGCCCTTTGGTATCAATTTGAAATTTCAAAAATAAGAAAAGCATCCTTCCGCAGATTTCAATTTATATTAATTTATATCCGCTGATATCTAAATGAGGTGTTGTTTAGTTTTTAGTCTTATTTTGTCTTAGTTTGCACTACCAAGCAGACATATGACCCTCTTTATGCAATCCACACGAGCATTCAACATGCTACAGTAGCTGTGTGTCCCAAGTGTATACAGAGCAGTTCACGGTACTGAACTGCTCTGTATATATGTTCTTCAATGCTTCACGGTATTGAAAGCTACAGTGTGTAGCCTTGTTCAGAATTATTGTCATTAAATTCGAGGTCATCATCTTGAAATCGAGATGTTTACTCCATTTTCTCTAGAGGATCCTGGTAATGAAATCCGTAAGCAATGTTGGTATTGCGAGTAAACAATTAACTACAATTTTCATGGTATCACTTTAGTTTCCCTTGGTTTCTAAATTTTTAACTTTTATCAGTAATTTGCTGATTATATTTTGCATGTCGTAATTTCTAGGTACACCTAGCATTGTATTGTTACAGTGGTGGACTTGTGAAAGGAGGACTGCAACTAATGTATAGAGCAAGATATTTAGCTCTGCTGGTATATGGAGAAGGGCACCCTGACCTGGCTACTTTCGATGTATGTTTCCATCTTTATTTCTGATGTACTGCAGACACGAAGCTGCTCTTTTCTCTTGAACTTTTTTGTTCATAAATGATGGTTCATTGAAAGAATAGATTCGTATCGCTTCTAGTTATAAGTGATATGTTTGATAGAACTTTTTATGTTTCTCCAAAGTGTTGTCCTGCTATTATTACGATCGTTTATGGAAATGATCAATGTCGCCATTTATTTCCTTTATCATGGCGCCAGGTTGGGCATCTTATTTCTCCTGTCATTTTATTCTTGGACCTACAAGCTAGCATTTTGAATGAAAATATATACTACACGCACTACTCCTAATGGTACCGGCGTTTGTCAGAAGCATTGATATGGAATTAGACTTGTTGTAAACGATAGATCCTAGTGGTGTAGCACAGTTTAATTTGATGGAGAATCATTGCCAATTATGAGTTAGTCATATTTCGTGCACATGGGAATATATAGAACAGTTATTAGTCCCAAGGGGTCTTGCGGCAATGGAGCATTCCTTCTCTAGATTATTGTGTCATATTCTATGGTTTGAAACATATGCTGAAAAGCCACTGGGGACAAACACATTTAGATAGCAATACAGTAAAACCCCGATAGCTCGTTCCCTCGATAGCTCGAACATTCACCACGTTGACCCAATACTGCACTTTTATTAAAATACCTTCCATTACTCGAACTCCCGATAACTTAAACTATTTTCTTTGGTCCCTTGAAGGCTCGAGTTATCGGGAGTTTACTGGTTTACTGTAACTGTATACTGATATTGGAGTACCATTTTGTATTTTGTTGTGTTGTACTAGAAACTAAAGGATCTTTGTCCCGCAGACGAATATTGGGCTTATGCTACACAGTCAAAGAGAATTTGATCTTTCGTTGAAATTCTTGGAGCGAGCTCTGAATGTCCATTTGAAATATTACGGGCCCGAAAGTCTGCAAACTGGGACGGTTCATCATTTGGTTGCACGTGCACACTTTTGTATTGGTGATTACAGAGCGGCTGTTACAAACGAAAAAACAACGTATGGTATTTACAGGAAGCTTTTTGGAGAAGAGAATCCCAGAACAAAAGAGAGCTCGGAATTTTTGAATCAGACGACGCACAGAGCAGTGAAACTTCAAAAGACAGTATGTGTTTTGTTTATAGCATAGCAGAAAATTTGTTTGTTTTACTCGAATTCCTTTATGCGAATTACTTTATAGTCTAGTTCTTTTCTATAAATGCTATCCTTCATATTGCTCCCCATAAAGATCTGCTCTCTTCTATAAATGCTTTCTTCTTTATACCTGAGGCCATATCAGTATCTTTGGCTGATAGTGCAATAGCATGTTTTGTGTGCTCCTGCTTTCTGGGCTTTAGTTTTAGGTTTTAATTTGCCATTTGCTGTTGACAGGAAATTCTTAGTGCGTAGCGGGTGCTCTTCGATGCCTAATTACTGGGTCGGAATTTAGGGGGGAGTTTCTAATTTTTCTGGAAAATTCATTTAGCTGGGGTTGGAATTAGCGGGGGGTCGGATTCATGTAATCACATGAATACATCAATTTATTAAATTGTTCTAAGCTGGTTCGTTTTCTCCTCCATTATGCAGCAAAATTCGCTAACAATTATGACTTCAATATGTCGGTGGAACAAGTAAAAGATAATGAAGAATCAATTTGAAGCAGTATCTGTAGAACAGTTGTTTTGCTATGAAAACAAACCGTAATGTAGCAGTCTGTTCAGCTTAAATTTGCAACAGTCAGTTGAGAGAATTGATAAAACAAACAGTTCTTGCAAAGAGGGATTATTCTCTTTACAGCTACTTTATGCGCTAAGTCCTCCAAGTTAATTGCCGGATCTTCATAAGAACACTGGGGGGGGGTTAGAGGAATTTTCAAAACCTAGTTAGCAGGGGGGGTGGCAATTATGCACCATAGAGTAATAGGTGGTGGTTAATGGGTAAATGGGTAAATGGGTATCGGTTTCTAACAAATTTTGATTAGCCATTTATGGTGCAATTTGTGTCATCGACCCAGAGGTCTGTCCAACAACTTTCACTTCTTTAAATCTAGATGTTACCACAGTCACAAATGGGGCTGGAAGTGGCTGATAGCGCCGGCAGTGACGCTGCTAGAAAACACTCGACGAGAATTCCTCACAGGAAATTTAAAACAGTTTCACTGCATTTAGTCAGTATTATGCCTCATCAAACAAAGTAACCAATTGGAAATATAACTTATATTTGCAGAAAATTTGTTTGGTATTGCTTCGCGGGAAGCTTTGAATTTCTATTTTGTTGCCAAGAAAACTTTTTTCAAGCCCTGGTCATAATGTAACAATATAAGCACGGTTTTTTTTCAATTGTAGATTAACGAGATCTCTGGAAAAGGCGCTGGTAGATCTGTTACCCCACCAAAAACAGGAATTTCCAAGGTCAGTATTGTTTTGATAGCTAAAAACTTGTTTGCATATTAGCATGGTGAGTTAATGCCTTAAGTTAGGAGTGCTTCAGGCCTAGTTACTCGACTGTATTCTGCCCAAGCTTTACAGAATTCCATCAAACCCTTTATAAGACATGTTACGACTGCAGTAGTTGGCCATTACCCTTGCCGGTCACTATCCGGTCACTGACTGGTCACTGCACAAACTGATAAGTGGGCTAATGGGTTTGACCTACTTTTCAAAGCAACCTTGCATGTGCCTTTGTATGTGTCTGGTACCTGCCTTGCAAGGAACTACCTCCTCCCTTCATTTCATTTTCACAATTCAACAACGCAACATGGCGTAGCGTGGCTCAAAACAGATGTAGTTGACTCTTTATTGCCCCCATTAAACCAAATTTGTAATTTTAGTTACTTTCAAGGAACAATTTTCTTTATATAATCATCCATATAACTCTTCTAGGTTCCTGATGAAAGTAGTGATAAAGAAATTTTAGGAGTTATCAATAGAATTGGTACTACACCAGAGGCGACTCCCGTCAAGTAAGTAATTCTTTAGCATTTTCTATGTTTTTATTAGGTGATATTGAGGAAAGGCCCTTAGGCCGTAAGTCTTTTGCATCGTATGCCAGTGGTTCCTTAACTTTTGACATAGGGTTGTATAGAGATCTCCTGCGACATACTTTTTCTAATGAAAGTCCCCTGGAGGTATCGACATATGTTATGATAAATATATTTTACAATAAAACAGATATCAACACTGATACAGGGTAATGAAACGAGCCAAAAAACCCACGGCAACCTCTGGCAGTCCCCTAAGGGACGTCAAAAATGATGTTCTACCTTCGTAGTTTCTTCAGTTTGCATATTAGAATATAAATGGAGGGTACAGTAAATCCCCGCATATAAGAACCTTCAAAAATAAGAACCAACAGCCTGTTTGTCCTGATTTATGCACCTTTTAAATAAGAACCTTTTCCAGCCTGATAAAATAACAGGTTCTTATTTAAAAGGTGCATAAATCAGGAAAAACAGGCTGTTGGTTCTTATTTTTGATATTAAGACTGGAAGACTGGAATTAGAGATGAGAAAGTTTCCCAAGTTCAATTGAAATGGTTGAATTTTTTGTTGGTGCCTTCGAAAAGGTTTAAAATGAACCTTCATATAAGAACCTTTATGCCCTGATGGTCATCTAAGTACCATTTAAATAAGAACCTAATTCAGCCTGAACCTCAAAAATTTAGGTTCTTATATGCTGGGATTTACTGTATCCTCATGATTATTAGCAAAGGTAGTTTCAAGTACGGGTGAATTTCAATATTCTCTCATAATGTTTGCGCTCACGCGGGACCTGAAATTGGATGCTCTCTGCACCCCAGTTGAAGCTGCGTTCCATAATGCTTTCATTTGGAACTGACCTCTTAGGGTCCGGTTCCACTTGAATGCGGTCACATATAGATGTTGTTGCACCTCTCTCCGATGTGATGTTGGTAGTATTGTTGTTCATCTTGTATGGGGAGTTGCAAATCTCTCCCTAAATGGCTGGAAGCTAAGAAGTTTGAACAATTTTGCACATTTTGTTGTTTTAGGGTGAAGACAGAAAATTTATGATTTCGCGAATAAGTAGGTAGCGATTCCTGGAATACTATGAGATAGGATGAGAATTTGACTTATATCAAAGGAGCGTGTCTTTAATTTGTTTTAGCGTGTTATGCGTGAATGCATTTCTCGTTGATGTGTTTGAATTGATGCTTAATTAATCGCGATGCGCTGTATGTGGGTCGTGGTCGTAAACTGCGTGGTATCTGCTAATCATTTCCTGGCATTGTTAATTGATGACAAATGCCTTAAAGTAGGTTGTATTCGCAGGAATGGTTGCATACCAGCATTTTGGAGGTATAGCCCTTTTCCTTCCTTGTGTACATGCAAAGTCCCTCAGAGTGGGCGTGTTTTCCCATAGTAATTTCGCATTTCCATGTTAGGTTCGCAAAAGGTTGTCAGTATTCCCCATATTCCCTCTTTGGTCATCATTAAGAAGTTCTTCATTTCCCCTGATAATTTTATATCTGTTTATCCCGACAGCCTCCTAGCCTTTTGTACCTAAGTGACCATGTTGATCCTTCAGCTGTGGATGGAACCAATAATCTATATTATACATGGACGTTTTGCCCCTTTAGCAGTTATCCCCCTTTCTACCTCCTTCCAGATCCACTCTTACTTGTAACTTTACGCACTCAGCATATAGAACACCCGTTCTTGGTATATAACTTAATTCGCCTAAATATTCAGTTTGCAAGCAATAGTAGTCTTCACAGAAATCTAATTAATTTTATTCAGAAATATTTACTTTAGTCTTTAATTACTGCAGTTATTCCAGGATATTTTCTCCCTCACCTTCCTGCATACTCACCTGTCCTTTTCCCCAAGCCCCCCTCTCTGCATTAATTCACAGGACACATAATTTTGCGGATTAATCTTTCTTGAAGTGTTCATATCTGTATGTTCTTATGGAGTTTGTTTATTCTGCACCAACTCACTATCATTAGAGTTCCTTTGTTTCTAATCTTCAAGTAGGTATGTGGAATCCTAAGTTAATTCTCAAAATTGCTAGTCCTTTTGTGTTCGGAAATAAGGGCACCAGAACCATGATTAGAATACATCAACAGATCACTTATCGTTGTCATTCAGAGGCGACGAGAGGGAGTTAGGGGCAGACTGCATGGGTCCGAACCTCAGAGAGGCTCCCAAAAGGTATGAAGTAATTCGTTAGTCATTGCAATGACTTCTCAGTTTCATAATGGCGCCACCAGGGGCCCACAAAACCTCTCACACAAAACCTCTCACAAAATACCTCTCAACGTGTCTAGTCTTAAAATAAGTTACCTAGCTGCACCTACTGCATGTTATTTCAATGCACCAGGTTCGACAAGTTATTTCAATTTTTGTCAATTTCTGCTGTGTTTTTGATGCTTAATGAAGAAATACCTGCCATATTTTGTATGCTAGAAATAAACGTTGAATATGTACGACCAAAGTTTACTTCTGCAATGCTTTGTACAGATATGATGTGCGTGCGTGTATGTTTACATCATCATTTGCTATCATCGCAGTTTCTGTCGAATTTTCTATCTGTTCTTCCCGAACATAACCACCATACGGTTGCAGATACTTTTTTAGATTTACCGAATTCGAGGGATGTATCACACGTACAAAAGTGTACAAGGTTTTTCCGATTATTTTTCGTTTTTTATCATTTGTTATGATTTTCTTCGATTTCTGTCTGATTATTTCACAAAGTTTAAAAGATTTTTGTGAGTTTCTGTGATTTTTTTTGTAGTTTTCTGTGATTTTTTGTGATTTTTTCGGTTTTCTGTGATTTGTGTCTTTATTTAACAATGTGTTAGAACTATCGACAAGCACTCAGTTACCTTTGACAGCCTTCCATATGAATTTACTATTAATTTTTAGTTTAATATGAATTTACTATTAATTTTTAGTTTAGTCTATTGTGATTAGCATAGCATCCAAATATATGTGACCTCAGATCAGACCTTTCTACTTTACCCACCAACGACCACCTTTCAACTGCGTTCCTTTTACTTCCAGGATCAAACCAATAAACATGACCCAATATTGGCAACACAGTAACGCTATACCCTTTGGCTTTTGATGACAAATGACCGAACTTGAAATTGATTCATTTTGATTGCAGATTGAAAAATGATGAAAATGAGCCAATTTTGGCCAACAAGTAAGGCTATAGCCTTGGTATTTTGGCCACAAATGAGCGACAAATGACCGAAATTGAAATTGATTGATTTTGATTGCAGATTGAAATGTGATGAAAATGAGCCAATTTTGGCCAAAAAGTAAGGCTATAGCCTTGGTATTTTGGCGAAACATGAGCGAAAAATGACCGAAATTGACATTGATTGATTTTGATTGCAGATTGAAAAGTGATGAAAATGAGGCACTTTTGGCCAAAAAGTAAGGCTATAGCCTTGGTATTTTGGCCAAAAATGAGCGACAACTCGCCGAAATTGACATTGATTCATTTTGATTGCAGATTGAAAAGTGATGACAATGAGCCAATTTTGGCCAAAAAGTAAGGCTATAGCCTTGGTATTTTGGCCAAAAATGAGCGACAAATGACCGAAATTGAAATTGATTGATTTTGATTGCAGATTGAAAAGTGATGAAGATGAGGCCATCTTGTCCAAAAAGTAAGGCTATAGCCTTGGTATTTTGGCCAAAACTGAGCGACAAATCACCGAAATTAAAATTGATTGATTTTGATTGCAGATTGAAAAGTGATGAAAATGAGCCAATTTTGGCCAAAAAGTTAGGCTATAGCCTTGGTATTTTGGCCAAAAATGAGCGAAAACTGACCGAAATTGAAATTGATTGATTTTGATTGCAGATTGAAAAGTGATGAAAATGAGCCAATTTTGGCCAAAAGATAAGGCTATAGCCTTGGTATTTTGGGCAAAACTGAGCGACAAATGACCGAAATTGAAATTGATTGACTTTGATTTCAGATTGAAAAGTGATGAAAATGAGCCAATTTTGGCCAAAAACAAAGGCTATAGCCTTGGTATTTTGGCCACAAATGTGCGACAAATGACCGAAATTCACATTTATTGATTTTGATTGCAGATTGAAAAGTGATGAAAATGAGGCCATTTTGTCCAAAAAGTAACGCTATAGCCTTGGTATTTTGGCCAAACATGAGCGAAAAATGACCGACATTGAAATTGATTGATTTTGATTGCAGATTGAAAAGTGATGACAATGAGGCAATTTTGGCCAAAAAGTAAGGCTATAGCCTTGGTATTTTGGCCAAACATGAGCGAAAAATGACCGAAATTAAAATTGATTGATTTTGATTGCAGATTGAAAAGTGATGAAAATGAGGCCATTTTGGCCAAAACGTAAGGCTATAGCCTTGGTATTTTGGCGAAACATGAGCGAAAAATGACCGAAATTGACATTGATTGATTTTGATTGCAGATTGAAAAGTGATGAAAATGAGGCACTTTTGGCCAAAAAGTAAGGCTATAGCCTTGGTATTTTGGCCAAAAATGAGCGACAACTCGCCGAAATTGACATTGATTCATTTTGATTGCAGATTGAAAAGTGATGACAATGAGCCAATTTTGGCCAAAAAGTAAGGCTATAGCCTTGGTATTTTGGCCAAAAATGAGCGACAAATGACCGAAATTGAAATTGATTGATTTTGATTGCAGATTGAAAAGTGATGAAGATGAGGCCATCTTGTCCAAAAAGTAAGGCTATAGCCTTGGTATTTTGGCCAAAACTGAGCGACAAATCACCGAAATTAAAATTGATTGATTTTGATTGCAGATTGAAAAGTGATGAAAATGAGCCAATTTTGGCCAAAAAGTTAGGCTATAGCCTTGGTATTTTGGCCAAAAATGAGCGAAAACTGACCGAAATTGAAATTGATTGATTTTGATTGCAGATTGAAAAGTGATGAAAATGAGCCAATTTTGGCCAAAAAATAAGGCTATAGCCTTGGTATTTTGGCCAAACATGAGCGACAAATGACCGACATTGAAATTGATTGATTTTGATTGCAGATTGAAAAGTGATGAAAATGAGCCAATTTTGGCCAAAAACAAAGGCTATAGCCTTGGTATTTTGGCCACAAATGTGCGACAAATGACCGAAATTCACATTTATTGATTTTGATTGCAGATTGAAAAGTGATGAAAATGAGGCCATTTTGTCCAAAAAGTAACGCTATAGCCTTGGTATTTTGGCCAAACATGAGCGAAAAATGACCGACATTGAAATTGATTGATTTTGATTGCAGATTGACAAGTGATGACAATGAGGCAATTTTGGCCAAAAAGTAAGGCTATAGCCTTGGTATTTTGGCCAAACATGAGCGAAAAATGACCGAAATTAAAATTGATTGATTTTGATTGCAGATTGAAAAGTGATGAAAATGAGGCCATTTTGGCCAAAACGTAAGGCTATAGCCTTGCTATTTTGGCCAAAAATGAGCGAAAAATGACCGAAATTGACATTGATTGATTTTGATTGCAGATTGAAAAGTGATGAAAATGAGCCAATTTTGGCCAAAAAGTAAGGCTATAGCCTTGGTATTTTGGCCAAAAATGAGCGACAAATGACCCAAATTGAAATTGATTGACTTTGATTCCAGATTGAAAAGTGATGACAATGAGCCAATGTTTGCCACAAAGTAAGGCTATAGCCTTCCTTTTTTGGCCAAACATGAGCGACAAATGACCGAAATTGAAATTGATTGATTTTGATTGCAGATTGAAAAGTGATGAAACCGAGCCAATTTTGGCCAAAAAGTAAGGCTATAGCCTTGGTATTTTGGCCACAAATGAGCGACAAATGACTGAAATTGAAATTGATTGATATTGATTGCAGATTGAAAAGTGATGAAAATGAAGCAATTTTGGCCAAAAAGTAAGGCTATAGCCTTGGCAATTTGGCCACAAATGAGCGGCAATTGACCGAAATTGAAATTGATTGATTTTGATTGCAGATTGAAATGTGATGAAAGTGAGCCAATTTTGGCCAAAAAGTAAGGCTATAGCCTTGGTATTTTGGCGAAACATGAGCGAAATATGACCGAAATTGACATTGATTGATTTTGATTGCAGATTGAAAAGTGATGAAAATGAGGCACGTTTGGCCAAAAAGTAAGGCTATAGCCTTGGTATTTTGGCCAAAAATGAGCGACAACTCGCCGAAATTGACATTGATTGATTTTGATTGCAGATTGAAAAGTGATGACAATGAGCCAATTTTGGCCAAAAAGTAAGGCTATAGCCTTGGTATTTTGGCCAAAAATGAGCGACAAATGACCGAAATTGAAATTGATTGATTTTGATTGCAGATTGAAAAGTGATGAAGATGAGGCCATCTTGTCCAAAACGTAAGGCTATAGCCTTGGTATTTTGGCCAAAAATGAGCGAAAAATGACCGACATTGAAATTGATTGATTTTGATTGCAGATTGAAAAGTGATGAAAATGAGCCAATTCTGGCCAAAAAGTAAGGCTATAGCCTTGGTATTTTGGCCAAAACTGAGCGACAAATGACCGAAATTAAAATTGATTGATTTTGATTGCAGATTGAAAAGTGATGAAAATGAGCCAATTTTGGCCAAAAAGTTAGGCTATAGCCTTGGTATTTTGGCCACAAATGAGCGAAAACTGACCGACATTGAAATTGATTGATTTTGATTGCAGATTGAAAAGTGATGACAATGAGCCAATTTTGGCCAAAATATAAGGCTATAGCCTTGGTATTTTGGGCAAAACTGAGCGACAAATGACCGAAATTGAAATTGATTGACTTTGATTGCAGATTGAAAAGTGATGAAAATGAGCCAATTTTGGCCAAAAACTAAGGCTATAGCCTTGGTATTTTGGCCAAAAATGTGCGACAAATGACCGAAATTCACATTTATTGATTTTGATTGCAGATTGAAAAGTGATGAAAATGAGGCCATTTTGTCCAAAAAGTAACGCTATAGCCTTGGTATTTTGGCCAAAAATGAGCGAAAAATGACCGACATTGAAATTGATTGATTTTGATTGCAGATTGAAAAGTGATGACAATGAGGCAATGTTGGCCAAAAAGTAAGGCTATAGCCTTGGTATTTTGGCCAAACATAAGCGACAAATGACCGAAATTAAAATTGATTGATTTTGATTGCAGATTGAAAAGTGATGAAAATGAGGCCATTTTGGCCAAAACGTAAGGCTATAGCCTTGGTATTTTGGCCAAAAATGAGCGAAAAATGACCGAAATTGACATTGATTGATTTTGATTGCAGATTGAAAAGTGATGAACATGAGCCAATTTTGGCCAAAAAGTAAGGCTATAGCCTTGGTATTTTGGCCAAATATGAGCGACAAATGACCCAAATTGAAATTGATTGATATTGATTGCAGATTGAAAAGTGATGAAAATGAAGCAATTTTGGCCAAAAAGTAAGGCTATAGCCTTGGCAATTTGGCCACAAATGAGCGGCAATTGACCGAAATTGAAATTGATTGATTTTGATTGCAGATTGAAATTTGATGAAAATGAGCCAATTTTGGCCAAAAAGTAAGGCTATAGCCTTGGTATTTTGGCGAAACATGAGCGAAAAATGACCGAAATTGACATTGATTGATTTTGATTGCAGATTGAAAAGTGATGAAAATGAGGCACTTTTGGCCAAAAAGTAAGGCTATAGCCTTGGTATTTTGGCCAAAAATGAGGGACAACTCGCCGAAATTGACATTGATTCATTTTGATTGCAGATTGAAAAGTGATGACAATGAGCCAATTTTGGCCAAAAAGTAAGGCTATAGCCTTGGTATTTTGGCCAAAAATGAGCGACAAATGACCGAAATTGAAATTGATTGATTTTGATTGCAGATTGAAAAGTGATGAAGATGAGGCCATCTTGTCCAAAAAGTAAGGCTATAGCCTTGGTATTTTGGCCAAAAATGAGCGAAAAATGACCGACATTGAAATTGATTGATTTTGATTGCAGATTGAAAAGTGATGACAATGAGGCAATTTTGGCCGAAAAGTAAGGCTATAGCCTTGGTATTTTGGCCAAAACTGAGCGACAAATGACCGAAATTAAAATTGATTGATTTTGATTGCAGATTGAAAAGTGATGAAAATGAGCCAATTTTGGCCAAAAAGTTAGGCTATAGCCTTGGTATTTTGGCCACAAATGAGCGAAAACTGACCGAAATTCAAATTGATTGATTTTGATTGCAGATTGAAAAGTGATGAAAATGAGCCAATTTTGGCCAAAATATAAGGCTATAGCCTTGGTATTTTGGGCAAAACTGAGCGACAAATGACAGAAATTGAAATTGATTGACTTTGATTGCAGATTGAAAAGTGATGAAAATGAGCCAATTTTGGCCAAAAACTAAGGCTATAGCCTTGGTATTTTGGCCAAAAATGTGCGACAAATGACCGAAATTCACATTTATTGATTTTGATTGCAGATTGAAAAGTGATGAAAATGACGCCATTTTGTCCAAAAAGTAACGCTATAGCCTTGGTATTTTGGCCAAAAATGAGCGAAAAATGACCGACATTGAAATTGATTGATTTTGATTGCAGATTGAAAAGTGATGAAGATGAGGCCATCTTGTCCAAAAAGTACGGCTATAGCCTTGGTATTTTGGCCAAAAATGAGCGACAACTCGCCGAAATTGACATTGATTCATTTTGATTGCAGATTGAAAAGTGATGACAATGAGCCAATTTTGGCCAAAAAGTAAGGCTATAGCCTTGGTATTTTGGCCAAAAATGAGCGACAAATGACCGAAATTGAAATTGATTGATTTTGATTGCAGATTGAAAAGTGATGAAGATGAGGCCATCTTGTCCAAAAAGTAAGGCTATAGCCTTGGTATTTTGGCCAAAAATGAGCGAAAAATGACCGACATTGAAATTGATTGATTTTGATTGCAGATTGAAAAGTGATGACAATGAGGCAATTTTGGCCAAAAAGTAAGGCTATAGCCTTGGTATTTTGGCCAAAACTGAGCGACAAATGACCGAAATTAAAATTGATTGATTTTGATTGCAGATTGAAAAGTGATGAAAATGAGCCAATTTTGGCCAAAAAGTTAGGCTATAGCCTTGGTATTTTGGCCACAAATGAGCGAAAACTGACCGAAATTGACATTGATTGATTTTGATTGCAGATTGAAAAGTGATGAAAATGAGCCAATTTTGGCCAAAATATAAGGCTATAGCCTTGGTATTTTGGGCAAAACTGAGCGACAAATGACCGAAATTGAAATTGATTGACTTTGATTGCAGATTGAAAAGTGATGAAAATGAGCCAATTTTGGCCAAAAACTAAGGCTATAGCCTTGGTATTTTGGCCAAAAATGTGCGACAAATGACCGAAATTCACATTTATTGATTTTGATTGCAGATTGAAAAGTGATGAAAATGAGGCCATTTTGTCCAAAAAGTAACGCTATAGCCTTGGTATTTTGGCCAAAAATGAGCGAAAAATGACCGACATTGAAATTGATTGATTTTGATTGCAGATTGAAAAGTGATGACAATGAGGCAATTTTGGCCAAAAAGTAAGGCTATAGCCTTGGTATTTTGGCCAAACATGAGCGAAAAATGACCGAAATTAAAATTGATTGATTTTGATTGCAGATTGAAAAGTGATGACAATGAGGCAATTTTGGCCAATAAGTAAGGCTATAGCCTTGGTATTTTGGCCAAATATGAGCGACAAATGACCCAAATTGAAATTGATTGACTTTGATTCCAGATTGAAAAGTGATGACAATGAGCCAATGTTTGCCAAAAAGTAAGGCTATAGCCTTGCTTTTTTGGCCAAATATGAGCGACAAATGACCGACATTGAAATTGATTGATTTTGATTGCAGATTGAAAAGTGATGAAAATGAGCCAATTTTGGCCAAAAAGTAAGCCTATAGCCTTGGTATTTTGGCCACAAATGAGCGACAAATGACCGAAATTGAAATTGATTGATATTGATTGCAGATTACAAAGTGATGAAAATGAGGCAATTTTGGCCAGAAAGTAAGGCTATAGCCTTGGTATTTTGGCCACAAATGAGCGACAAATGACCGAAATTGAAATTGATTGACTTAGATTGCAGGTTGAAAAGTGATGAAAATGAGGCCATTTTGTCCAAAAAGTAACGCTATAGCCTTGGTATTTTGGCCAAAAATGAGCGACAAATGACCGACATTGAAATTGATTGATTTTGATTGCAGATTGAAAAGTGATGACAATGAGGCAATTTTGGCCAAAAAGTAAGGCTATAGCCTTGGTATTTTGGCCAAATATGAGCGACAAATGACCCAAATTGAAATTGATTGACTTTGATTCCAGATTGAAAAGTGATGACAATGAGCCAATGTTTCCAAAAAGTAAGGCTATAGCCTTTCTTTTTTGGCCAAATATGAGCGACAAATGACCGAAATTGAAATTGATTGAGTTTGATTGCAGATTGAAAAGTGATGAAAATGAGCCAATTTTGGCCAAAAAGTAAGCCTATAGCCTTGGTATTTTGGCCAAACATGAGCGAAAAATGACCGAAATTAAAATTGATTGATTTTGATTGCAGATTGAAAAGTGATGAAAATGAGGCCATTTTGTCCACAACGTAACGCTATAGCCTTGGTATTTTGGCCAAAAATGAGCGACAAATGACCGAAATTGAAATTGATTGATTTTGATTGCAGATTGAAAAGTGATGAAAATGAGCCAATTTTGGCCAAAAAGTAAGGCTATAGCCTTGGTATTTTGGCCACAAATGGGCGACAAATGACCGAAATTGAAATTGATTGATATTGATTGCAAATTACAAAGTGATGAACATGAGGCAATTTTGGCCAGAAAGTAAGGCTATAGCCTTGGTATTTTGGCCACAAATGAGCGACAAATGACCGAAATTGAAATTGATTGATTTTGATTGCAGATTGAAAAGTGATGAACATGAGCCAATTTTGGCCGAGAAGTAAGGCTATGGCCTTGGTATTTTGGCCAAATATGAGCGACAAATGACCGAAATTGAAATTGATTGACTTTGATTGCAGATTGAAAAGTGATGAACATGAAGCAATTTTGGCCAAAAAGTAAGGCTATAGCCTTGGTATTTTGGCCAAAAATGAGCGACAAATGACCGAAATTGAAATTGATTGATTTTGATTGCAGATTGAAAAGTGATGAAGATGAGGCCATCTTGTCCAAAAAGTAAGGCTATAGCCTTGGTATTTTGGCCAAAAATGAGCGAAAAATGACCGACATTGAAATTGATTGATTTTGATTGCAGATTGAAAAGTGATGACAATGAGGCAATTTTGGCCAAAAAGTAAGGCTATAGCCTTGGTATTTTGGCCAAAACTGAGCGACAAATGACCGAAATTAAAATTGATTGATTTTGATTGCAGATTGAAAAGTGATGAAAATGAGCCAATTTTGGCCAAAAAGTTAGGCTATAGCCTTGGTATTTTGGCCACAAATGAGCGAAAACTGACCGAAATTGACATTGATTGATTTTGATTGCAGATTGAAAAGTGATGAAAATGAGCCAATTTTGGCCAAAATATAAGGCTATAGCCTTGGTATTTTGGGCAAAACTGAGCGACAAATGACCGAAATTGAAATTGATTGACTTTGATTGCAGATTGAAAAGTGATGAAAATGAGCCAATTTTGGCCAAAAACTAAGGCTATAGCCTTGGTATTTTGGCCAAAAATGTGCGACAAATGACCGAAATTCACATTTATTGATTTTGATTGCAGATTGAAAAGTGATGAAAATGAGGCCATTTTGTCCAAAAAGTAACGCTATAGCCTTGGTATTTTGGCCAAAAATGAGCGAAAAATGACCGACATTGAAATTGATTGATTTTGATTGCAGATTGAAAAGTGATGACAATGAGGCAATTTTGGCCAAAAAGTAAGGCTATAGCCTTGGTATTTTGGCCAAACATGAGCGAAAAATGACCGAAATTAAAATTGATTGATTTTGATTGCAGATTGAAAAGTGATGACAATGAGGCAATTTTGGCCAATAAGTAAGGCTATAGCCTTGGTATTTTGGCCAAATATGAGCGACAAATGACCCAAATTGAAATTGATTGACTTTGATTCCAGATTGAAAAGTGATGACAATGAGCCAATGTTTGCCAAAAAGTAAGGCTATAGCCTTGCTTTTTTGGCCAAATATGAGCGACAAATGACCGACATTGAAATTGATTGATTTTGATTGCAGATTGAAAAGTGATGAAAATGAGCCAATTTTGGCCAAAAAGTAAGCCTATAGCCTTGGTATTTTGGCCACAAATGAGCGACAAATGACCGAAATTCACATTTATTGATTTTGATTGCAGATTACAAAGTGATGAAAATGAGGCAATTTTGGCCAGAAAGTAAGGCTATAGCCTTGGTATTTTGGCCACAAATGAGCGACAAATGACCGAAATTGAAATTGATTGACTTAGATTGCAGGTTGAAAAGTGATGAAAATGAGGCCATTTTGTCCAAAAAGTAACGCTATAGCCTTGGTATTTTGGCCAAAAATGAGCGACAAATGACCGACATTGAAATTGATTGATTTTGATTGCAGATTGAAAAGTGATGACAATGAGGCAATTTTGGCCAAAAAGTAAGGCTATAGCCTTGGTATTTTGGCCAAATATGAGCGACAAATGACCCAAATTGAAATTGATTGACTTTGATTCCAGATTGAAAAGTGATGACAATGAGCCAATGTTTCCAAAAAGTAAGGCTATAGCCTTTCTTTTTTGGCCAAATATGAGCGACAAATGACCGAAATTGAAATTGATTGAGTTTGATTGCAGATTGAAAAGTGATGAAAATGAGCCAATTTTGGCCAAAAAGTAAGCCTATAGCCTTGGTATTTTGGCCAAACATGAGCGAAAAATGACCGAAATTAAAATTGATTGATTTTGATTGCAGATTGAAAAGTGATGAAAATGAGGCCATTTTGTCCACAACGTAACGCTATAGCCTTGGTATTTTGGCCAAAAATGAGCGACAAATGACCGAAATTGAAATTGATTGATTTTGATTGCAGATTGAAAAGTGATGAAAATGAGCCAATTTTGGCCAAAAAGTAAGGCTATAGCCTTGGTATTTTGGCCACAAATGGGCGACAAATGACCGAAATTGAAATTGATTGATATTGATTGCAAATTACAAAGTGATGAACATGAGGCAATTTTGGCCAGAAAGTAAGGCTATAGCCTTGGTATTTTGGCCACAAATGAGCGACAAATGACCGAAATTGAAATTGATTGATTTTGATTGCAGATTGAAAAGTGATGAACATGAGCCAATTTTGGCCGAGAAGTAAGGCTATGGCCTTGGTATTTTGGCCAAATATGAGCGACAAATGACCGAAATTGAAATTGATTGACTTTGATTGCAGATTGAAAAGTGATGAACATGAAGCAATTTTGGCCAAAAAGTAAGGCTATAGCCTTGGTATTTTGGCCAAAAATGAGCGACAAATGACCGACATTGAAATTGATTGATTTTGATTGCAGATTGAAAAGTGATGAAAATGAGGCCATTTTGTCCACAACGTAACGCTATAGCCTTGGTATTTTGGCCAAAAATGAGCGAAAAATGACCGAAATTAAAATTGATTGATTTTGATTGCAGATTGAAAAGTGATGAAAATGAGGCCATTTTGGCAAAAACGTAAGGCTATAGCCTTGCTATTTTGGCCAAAAATGAGCGAAAAATGACCGAAATTGAAATTGATTGATTTTGATTGCAGATTGAAAAGTGATGAACATGAGCCAATTTTGGCCGAGAAGTAAGGCTATGGCCTTGGTATTTTGGCCAACTATGAGCGACAAATGACCGAAATTGAAATTGATTGACTTTGATTGCAGATTGAAAAGTGATGAACATGAAGCAATTTTGGCCAAAAAGTAAGGCTATAGCCTTGGTATTTTGGCCAAAAATGAGCGAAAAATGACCGACATTGAAATTGATTGATTTTGATTGCAGATTGAAAAGTGATGAAAATGAGGCCATTTTGTCCAAAAAGTAACGCTATAGCCTTGGTATTTTGGCCAAACATGAGCGAAAAATGACCGACATTGAAATTGATTGATTTTGATTGCAGATTGACAAGTGATGACAATGAGGCAATTTTGGCCAAAAAGTAAGGCTATAGCCTTGGTATTTTGGCCAAACATGAGCGAAAAATGACCGAAATTAAAATTGATTGATTTTGATTGCAGATTGAAAAGTGATGAAAATGAGGCCATTTTGGCCAAAACGTAAGGCTATAGCCTTGCTATTTTGGCCAAAAATGAGCGAAAAATGACCGAAATTGACATTGATTGATTTTGATTGCAGATTGAAAAGTGATGAAAATGAGCCAATTTTGGCCAAAAAGTAAGGCTATAGCCTTGGTATTTTCGCCAAATATGAGCGACAAATGACCCAAATTGAAATTGATTGACTTTGATTCCAGATTGAAAAGTGATGACAATGAGCCAATGTTTGCCACAAAGTAAGGCTATAGCCTTCCTTTTTTGGCCAAACATGAGCGACAAATGACCGAAATTGAAATTGATTGATTTTGATTGCAGATTGAAAAGTGATGAAACCGAGCCAATTTTGGCCAAAAAGTAAGGCTATAGCCTTGGTATTTTGGCCACAAATGAGCGACAAATGACTGAAATTGAAATTGATTGATATTGATTGCAGATTGAAAAGTGATGAAAATGAAGCAATTTTGGCCAAAAAGTAAGGCTATAGCCTTGGCAATTTGGCCACAAATGAGCGGCAATTGACCGAAATTGAAATTGATTGATTTTGATTGCAGATTGAAATGTGATGAAAGTGAGCCAATTTTGGCCAAAAAGTAAGGCTATAGCCTTGGTATTTTGGCGAAACATGAGCGAAATATGACCGAAATTGACATTGATTGATTTTGATTGCAGATTGAAAAGTGATGAAAATGAGGCACGTTTGGCCAAAAAGTAAGGCTATAGCCTTGGTATTTTGGCCAAAAATGAGCGACAACTCGCCGAAATTGACATTGATTGATTTTGATTGCAGATTGAAAAGTGATGACAATGAGCCAATTTTGGCCAAAAAGTAAGGCTATAGCCTTGGTATTTTGGCCAAAAATGAGCGACAAATGACCGAAATTGAAATTGATTGATTTTGATTGCAGATTGAAAAGTGATGAAGATGAGGCCATCTTGTCCAAAACGTAAGGCTATAGCCTTGGTATTTTGGCCAAAAATGAGCGAAAAATGACCGACATTGAAATTGATTGATTTTGATTGCAGATTGAAAAGTGATGAAAATGAGCCAATTCTGGCCAAAAAGTAAGGCTATAGCCTTGGTATTTTGGCCAAAACTGAGCGACAAATGACCGAAATTAAAATTGATTGATTTTGATTGCAGATTGAAAAGTGATGAAAATGAGCCAATTTTGGCCAAAAAGTTAGGCTATAGCCTTGGTATTTTGGCCACAAATGAGCGAAAACTGACCGACATTGAAATTGATTGATTTTGATTGCAGATTGAAAAGTGATGACAATGAGCCAATTTTGGCCAAAATATAAGGCTATAGCCTTGGTATTTTGGGCAAAACTGAGCGACAAATGACCGAAATTGAAATTGATTGACTTTGATTGCAGATTGAAAAGTGATGAAAATGAGCCAATTTTGGCCAAAAACTAAGGCTATAGCCTTGGTATTTTGGCCAAAAATGTGCGACAAATGACCGAAATTCACATTTATTGATTTTGATTGCAGATTGAAAAGTGATGAAAATGAGGCCATTTTGTCCAAAAAGTAACGCTATAGCCTTGGTATTTTGGCCAAAAATGAGCGAAAAATGACCGACATTGAAATTGATTGATTTTGATTGCAGATTGAAAAGTGATGACAATGAGGCAATGTTGGCCAAAAAGTAAGGCTATAGCCTTGGTATTTTGGCCAAACATAAGCGACAAATGACCGAAATTAAAATTGATTGATTTTGATTGCAGATTGAAAAGTGATGAAAATGAGGCCATTTTGGCCAAAACGTAAGGCTATAGCCTTGGTATTTTGGCCAAAAATGAGCGAAAAATGACCGAAATTGACATTGATTGATTTTGATTGCAGATTGAAAAGTGATGAACATGAGCCAATTTTGGCCAAAAAGTAAGGCTATAGCCTTGGTATTTTGGCCAAATATGAGCGACAAATGACCCAAATTGAAATTGATTGATATTGATTGCAGATTGAAAAGTGATGAAAATGAAGCAATTTTGGCCAAAAAGTAAGGCTATAGCCTTGGCAATTTGGCCACAAATGAGCGGCAATTGACCGAAATTGAAATTGATTGATTTTGATTGCAGATTGAAATTTGATGAAAATGAGCCAATTTTGGCCAAAAAGTAAGGCTATAGCCTTGGTATTTTGGCGAAACATGAGCGAAAAATGACCGAAATTGACATTGATTGATTTTGATTGCAGATTGAAAAGTGATGAAAATGAGGCACTTTTGGCCAAAAAGTAAGGCTATAGCCTTGGTATTTTGGCCAAAAATGAGGGACAACTCGCCGAAATTGACATTGATTCATTTTGATTGCAGATTGAAAAGTGATGACAATGAGCCAATTTTGGCCAAAAAGTAAGGCTATAGCCTTGGTATTTTGGCCAAAAATGAGCGACAAATGACCGAAATTGAAATTGATTGATTTTGATTGCAGATTGAAAAGTGATGAAGATGAGGCCATCTTGTCCAAAAAGTAAGGCTATAGCCTTGGTATTTTGGCCAAAAATGAGCGAAAAATGACCGACATTGAAATTGATTGATTTTGATTGCAGATTGAAAAGTGATGACAATGAGGCAATTTTGGCCGAAAAGTAAGGCTATAGCCTTGGTATTTTGGCCAAAACTGAGCGACAAATGACCGAAATTAAAATTGATTGATTTTGATTGCAGATTGAAAAGTGATGAAAATGAGCCAATTTTGGCCAAAAAGTTAGGCTATAGCCTTGGTATTTTGGCCACAAATGAGCGAAAACTGACCGAAATTCAAATTGATTGATTTTGATTGCAGATTGAAAAGTGATGAAAATGAGCCAATTTTGGCCAAAATATAAGGCTATAGCCTTGGTATTTTGGGCAAAACTGAGCGACAATTGACAGAAATTGAAATTGATTGACTTTGATTGCAGATTGAAAAGTGATGAAAATGAGCCAATTTTGGCCAAAAACTAAGGCTATAGCCTTGGTATTTTGGCCAAAAATGTGCGACAAATGACCGAAATTCACATTTATTGATTTTGATTGCAGATTGAAAAGTGATGAAAATGACGCCATTTTGTCCAAAAAGTAACGCTATAGCCTTGGTATTTTGGCCAAAAATGAGCGAAAAATGACCGACATTGAAATTGATTGATTTTGATTGCAGATTGAAAAGTGATGAAGATGAGGCCATCTTGTCCAAAAAGTACGGCTATAGCCTTGGTATTTTGGCCAAAAATGAGCGACAACTCGCCGAAATTGACATTGATTCATTTTGATTGCAGATTGAAAAGTGATGACAATGAGCCAATTTTGGCCAAAAAGTAAGGCTATAGCCTTGGTATTTTGGCCAAAAATGAGCGACAAATGACCGAAATTGAAATTGATTGATTTTGATTGCAGATTGAAAAGTGATGAAGATGAGGCCATCTTGTCCAAAAAGTGGCTATAGCCTTGGTATTTTGGCCAAAATGAGCGAAAAATGACCGACATTGAAATTGATTGATTTTGATTGCAGATTGAAAAGTGATGACAATGAGGCTATTTTGGCCAAAAAGTAAGCTATAGCCTTGGTATTTTGGCCAAAACTGAGCGACAAATGACCGAAATTAAAATTGATTGATTTTGATTGCAGATTGAAAAGTGATGAAAATGAGCCAATTTTGGCCAAAAAGTTAGGCTATAGCCTTGTATTTTGGCCACAAATGAGCGAAAACTGACCGAAATTGACATTGATTGATTTTGATTGCAGATTGAAAAGTGATGAAAATGAGCCAATTTTGGCCAAAATATAAGGCTATAGCCTTGGTATTTTGGGCAAAACTGAGCGACAAATGACCGAAATTGAAATTGATTGACTTTGATTGCAGATTGAAAAGTGATGAAAATGAGCCAATTTTGGCCAAAAACTAAGGCTATAGCCTTGGTATTTTGGCCAAAAATGTGCGACAAATGACCGAAATTCACATTTATTGATTTTGATTGCAGATTGAAAAGTGATGAAAATGAGGCCATTTTGTCCAAAAAGTAACGCTATAGCCTTGGTATTTTGGCCAAAAATGAGCGAAAAATGACCGACATTGAAATTGATTGATTTTGATTGCAGATTGAAAAGTGATGACAATGAGGCAATTTTGGCCAAAAAGTAAGGCTATAGCCTTGGTATTTTGGCCAAACATGAGCGAAAAATGACCGAAATTAAAATTGATTGATTTTGATTGCAGATTGAAAAGTGATGACAATGAGGCAATTTTGGCCATAAGTAAGGCTATAGCCTTGGTATTTTGGCCAAATATGAGCGACAAATGACCCAAATTGAAATTGATTGACTTTGATTCCAGATTGAAAAGTGATGACAATGAGCCAAGTTTGCCAAAAAGTAAGGCTATAGCCTTGCTTTTTTGGCCAAATATGAGCGACAAATGACCGACATTGAAATTGATTGATTTTGATTGCAGATTGAAAAGTGATGAAAATGAGCCAATTTTGGCCAAAAAGTAAGCCTATAGCCTTGGTATTTTGGCCACAAATGAGCGACAAATGACCGAAATTGAAATTGATTGATATTGATTGCAGATTACAAAGTGATGAAAATGAGGCAATTTGGCCAGAAAGTAAGGCTATAGCCTTGGTATTTTGGCCACAAATGAGCGACAAATGACCGAAATTGAAATTGATTGACTTAGATTGCAGATTGAAAAGTGATGAAAATGAGCCAATTTTGGCCAAAAACTAAGGCTATAGCCTTGGTATTTTGCCAAAAATGTGCGACAAATGACCGAAATTCACATTTATTGATTTTGATTGCAGATTGAAAAGTGATGAAAATGAGCCACTTGTGGCCAAAAAGTAAGGCTAGAGCCTTGCTATTTTGGCCAAAAATGAGGCGAAAAATGACCGACTTGAAATTGATTGATTTTTGGATTGCAGGTTGAAAAGTGATGAAAATGAGGGCCATTTTGTCCAAAAAGTAACGCCTATAGCCCTTGGTATTTTGGCCAAAAATGAGCGACAATGACCGACATTGAAATTGATTGATTTGATTGCAGATTGAAAAGTGATGACAATGAGGCAATTTTTGGCCAAAAAGTAAGGCTATAGCCTTGGTATTTTGGGCCAAATATGAGCGACAAATGACCCAAATTGAAATTGATTGACTTTGATTCCAGATTGAAAAGTGATGACAATGAGCCAATGTTTCCAAAAAGTAAGGCTATAGCCTTGCTTTTTTGGCCAAATATGAGCGACAAATGACCGAAATTGAAATTGATTGAGTTTGATTGCAGATTGAAAAGTGATGAAAATGAGCCAATTTTGCCAAAAAGTAAGCCTATAGCCTTGGTATTTTGGCCAAACATGAGCGAAAAATGACCGAAATTAAAATTGATTGATTTTGATTGCAGATTGAAAAGTGATGAAAATGAGGCCATTTTGTCCACAACGTAACGCTATAGCCTTGGTATTTTGGCCAAAAATGAGCGACAAATGACCGAAATTGAAAATTGATTGATTTTGATTGCAGATTGAAAAGTGATGAAAATGAGCCAATTTTGGCCAAAAAGTAAGGCTATAGCCTTGGTATTTTGGCCACAAATGGGCGACAAATGACCGAAATTGAAATTGATTGATATTGATTGCAAATTACAAAGTGATGAACATGAGGCAATTTTGGCCAGAAAGTAAGGCTATAGCCTTGGTATTTTGGCCACAATGAGCGACAAATGACCGAAATTGAAATTGATTGATTTTGATTGGCAGATTGAAAAGTGATGAACATGAGCCAATTTTGGCCGAGAAGTAAGGCTATGGCCTTGGTATTTTGGCCCAAATATGAGCGACAAATGACCGAAATTGAAATTGATTGACTTTGATTGCAGATTGAAAAGTGTATGAACATGAAGCAATTTTGGCCAAAAAGTAAGGCTATAGCCTTGGTATTTTGGCCAAAAATGAGCGACAAATGACCGACATTGAAATTGATTGATTTTGATTGCAGATTGAAAAGTGATGAAAATGAGGCCATTTTGTCCACAACGTAACGCTATAGCCTTGGTATTTTGGCCAAAAATGAGCGAAAAATGACCGAAATTAAAATTGATTGATTTTGATTGCAGATTGAAAAGTGATGAAAATGAGGCCATTTTGGCCAAAACGTAAGGCTATAGCCTTGCTATTTTGGCCAAAAATGAGCGAAAAATGACCGAAATTGAAATTGATTGATTTTGATTGCAGATTGAAAAGTGATGAACATGAGCCAATTTTGGCCGAGAAGTAAGGCTATGGCCTTGGTATTTTGGCCAACTATGAGCGACAAATGACCGACATTGAAATTGATTGACTTTGATTGCAGATTGAAAAGTGATGAACATGAAGCAATTTTGGCCAAAAAGTAAGGCTATAGCTTGGTATTTTGGCCAAAAATGAGCGAAAAATGACCGACATTGAAATTGATTGATTTTGATTGCAGATTGAAAAGTGATGAAAATGAGGCCATTTTGTCCACAACGTAACGCTATAGCCTTGGTATTTTGGCCAAAATGAGCGTAAACTGACCGAAATTGAAATTGATTGATTTTGATTGCAGATTGAAAAGTGATGACAATGAGCCAATTTTGGCCAAAATATAAGGCTATAGCCTTGGTATTTTGGGCAATACTGAGCGACAAATGACCGAAATTGAAATTGATTGACTTTGATTGCAGATTGAAAAGTGATGAAAATGAGCCAATTTTGGCCAAAAACTAAGGCTATAGCCTTGGTATTTTGGCCAAAAATGTGCGACAAATGACCGAAATTCACATTTATTGATTTTGATTGCAGATTGAAAAGTGATGAAAATGAGGCCATTTTGTCCAAAAAGTAACGCTATAGCCTTGGTATTTTGGCCAAAAATGAGCGAAAAATGACCGACATTGAAATTGATTGATTTTGATTGCAGATTGAAAAGTGATGAAAATGAGGCCATTTTGTCCACAACGTAACGCTATAGCCTTGGTATTTTGGCCAAAAATGAGCGAAAACTGACCGAAATTGAAATTGATTGATTTTGATTGCAGATTGAAAAGTGATGACAATGAGCCAATTTTGGCCAAAATATAAGGCTATAGCCTTGGTATTTTGGGGCAAAACTGAGCGACAAATGACCGAAATTGAAATTGATTGACTTTGATTGCAGATTGAAAAGTGATGAAAATGAGCCAATTTTGGCCAAAACCTAAGGCTATAGCCTTGGTATTTTGGCCAAAAAGTGCGACAAATGACCGAAATTCACATTTATTGATTTTGATTGCAGATTGAAAAGTGATGAAAATGAGGCCATTTTGTCCAAAAAGTAACGCTATAGCCTTGGTATTTTGGCCAAAAATGAGCGAAAAATGACCGACATTGAAATTGATTGATTTTGATTGCAGATTGAAAAGTGATGAAATGAGGCCATTTTGTCCACAACGTAACGCTATAGCCTTGGTATTTTGGCCAAAAATGAGCGAAAACTGACCGAAATTGAAATTGATTGATTTTGATTGCAGATTGAAAAGTGATGACAATGAGCCAATTTTGGCCAAAATATAAGGCTATAGCCTTGGTATTTTGGGCAAAACTGAGCGACAAATGACCGAAATTGAAATTGATTGACTTTGATTGCAGATTGAAAAGTGATGAAAATGAGCCAATTTTGGCCAAAAACTAAGGCTATAGCCTTGGTATTTTGGCCAAAAATGTGC
>OZ025274.1:3435427-3523420 GCA_964019165.1 Mastigias papua | reverse complement strand
CCTTATTTTTGGCCAAAAATGAGCGAAAAATGACCGAAATTACAATTGATTGATTTTGATTGCAGATTGAAAAGTGATGAAAATGAGCCAATTTTGGCCAAAAAGTAAGGCTATAGCCTTGGTATTTTCGCCAAATATGAGCGACATATGACCCAAATTGAAATTGATTGACTTTGATTCCAGATTGAAAAGTGATGACAATGAGCCAATGTTTGCCAAAAAGTAAGGCTATAGCCTTGCTTTTTTGGCCAAAAATGAGCGACAAATGACCGAAATTGACATTGATTGATTTTGATTGCAGATTGAAAAGTGATGAACATGAGCCAATTTTCGCCAAAAAGTAAGGCTATGGCCTTGGTATTTTGGCCAAATATGAGCGACAAATGACCGAAATTGAACTTGATTGATTGTGATTGCAGATTGAAAAGTGATGAACATGAGCCAATTTTGGCCAAAAAGTAAGGCTATAGCCTTGGTATTTTCGCCAAATATGAGCGACAAATGACCGAAATTCACATTTATTGATTTTGATAGCAGATTGAAAAGTGATGAAAATGAGGCCATTTTGTCCAAAAAGTAACGCTATAGCCTTGGTATTTTGGCCAAAAATGAGCGACAAATGACCGAAATTGAAATTGATTGATTTTGATTGCAGATTGAAAAGTGATGACAATGAGGCAATTTTGGCCAAAAAGTAAGGCTATAGCCTTGGTATTTTGGCCAAACATGAGCGAAAAATGACCGAAATTAAAATTGATTGATTTTGATTGCAGATTGAAAAGTGATGAAAATGAGGCCATTTTGGCCAAAACGTAAGGCTATAGCCTTGGTATTTTGGCCAAAAATGAGCGAAAAATGACCGAAATTGACATTGATTGATTTTGATTGCAGATTGAAAAGTGATGAAAATGAGCCAATTTTGGCCAAAAAGTAAGGCTATAGCCTTGGTATTTTCGCCAAATATGAGCGACAAATGACCCAAATTGAAATTGATTGACTTTGATTCCAGATTGAAAAGTGATGACAATGAGCCAATGTTTGCCACAAAGTAAGGCTATAGCCTTGCTTTTTTGGCCAAAAATGAGCGACAAATGACCGAAATTGAAATTGATTGATTTTGATTGCAGATTGAAAAGTGATGAAAATGAGCCAATTTTGGCCAAAAAGTAAGGCTATAGCCTTGGTATTTTGGCCACAAATGAGCGACAAATGACCGAAATTGAAATTGATTGATATTGATTGCAGATTACAAAGTGATGAACATGAGGCAATGTTGGCCAGAAAGTAAGGCTATAGCCTTGGTATTTTGGCCACAAATGAGCGACAAATGACCGAAATTGAAATTGATTGATTTTGATTGCAGATTGAAAAGTGATGAACATGAGCCAATTTTGGCCGAGAAGTAAGGCTATGGCCTTGGTATTTTGGCCAAATATGAGCGACAAATGACCGAAATTGAAATTGATTGACTTTGATTGCAGATTGAAAAGTGATGAACATGAAGCAATTTTGGCCAAAAAGTAAGGCTATAGCCTTGGTATTTTGGCCAAACATGAGCGACAAATGACCGACATTGAAATTGATTGATTTTGATTGCAGATTGAAAAGTGATGAACATGAGCCAATTTTGGCCGAGAAGTAAGGCTATGGCCTTGGTATTTTGGCCAAATATGAGCGACAAATGACCGAAATTGAAATTGATTGACTTTGATTGCAGATTGAAAAGTGATGAACATGAAGCAATTTTGGCCAAAAAGTAAGGCTATAGCCTTGGTATTTTCGCCAAATATGAGCGAAACATGACCCAACTTGAAATTAATTGACTTTGATTGCAGATTGAAAAGTGATGAAAATGAGCCAATTTTGGCCAAATAGTTAGGCTATAGCCTTGGTATTTTGGCCACAAATGAGCGAAAACTGACCGAAATTGAAATTGATTGATTTTGATTGCAGATTGAAAAGTGATGAAAATGAGCCAATTTTGGCCAAAAAATAAGGCTGTAGCCTTGGTATTTTGGGCAAAACTGAGCGACAAATGACCGAAATTGACATTGATTGACTTTGATTGCAGATTGAAAAGTGATGAAAATGAGCCAATTTTGGCCAAAAACTAAGGCTATAGCCTTGGTATTTTGGCCAAAAATGTGCGACAAATGACCGAAATTCACATTTATTGATTTTGATTGCAGATTGAAAAGTGATGAAAATGAGCCACTTTTGGCCAAAAAGTAAGGCTATAGCCTTGGTATTTTGGCCAAACATGAGCGAAAAATGACCGACATTGAAATTGATTGATTTTGATTGCAGATTGAAAAGTGATGAAAATGAGGCCATTTTGTCCAAAAAGTAACGCTATAGCCTTGGTATTTTGGCCAACAATGAGCGACAAATGACCGACATTGAAATTGATTGATTTTGATTGCAGATTGAACAGTGATGACAATGAGGCAATTGTGGCCAAAAAGTAAGGCTATAGCCTTGGTATTTTGGCCAAATATGAGCGACAAATGACCCAAATTGAAATTGATTGACTTTGATTCCAGATTGAAAAGTGATGACAATGAGCCAATGTTTGCCAAAAAGTAAGGCTATGGCCTTGGTATTTTGGCCAAATATGAGCGACAAATGACCGAAATTGAACTTGATTGATTTTGATTGCAGATTGAAAAGTGATGAACATGAGCCAATTTTGGCCAAAAAGTAAGGCTATAGCCTTGGTATTTTCGCCAAATATGAGCGACAAATGACCGAAATTCACATTTATTGATTTTGATAGCAGATTGAAAAGTGATGAAAATGAGGCCATTTTGTCCAAAAAGTAACGCTATAGCCTTGGTATTTTGGCCAAAAATGAGCGACAAATGACCGAAATTGAAATTGATTGATTTTGATTGCAGATTGAAAAGTGATGACAATGAGGCAATTTTGGCCAAAAAGTAAGGCTATAGCCTTGGTATTTTGGCCAAACATGAGCGAAAAATGACCGAAATTAAAATTGATTGATTTTGATTGCAGATTGAAAAGTGATGAAAATGAGGCCATTTTGGCCAAAACGTAAGGCTATAGCCTTGGTATTTTGGCCAAAAATGAGCGAAAAATGACCGAAATTGACATTGATTGATTTTGATTGCAGATTGAAAAGTGATGAAAATGAGCCAATTTTGGCCAAAAAGTAAGGCTATAGCCTTGGTATTTTCGCCAAATATGAGCGACAAATGACCCAAATTGAAATTGATTGACTTTGATTCCAGATTGAAAAGTGATGAAAATGAGCCACTTTTGGCCAAAACGTAAGGCTATAGCCTTGGTATTTTGGCCAAAAATGAGCGAAAAATGACCGACATTGAAATTGATTGATTTTGATTGCAGATTGAAAAGTGATGAAATTGAGGCCATTTTGTCCACAACGTAACGCTATAGCCTTGGTATTTTGGCCAAAAATGAGCGAAAAGTGACCGACATTGAAATTGATTGATTTTGATTGCAGATTGAAAAGTGATGACAATGAGGCAATTTTGGCCAAAAAGTAAGGCTATAGCCTTGGTATTTTGGCCAAAAATGAGCGAAAAATGACCGAAATTACAATTGATTGATTTTGATTGCAGATTGAAAAGTGATGAAAATGAGCCAATTTTGGCCAAAAAGTAAGGCTATAGCCTTGGTATTTTCGCCAAATATGAGCGACATATGACCCAAATTGAAATTGATTGACTTTGATTCCAGATTGAAAAGTGATGACAATGAGCCAATGTTTGCCAAAAAGTAAGGCTATAGCCTTGCTTTTTTGGCCAAAAATGAGCGACAAATGACCGAAATTGAAATTGATTGATTTTGATTGCAGATTGAAAAGTGATGAACATGAGCCAATTTTCGCCAAAAAGTAAGGCTATGGCCTTGGTATTTTGGCCAAATATGAGCGACAAATGACCGAAATTGAACTTGATTGATTTTGATTGCAGATTGAAAAGTGATGAACATGAGCCAATTTTGGCCAAAAAGTAAGGCTATAGCCTTGGTATTTTCGCCAAATATGAGCGACAAATGACCGAAATTCACATTTATTGATTTTGATTGCAGATTGAAAAGTGATGAAAATGAGGCCATTTTGTCCAAAAAGTAACGCTATAGCCTTGGTATTTTGGCCAAAAATGAGCGACAAATGACCGAAATTGAAATTGATTGATTTTGATTGCAGATTGAAAAGTGATGACAATGAGGCAATTTTGGCCAAAAAGTAAGGCTATAGCCTTGGTATTTTGGCCAAACATGAGCGAAAAATGACCGAAATTAAAATTGATTGATTTTGATTGCAGATTGAAAAGTGATGAAAATGAGGCCATTTTGGCCAAAACGTAAGGCTATAGCCTTGGTATTTTGGCCAAAAATGAGCGAAAAATGACCGAAATTGACATTGATTGATTTTGATTGCAGATTGAAAAGTGATGAAAATGAGCCAATTTTGGCCAAAAAGTAAGGCTATAGCCTTGGTATTTTCGCCAAATATGAGCGACAAATGACCCAAATTGAAATTGATTGACTTTGATTCCAGATTGAAAAGTGATGACAATGAGCCAATGTTTGCCACAAAGTAAGGCTATAGCCTTGCTTTTTTGGCCAAAAATGAGCGACAAATGACCGAAATTGAAATTGATTGATTTTGATTGCAGATTGAAAAGTGATGAAAATGAGCCAATTTTGGCCAAAAAGTAAGGCTATAGCCTTGGTATTTTGGCCACAAATGAGCGACAAATGACCGAAATTGAAATTGATTGATTGTGATTGCAGATTACAAAGTGATGAACATGAGGCAATTTTGGCCAGAAAGTAAGGCTATAGCCTTGGTATTTTGGCCACAAATGAGCGACAAATGACCGAAATTGAAATTGATTGATTTTGATTGCAGATTGAAAAGTGATGAACATGAGCCAATTTTGGCCGAGAAGTAAGGCTATGGCCTTGGTATTTTGGCCAAATATGAGCGACAAATGACCGAAATTGAAATTGATTGACTTTGATTGCAGATTGAAAAGTGATGAACATGAAGCAATTTTGGCCAAAAAGTAAGGCTATAGCCTTGGTATTTTGGCCAAAAATGAGCGACAAATGACCGACATTGAAATTGATTGATTTTGATTGCAGATTGAAAAGTGATGAAAATGAGGCCATTTTGTCCACAACGTAACGCTATAGCCTTGGTATTTTGGCCAAAAATGAGCGAAAAATGACCGAAATTGAAATTGATTGATTTTGATTGCAGATTGAAAAGTGATGAAAATGAGGCCATTTTGGCCAAAACGTAAGGCTATAGCCTTTGTATTTTGGCCAAAAATGAGCGAAAAATGACCGACATTGACATTGATTGACTTTGATTGCAGATTGAAAAGTGATGAAAATGAGCCAATTTTGGCCAAAAAGTAAGGCTATAGCCTTGGTATTTTCGCCAAATATGAGCGAAACATGACCCAACTTGAAATTAATTGACTTTGATTGCAGATTGAAAAGTGATGAAAATGAGTCAATTTTGGCCAAAAAGTTAGGCTATAGCCTTGGTATTTTGGCCACAAATGAGCGAAAACTGACCGAAATTGAAATTGCTTGATTTTGATTGCAGATTGAAAAGTGATGAAATTGAGCCAATTTTGGCCAAAACATAAGGCTATAGCCTTGGTATTTTGGGCAAAACTGAGCGACAAATGACCGAAATTGAACTTGATTGACTTTGATTGCAGATTGAAAAGTGATGAAAATGAGCCAATTTTGGCCAAAAACTAAGGCTATAGCCTTGGTATTTTGGCCAAAAATGTGCGACAAATGACCGAAATTCACATTTATTGATTTTGATTGCAGATTGAAAAGTGATGAAAATGAGGCACTTGTGGCCAAAAAGTAAGGCTATAGCCTTGGTATTTTGGCCAAAATTGAGCGAAAAATGACCGACATTGAAATTGATTGAATTTGATTGCAGATTGAAAAGTGATGAAAATGAGGCCATTTTGTCCAAAAAGTAACGCTATAGCCTTGGTATTTTGGCCAAAAATGAGCGACAAATGACCGACATTGAAATTGATTGATTTTGATTGCAGATTGAAAAGTGATGACAATGAGGCAATTTTGGCCAAAAAGTAAGGCTATAGCCTTGGTATTTTGGCCACATATGAGCGACAAATGACCCAAATTGAAATTGATTGACTTTGATTCCAGATTGAAAAGTGATGACAATGAGCCAATGTTTCCAAACAGTAAGGCTATAGCCTTGCTTTTTTGGCCAAATATGAGCGAGAAATGACCGAAATTGAAATTGATTGATTTTGATTGCAGATTGAAAAGTGATGAAAATGAGCCAATTTTGGCCAAAAAGTAAGCCTATAGCCTTGGTATTTTGGCCAGAAATGAGCGACAAATGACCGAAATTGAAATTGATTGATATTGATTGCAGATTACAAAGTGATGAAAATGAGGCAATTTTGGCCAGAAAGTAAGGCTATAGCCTTGGTATTTTGGCCACAAATGAGCGACAAATGACCGAAATTGAAATTGATTGATTTTGATTGCAGATTGAAAAGTGATGAACATGAGCCAATTTTGGCCGAGAAGTAAGGCTATGGCCTTGGTATTTTGGCCAACTATGAGCGACAAATGACCGAAATTGAAATTGATTGACTTTGATTGCAGATTGAAAAGTGATGAACATGAAGCAATTTTGGCCAAAACGTAAGGCTATAGCCTTGGTATTTTGGCCAAAAATGAGCGAAAAATGACCGACATTGAAATTGATTGATTTTGCTTGCAGATTGAAAAGTGATGAAAATGAGCCAATTCTGGCCAAAAAGTAAGGCTATAGCCATGGTATTTTGGCCAAAAGTGAGCGACAAATGACCGACATTAAAATTGATTGATTTTGATTGCAGATTGAAAAGTGATGAAAATGAGCCAATTTTGGCCAAAAAGTAAGGCTATAGCCTTGGTATTTTGGCCAAAAATGAGCGAAAAATGACCGAAATTGACATTGATTGATTTTGATTGCAGATTGAAAAGTGATGAAAATGAGCCAATTTTGGCCAAAAAGTAAGGCTATAGCCTTGGTATTTTCGCCAAATATGAGCGAAAAATGACCCAAATTGAAATTGATTGACTTTGATTCCAGATTGAGAAGTGATGACAATGAGCCAATGTTTGCCAAAAAGTAAGGCTATAGCCTTGCTTTTTTGGCCAAAAATGAGCGATAAATGACCGAAATTAAAATTGATTGATTTTGATTGCAGATTGAAAAGTGATGAACATGAAGCAATTTTGGCCAAACAGTAAGGCTATAGCCTTGGTATTTTGGCCAATATTGAGCGAAAAATGACCGACATTGAAATTGATTGATTTTGATTGCAGATTGAAAAGTGATGAAAATGAGGCCATTTTGTCCACAACGTAACGCTATAGCCTTGGCATTTTGGCCAAAAATGAGCGACAAATGACCGACATTGAAATTGATTGATTTTGATTGCAGATTGAAAAGTGATGACAATGAGGCAATTTTGGCCAAAAAGTATGGCTATAGCCTTGGTATTTTGGCCAAAAATGAGCGAAAAATGACCGAAATTAAAATTGATTGATTTTAATTGCAGATTGAAAAGTGATGAAGATGAGGCCATCTTGTCCAAAAAGTAAGGCTATAGCCTTGGTATTTTGGCCAAAAATGAGCGAAAAATGACCGACATTGAAATTGATTGATTTTGATTGCAGATTGAAAAGTGATGAAAATGAGCCAATTCTGGCCAAAAAGTAAGGCTATAGCCTTGGTATTTTGGCCAAAAGTGAGCGACAAATGACCGACATTAAAATTGATTGATTTTGATTGCAGATTGAAAAGTGATGAAAATGAGCCAATTTTGGCCAAAAAGTTAGGCTATAGCCTTGGTATTTTGGCCACAAATGAGCGAAAACTGACCGACATTGAAATTGATTGACTTTGATTGCAGATTGAAAAGTGATGAAAATGAGCCAATTTTGGCCAAAAGGTAAGGCTATAGCCTTGGTATTTTCGCCAAATATGAGCGACAAATGACCCAAATTGAAATTGATTGACTTTGATTCCAGATTGAAAAGTGATGAAAATGAGCCAATTTTGGCCAAAAACTAAGGCTATAGCCTTGGTATTTTGGCCAAAAATGTGCGACAAATGACCGAATTTCACATTTATTGATTTTGATTGCAGATTGAAAAGTGATGAAAATGAGCCACTTTTGGCCAAAAAGTAAGGCTATAGCCTTGGTATTTTTGCCAAAAATGAGCGAAAAATGACCGACATTGAAATTGATTGATTTTGATTGCAGATTGAAAAGTGATGAAAATGAGGCCATTTTGGCCAAAACGTAAGGCTATAGCCTTGGTATTTTGGCCAAAAATGAGCGAAAAATGACCGAAATTGACATTGATTGATTTTGATTGCAGATTGAAAAGTGATGACAATGAGCCAATTTTGGCCAAAAAGTAAGGTTATAGCCTTGGTATTTTCGCCAAATATGAGCGAAAAATGACCCAAATTGAAATTAATTGACTTTGATTGCAGATTGAAAAGTGATGAAAATGAGCCAATTTTGGCCAAAAAGTTAGGCTATAGCCTTGGTATTTTGGCCACAAATGAGCGAAAACTGACCGACATTGAAATTGATTGACTTTGATTGCAGATTGAAAAGTGATGAAAATGAGCCAATTTTGGCCAAAAAGTAAGGCTATAGCCTTGGTATTTTGGCCAAATATGAGCGACAAATGACCCAAATTGAAATTGATTGACTTTGATTCCAGATTGAAAAGTGATGAAAATGAGCCAATTTTGGCCAACAACTAAGGCTATAGCCTTGGTATTTTGGGCAAAACTGAGCGACAAATGACCGAAATTGAAATTGATTGATTTTGATTGCAGATTGAAAAGTGATGAAAATGAGCCAATTCTGGCCAAAAAGTAAGGCTATAGCCTTGGTATTTTGGCCAAAAATGTGCGACAAATGACCGAAATTCACATTTATTGATTTTGATTGCAGATTGAAAAGTGATGAAAATGAGCCACTTTTGGCCAAAAAGTAACGCTATAGCCTTGGTATTTTGGCCAAAAATGAGCGAAAAATGACCGACATTGAAATTGATTGATTTTGATTGCAGATTGAAAAGTGATGACAATGAGGCAATTTTGGCCAAAAAGTAAGGCTATAGCCTTGGTATTTTGGCCAAAAATGAGCGAAAAATGACCGACATTAAATTTGATTGATTTTGATTGCAGATTGAAAAGTGATGAAAATGAGGCCAATTTGGCCAAAACGTAAGGCTTTAGCCTTGGTATTTTGGCCAAAAATGAGCGACAAATGACCGAGATTGACATTGATTGATTTTGATTGCAGATTGAAAAGTGATGAAAATGAGCCAATTTTGGCCAAAAAGTAAGGCTATAGCCTTGGTATTTTGGCCAAATATGAGCGAAAAATGACCCAAATTGAAATTGATTGACTTTGATTCCAGATTGAAAAGTGATGAAAATGAGCCAATTTTGGCCAAAAACTAAGGCTATAGTGTTACGAAAAGGAGGCTCATCGCCAGTTTGCACAGATTGAGGAATGACGTTATAACTATTTCAAAATTAAATCGCAACTGCTGGTGCAATAATTGCATCAGAAACCCGTAGGAAGAACCAGATTGGACAATTTACTGTTAATTCTTATTTTTAGTTCATTTCGTAATCTATTAGCTGTGAGTTATAAAAGGCGTAGTTTTAGAGGTAGATAAGAGTCTTTTTGGTTAGAGAGAAGTAGACGTTCTGCCAAGCTGGTATTATTTTTTAGAAAACTCTGATGGTATAGCGTAGGGCACATCAAGATTGACCCGTTGAATTCAAGAGAAGGTCCTTGCCGATAGATTCCTGTAGCAAGCCTTCAGGTCGTAAGTTTTATTCTTATTCGTAAATAGAACGTTGAAATATCGTACAGACTTTTAAGAAATTGTTGCCCTAAGAACTCACAGTTGAGCCCCTTCATAAAAGATAGGCTTAACAAGTGGTGCCCCGTGTGAGGATAAAAGCTGAAGAAATTGAATGGTTATAGACAATTTGTATAGTTTTTATGCTGATATTGACGTATATGTAGAGACGTAAACTGTGTTTGAAAGTTCGTCAAGTGACACATCCGAAGAGAAGGGAACAGATCGTGCGAGTAGAAAATAGAGAATTTTAAAAGAAAAGTCGTGTAACTCATCAGAAACTGTGTGTAATATCTACGGAAAGCTACAAATTGGTTTAAGACTTACAGTTTATTTCTTTGCGAGTTCGATTGCTTTCGATTGCATCATCACACGCAATCCTGCCGACGCACGTACTGTTTGAAATTGTAGTTTCATAAAAGTGTTAATTCAAAATGTCGCTTGACCAAGCTCAGCAACCATTAGTACTTGAATTGCAAAATCAAATGTCAGCCATGCAAGCAGCTTTAGAAGGTAATTCCCAAGCTAGTCTTTTTAAGCCCAAAATGTTTAACGGGTTTCCAACGGAAGATGTAAACGAGTGGCTTCTACAGTTCGAGCGCTACTCCAAATTTTATGGATGGTCCAACTCTAAGAAGTTAAATGCATTGTCCTTGCTGTTAGGAGGTTCTGCGTCGGCTTGGTTTCAAACTTTGCCTAACGAGACAACTTCCGATTTTAACGAATTAGTGGGAGAACTGAAAACGCGATTTGGATCTCAGAATCTAGAATTTTTCTTTCGACAAGAGTTGTACTCTCGAAAACAGGGTCAAAACGAACCGCTTGCTCTGTATACGGAAGACATCATTAAGAAATCTCAGCGTCTTTCTTTGTCCGATAAAGATATGATGAACATTTTTGTGAACGGCCTAAACGATGCTATTAAAACTCACGTACTCCTTAACCAACCAAAAACATTTGCCGAGGCAGAAAACCTTGCGCGTTTACGTGATTCAGTGTCAAAAACCAGTGCTCATACTTTTCCTCTAGCACCTCCATCAGTACCAGCTCAGGAACAGCGCATAAAAGAGCTTGAAGGCCAGGTAAATCTCTTGTTTTCCCTTGCAAACAAAACTCCCCATCAGGATGCTGCCCAGTTAGATGCCCTAAGTGCAAACAATACCATGGTAACCCCGTCTCAAGCTGCTAATCCTTCCGGTGACTTCCAGGGTCTGAGACATGAAATAATAGCTGCCATTCAGACAGGTTTTAGACAAGAGGCGCGAAGAAGTAACCATGGAAACAATCAACATAATTGGAAAGCAACAAACACTTTTGCTAGGGGTAGAAATATCCGCACGAGCGATGGGCGGCCCATTTGTAATGCGTGTAATCGCGTAGGTCACGTGGCCCGTTATTGCTGGGATGTTCCACAAAGAACTCAGCAGCCCCCGTTCCGTGGAGGTTCCCGTAGTTTTGCAGGCCAACATGCACAGTCCCAATACCAGCAGCCGCAAAATCGTAATGATGCTTCTTTAAACGGCCCAGGGCCCTCTCAATGGGGACAGTGAGGGCCCCCCAGCCATTCCCGAGAAACCAAAAAGTCCCGCCAGCTTTTACGCAAAGAAATAAAAAAGTCAGTTCATCAATGCCTAGTAACAGAGATATCTCAGAGGTTCAAAAGTTTTCCCAAGGAACCCAAACCGATTTTACGGACGAGAATTTTGCTATTGAACGTGAAGTCAAAAACACAATCAGCCCATCTTTACAAGTACATTCTAAAACATTGCATGCTGTATCGACCCCATCTAATGTCTTGATCTGGGGAACTATTTTAAAGCAGCATTTTAAGCTATTGGTAGATACTGGTGCCGCAGTAACAGTCGTTAGTGAAGGATTTTTTCATGATGTTTTGAGATGTAAATATGCTTTGACGCAGAAACAGCTTTTTGAGAGTATTAAAACCGCAAATGGGGGCACAGTACCTGTAACCGGTGCCGTATCTTTTGATCTTTCGATTGGACAATGTGATTATGATTGTAATGCTGTCGTTGTTCCGGACTTGTCGTATAATGTCGTCCTAGGGAGAGATTTTTTACAGAAATATCGCGCAGTAGTGGATGTTGGTAATGAAAAGGTAACGTTTGCCGGAAATGATAGTGTATGTTTTGCTAACGGTGATACTCCCCCGCTGACTGCTGACGTTAGAATAGCAAGAACGTTCGTTATTGATGGTAGTAGTGAAGTTGTTATTCCAGCTGTCTTAACATCATTTCCCTCTGAACCTGCTGTAGGTTTAATAGAAGGAGTACCCAAACTTTCTGATCGTTATCATCTACTTTGCGCATCTACACTTTGCCAGCCCGATAGTGACGGTAAAGTAACCCTGCGGCTGATTAATCCTTCGGATTCTCCCGTGTTGATCCATAAAGGTGCTACCATTGCTAAATTTGAAGAGACAAAAGTCACCGATGACATTATTCCTCTTGATTCAGACCCCTCTGTTTCTGCCATGGACTCCCATGTTAATACTGCATCAGGAATGACTCCTCTGAAATTCAGTTGTTTGCCTAGTCGAAATCTATCCTCTCAAGAAAATCATAAGCTACAAACATTGTTAGACCAATATTCTGATATTTTCGCTAAATCCACCTTAGATTTAGGCCACACAACTATAGTTCAGCATGGGATTGATACAGGTAAAGCTATGCCCATCAAACAACAACCATATCGCGTCTCGCACAGCCAGAAGGCCTCTATTGAAAAGCACATTAATGAAATGCTAGATCAAGGCATTATTGAGGTTTCTTCTAGCCCATGGAGCTCTCCAGTTGTACTTGTCAAGAAGAAAGATGGGGGGACCCGTTTTTGCATTGATTATCGGAAACTAAACGCTGTAACCCGTAAGGACAGTTATCCACTCCCAAGAATCGATGATGCTTTAGACTCTCTCGCTGGAGCCAAATATTTTTCAACCTTAGATCTTCAATCGGGTTACCACCAAGTTGCTATGCATCCGGATTCTAAAGAGAAAACTGCATTCATTTCACATGCTGGATTGTACCAGTTTAATGTTCTTAGTTTCGGTTTAACCAATGCTCCCCCACAATTTCAACGACTTATGTCCAGAATATTGCATGGCCTCGAATGGAAGATATGCCTCGTTTACATAGATGACGTCATCATATTTTCATCGTCCTTTTCGGATCATTTATCTCGTTTAAAAACTGTTTTCGATCGATTCCGTGCTGCCAACCTAAAATTAAAGCCATCAAAATGTCATTTCGCTCAAGATTCAGTGAACTATCTTGGATTTATCGTATCTTCGTCGGGCATTGCCCCTGATCCGCAGAAACTCGAGGCTGTTAAGTCTTTTCCTACGCCAAAAACTGTGAAAGAAGTTCGCAGCTTTCTGGGCCTATGTAATTATTATCGTCGTTTTGTCGAAGGGTTCTCGAAGATTGCCTCACCGTTAAATATTTTAACTCGTAAAAACATCTCGTTTGTTTGGACTCCAGATTGCGAAACTGCCTTTTCAGAGCTGAAAAAACGCTTGTGCTCGCCGCCAATTTTAGCATATCCAAATTTCTCTGCGCCATTTCATCTTTATACGGATGCAAGCCAGACTGCATTAGGTTACATTCTTGGTCAGATAGTAGATGGAAAAGAAGTTGTTCTGGCATATGGAGGACGTGAGCTTACTGTAACAGAAAAACGTTATAGCACAACAGAACGTGAAGCGCTGGCAGTAGTTGATGGCATAAAACGATATCAACCATATCTTTCTGGAAAAAGGTTTTTTGTTCACACCGATCATGGGAGTTTGTCGTGGCTGATGAAAGTACGGGATCCAACTGGCAGGCTTGCTCGATGGGCACTACAATTACAACAGTATGATTTTGAAATAATTCATCGTGCCGGTACTCTTAATGGTAATGCAGATGCCCTTTCTCGCCGTTCTTATGCACCCCCGCAACATTTAATCAAGCCTGAATCTATTCCATCGTCTTTAACACGTCCTGTCGCGGTAATTGAGCATCCTTGCCCGCAACCAGACTCACTAGCTAAGCTACAGCGAGAGGACAGGGACCTCGCTGATATCATCAGATATCTAGAATCCACTCAGTTACCAGCCGACGACTCACAAGCCCGTTCATTGTTACTATCTATCGACGACTTCTATTTAGATGAAAATGAAATTTTGTGTCACCTTTGGAGCCCTGGTAAAAGAAGAGCTCGGTCCTTGTCCAGTCAAGTTGTCATACCTGCCTCTTTGCGCCACGAGATCCTTGTTGCTTGCCACGACGATCCAACTGGTAGTCATTTTGGAATCACAAAAACGTATGAGAAAATTCGGGCGCGTTATTATTGGCCCAACATGTACAAGGATGTTGCCCATTGGTGCAACTCATGTGTCGATTGTGCAATGAAAAAGATTCCTAGGAGGGCACATAAAGCTCCTCTCCTCCCAATTCCAGTGCAAGGAGCGTTTGATCGTATTGCTATGGATGCTCTTGGTCCTTTCCCGCCATCCCACGATGGAAATCGCTATATCATCGTTTTTTCAGACTACTATACTCGCTGGCCGGAGGCTTTTGCTTTGCCATCTATCGAAGCTCCGCGTATCGCTGAATTACTCGTAAACGAAATTGTAGCGCGTCATGGTGCCCCACGCGCCTTGTTATCGGACCGAGGACCTAATTTTATGGCATCTATCGTAAAGGAAGTCTGTAAACTTTTGAACACGCGGCGCTTACACACCACTGCTTATCACCCGCAGACGGACGGCCTAGTGGAACGTTTTAATGGCACACTAGCTGAAGCGCTATCTATGTACGTTAGCACGAATCAGAAGGACTGGGATAAGCATTTACCGTTGGTATTGTTTGCATACCGAGTTTCTCTCAATGCCACTACAGGTGAGTCACCATTCTACTTATTATACGGACGAGAACCACGCCTACCTATTGATGCGGCCCTTATTTTGCCCGATTCAAATGTATCGACATCAGTTGCGCAGCTTCGTGCTAAAATTGTTGAAAACATTGAAAGTGCTCAACAGCTTATTCTCTCGAACACGCAACTGGCTCAACAAAAAATGAAATCGTACTATGATAAGAAGGCTTCACCTGTTCCTTTCGAAGTCGGTAGTCGCGTATGGGTATACACCCCGAAGAAAAAAAAGGGCTTATCAAAAAAACTCCAGCACAATTTTCACGGACCATATCGTATTGTCGCTAAATTGTCGCCCGTTCCTTTCAAATTACGCACTCTAGATAATCGTCCAGTTTCAGTTCCAGTGCACGCAAATCGTCTTAAGCCATATTATGACCCGGCTGATCGCCCTATTGAACCGTCGAATGACGACCTTATAACACCGGATCTCCAGGAGTCAGATTTACCGTCGGATAGCTTTGTCTCAGAAGTCTTACCAGATGTTCCTAGCACTCTCTCTGAGGGAAATTCGGTTCCAACTCCATTAATTGTTGACAATACCGAAGACTCAGAGCCGCCGATTACGCGTCCAGAAGATCGATTCCAGCCAGCCATAATTCGCGCTATATAAACTGCCTATGGACATCCGTCCCCAGCTCAAGCCGGGAGGCTTGTCCTAAAAGGGGGGAGTCATGTTACGAAAAGGAGGCTCATCGCCAGTTTGCACAGATTGAGGAATGACGTTATAACTATTTCAAAATTAAATCGCAACTGCTGGTGCAATAATTGCATCAGAAACCCGTAGGAAGAACCAGATTGGACAATTTACTGTTAATTCTTATTGTTAGTTCATTTCGTAATCTATTAGCTGTGAGTTATAAAAGGCGTAGTTTTAGAGGTAGATAAGAGTCTTTTTGGTTAGAGAGAAGTAGACGTTCTGCCAAGCTGGTATTATTTTTTAGAAAACTCTGATAGTATAGCGTAGGGCACATCAAGATTGACCCGTTGAATTCAAGAGAAGGTCCTTGCCGATAGATTCCTGTAGCAAGCCTTCAGGTCGTAAGTTTTATTCTTATTCGTAAATAGAACGTTGAAATATCGTACAGACTTTTAAGAAATTGTTGCCCTAAGAACTCACAGTTGAGCCCCTTCATAAAAGATAGGCTTAACAATAGCCTTGGTATTTTGGCCAAAAATGTGCGACAAATGACCGAATTTCACATTTATTGATTTTGATTGCAGATTGAAAAGTGATGAAAATGAGCCACTTTTGGCCAAAAAGTAAGGCTATAGCCTTGGTATTTTGGCCAAAAATGAGCGAAAAATGACCGACATTGAAATTGATTGATTTTGATTGCAGATTGAAAAGTGATGAAAATGAGGCCATTTTGTCCACAAAGTAACGCTATAGCCTTGGTATTTTGGCCAAAAATGAGCGAAAAATGACCGAAATTAAAATTGATTGATTTTGATTGCAGATTGAAAAGTGATGAAAATGAGGCCATTTTGGCCAAAACGTAACGCTATAGCCTTGGTATTTTGGCCAAAAATGAGCGAAAAATGACCGAAATTAAAATTGATTGATTTTGATTGCAGATTGAAAAGTGATGAAAATGAGCCAATTTTGGCCAAAAAGTAAGGCTATAGCCTTGGTATTTTGGCCACAAATGAGCGACAAATGACCGAACTTGAAATTGATTGATATTGATCGCAGATTACAAAGTGATGAAAATGAGGCAATTTTGGCCAGAAAGTAAGGCTATAGCCTTGGTATTTTGGCCACAAATGAGCGAAAAATGACCGAAATTAAAATTGATTGATTTTGATTGCAGATTGAAAAGTGATGAACATGAGCCAATTTTGGCCGAGAAGTAAGGCTATGGCCTTGGTATTTTGGCCAACTATGAGCGACAAATGACCGAAATTGAAATTGATTGACTTTGATTGCAGATTGAAAAGTGATGAACATGAAGCAATTTTGGCCAAAAAGTAAGGCTATAGCCTTGGTATTTTGGCCAAAAATGAGCGAAAAATGACCGAAATTAAAATTGATTGATTTTGATTCCAGATTGAAAAGTGATGAAAATGAGGCCATTTTGGCCAAAACGTAAGGCTATAGCCTTGGTAGTTTGGCCAAAAATGAGCGAAAAATGACCGAAAATAAAATTGATTGATTTTGATTGCAGATTGAAAAGTGATGAAAATGAGGCCAGTTTGGCCAAAACGTAAGGCTATAGCCTTGGTATTTTGGCCAAAAATGAGCGAAAAATGACCGAAATTGACATTGATTGATTTTGATTGCAGAGTGAAAAGTGATGAAAATGAGCCAATTTTGGCCAAAAAGTAAGGCTATAGTCTTGGTATTTTCGCCAAATATGAGCGAAAAATGACCCAAATTGAAATTGATTGACTTTGATTCCAGATTGAAAAGTGATGACAATGAGCCAATGCTTGCCAAAAAGTAAGGCTATAGCCTTGGTATTTTGGCCAAAAATGAGCGACAAATGACCGAAATTGAAATTGATTGACTTTGATCGCAGATTGAAAAGTGCTGAACATGAAGCAATTTTGGCCAAACAGTAAGGCTATAGCCTTGGTATTTTGGCCAATATTGAGCGAAAAATGACCGACATTGAAATTGATTGATTTTGATTGCAGATTGAAAAGTGATGAAAATGAGGCCATTTTGTCCACAACGTAACGCTATAGCCTTGGTATTTTGGCCAAAAATGAGCGAAAAATGACCGACATTGAAATTGATTGATTTTGATTGCAGATTGAAAAGTGATGACAATCAGGCAATTTTGGCCAAAAAGTAAGGCTATAGCCTTGGTATTTTGGCCAAAAATGACCGAAAAATGACCGAAATTAAAATTGATTGATTTTGATTGCAGATTGAAAAGTGATGAAAATGAGGCCATTTTGGCCAAAACGTAAGGCTATAGCCTTGGTATTTTGGCCAAAAATGAGCGAAAAATGACCGAAATTAAACTTGATTGATTTTCATTGCAGATTGAAAAGTGATGACAATGAGGCAATTTTGGCCAAAACGTAAGGCTATAGCCTTGGTATTTTGGCCAAAAATGAGCGAAAAATGACCGAAATTAAAATTGATTGATTTTGATTCCAGATTGAAAAGTGATGAAAATGAGGCCATTTTGGCCAAAACGTAAGGCTATAGCCTTGGTATTTTGGCCAAAAATGAGCGAAAAATGACCGAAATTAAAATTGATTGATTTTGATTGCAGATTGAAAAGTGATGAAAATGAGGCCATTTTGGCCAAAACGTAAGGCTATAGCCTTGGTATTTTGGCCAAAAATGAGCGACAAATGACCGAGATTGACATTGATTGATTTTGATTGCAGATTGAAAAGTGATGAAAATGAGCCAATTTTGGCCAAAACGTAAGGCTATAGCCTTGGTATTTTCGCCAAATATGAGCGAAAAATGACCGAAATTAAAATTGATTGACTTTGATTCCAGATTGAAAAGTGATGAAAATGAGCCAATTTTGGCCAAAAACTAAGGCTATAGCCTTGGTATTTTGGCCAAAAATGTGCGACAAATGACCGGATTTCACATTTATTGATTTTGATTGCAGATTGAAAAGTGATGAAAATGCGCCACTTTTGGCCAAAAAGTAAGGCTATAGCCTTGGTATTTTGGCCAAAAATGAGCGAAACATGACCGACATTGAAATTGATTGATTTTGATTGCAGATTGAAAAGTGATGAAAATGAGGCCATTTTGTCCAAAAAGTAACGCTATAGCCTTGGTATTTTGGCCAAAAATGAGCGAAAAATGACCGAAATTAAAATTGATTGATTTTGATTGCAGATTGAAAAGTGATGAAAATGAGGCCATTTTGGCCAAAACGTTACGCTATAGCCTTGGTATTTTGGCCAAAAATGAGCGAAAAATGACCGAAATTAAAATTGATTGATTTTGATTGCAGATTGAAAAGTGATGAAAATGAGGCCATTTTGGCCAAAACGTAAGGCTATAGCCTTGGTATTTTGGCCAAAAATGAGCGACAAATGACCGAGATTGACATTGATTGATTTTGATTGCAGATTGAAAAGTGATGAAAATGAGCCAATTTTGGCCAAAACGTAAGGCTATAGCCTTGGTATTTTCGCCAAATATGAGCGAAAAATGACCGAAATTAAAATTGATTGACTTTGATTCCAGATTGAAAAGTGATGAAAATGAGCCAATTTTGGCCAAAAACTAAGGCTATAGCCTTGGTATTTTGGCCAAAAATGTGCGACAAATGACCGGATTTCACATTTATTGATTTTGATTGCAGATTGAAAAGTGATGAAAATGCGCCACTTTTGGCCAAAAAGTAAGGCTATAGCCTTGGTATTTTGGCCAAAAATGAGCGAAACATGACCGACATTGAAATTGATTGATTTTGATTGCAGATTGAAAAGTGATGAAAATGAGGCCATTTTGTCCAAAAAGTAACGCTATAGCCTTGGTATTTTGGCCAAAAATGAGCGAAAAATGACCGACATTGAAATTGATTGATTTTGATTGCAGATTGAAAAGTGATGAAAATGAGGCCATTTTGGCCAAAACGTTACGCTATAGCCTTGGTATTTTGGCCAAAAATGAGCGAAAAATGACCGAAATTAAAATTGATTGATTTTGATTGCAGATTGAAAAGTGATGAAAATGAGCCAATTTTGGCCAAAAAGTAAGGCTATAGCCTTGGTATTTTGGCCACAAATGAGCGACAAATGACCGAACTTGAAATTGATTGATATTGATCGCAGATTACAAAGTGATGAAAATGAGGCAATTTTGGCCAGAAAGTAAGGCTATAGCCTTGGTATTTTCGCCAAATATGAGCGAAAAATGACCGAAATTAAAATTGATTGATTTTGATTGCAGATTGAAAAGTGATGAACATGAGCCAATTTTGGCCGAGAAGTAAGGCTATGGCCTTGGTATTTTGGCCAACTATGAGCGACAAATGACCGAAATTGAAATTGATTGACTTTGATTGCAGATTGAAAAGTGATGAACATGAAGCAATTTTGGCCAAAAAGTAAGGCTATAGCCTTGGTATTTTGGCCAAAAATGAGCGAAAAATGACCGAAATTAAAATTGATTGATTTTGATTCCAGATTGAAAAGTGATGAAAATGAGGCCATTTTGGCCAAAACGTAAGGCTATAGCCTTGGTAGTTTGGCCAACAATGAGCGAAAACTGACCGAAAATAAAATTGATTGATTTTGATTGCAGATTGAAAAGTGATGAAAATGAGGCCATTTTGGCCAAAACGTAAGGCTATAGCCTTGGTATTTTGGCCAAAAATGAGCGAAAAATGACCGAAATTGACATTGATTGATTTTGATTGCAGATTGAAAAGTGATGAAAATGAGCCAATTTTGGCCAAAAAGTAAGGCTATAGTCTTGGTATTTTCGCCAAATATGAGCAAAAAATGACCCAAATTGAAATTGATTGACTTTGATTCCAGATTGAAAAGTGATGACAATGAGCCAATGCTTGCCAAAAAGTAAGGCTATAGCCTTGGTATTTTGGCCAAAAATGAGCGACAAATGACCGACATTGAAATTGATTGACTTTGATCGCAGATTGAAAAGTGATGAACATGACGCAATTTTGGCCAAACAGTAAGGCTATAGCCTTGGTATTTTGGCAAATATTGAGCGAAAAATGACCGACATTGAAATTGATTGATTTTGATTGCAGATTGAAAAGTGATGAAAATGAGGCCATTTTGTCCACAACGTAACGCTATAGCCTTGGTATTTTGGCCAAAAATGAGCGAAAAATGACCGACATTGAAATTGATTGATTTTGATTGCAGATTGAAAAGTGATGACAATGAGGCCATTTTGGCCAAAAAGTAAGGCTATAGCCTTGGTATTTTGGCCAAAAATGAGCGAAAAATGACCGAAATTAAAATTGATTGATTTTGATTGCAGATTGAAAAGTGATGACAATGAGGCAATTTTGGCCAAAAAGTAAGGCTATAGCCTTGGTATTTTGGCCAAAAATGACCGAAAAATGACCGAAATTAAAATTGATTGATTTTGATTGCAGATTGAAAAGTGATGAAAATGAGGCCATTTTGGCCAAAACGTAAGGCTATAGCCTTGGTATTATGGCCAAAAATGAGCGAAAAATGACCGAAATTAAAATTGATTGATTTTGATTGCAGATTGAAAAGTGATGACAATGAGGCAATTTTGGCCAAAAAGTAAGGCTATAGCCTTGGTATTTTGGCCAAAAATGAGCGAAAAATGACCGAAATTAAAATTGATTGATTTTGATTCCAGATTGAAAAGTGATGAAAATGAGGCCATTTTGGCCAAAACGTAAGGCTATAGCCTTGGTATTTTGGCCAAAAATGAGCGAAAAATGACCGAAAATAAAATTGATTGATTTTGATTGCAGATTGAAAAGTGATGAAAATGAGGCCATTTTGGCCAAAACGTACGGCTATAGCCTTGGTATTTTGGCCAAACATGAGCGACAAATGACCGAAATTGACATTGATTGATTTTGATTGCAGATTGAAAAGTGATGAAAATGAGCCAATTTTGGCCAAAAAGTAAGGCTATAGTCTTGGTATTTTCGCCAAATATGAGCGAAAAATGACCCAAATTGAAATTGATTGACTTTGATTCCAGATTGACAAGTGATGACAATGAGCCAATGTTTGCCAAAAAGTAAGGCTATAGCCTTGGTATTTTGGCCAAAAATGAGCGACAAATGACCGAAATTGAAATTGATTGACTTTGATCGCAGATTGAAAAGTGCTGAACATGAAGCAATTTTGGCCAAACAGTAAGGCTATAGCCTTGGTATTTTGGCCAATATTGAGCGAAAAATGACCGACATTGAAATTGATTGATTTTGATTGCAGATTGAAAAGTGATGAAAATGAGGCCATTTTGTCCACAACGTAACGCTATAGCCTTGGTATTTTGGCCAAAAATGAGCGAAAAATGACCGACATTGAAATTGATTGATTTTGATTGCAGATTGAAAAGTGATGAAAATGAGGCCATTTTGGCCAAAACGTAAGGCTATAGCCTTGGTATTTTGGCCAAAAATGAGCGAAAAATGACCGAAATTACAATTGATTGATTTTGATTGCAGATTGAAAAGTGATGAAAATGAGCCAATTTTGGCCAAAAAGTAAGGCTATAGTCTTGGTATTTTCGCCAAATATGAGCAAAAAATGACCCAAATTGAAATTGATTGACTTTGATTCCAGATTGAAAAGTGATGACAATGAGCCAATGCTTGCCAAAAAGTAAGGCTATAGCCTTGGTATTTTGGCCAAAATTGAGCGACAAATGACCGAAATTGAAATTGATTGACTTTGATCGCAGATTGAAAAGTGATGAACATGACGCAATTTTGGCCAAACAGTAAGGCTATAGCCTTGGTATTGTGGCCAATATTGAGCGAAAAATGACCGACATTGAAATTGATTGATTTTGATTGCAGATTGAAAAGTGATGAAAATGAGGCCATTTTGTCCACAACGTAACGCTATAGCCTTGGTATTTTGGCCAAAAATGAGCGAAAAATGACCGACATTGACATTGATTGATTTTGATTGCAGATTGAAAAGTGATGACAATGAGGCCATTTTGGCCAAAAAGTAAGGCTATAGCCTTGGTATTTTGGCCAAAAATGAGCGAAAAATGACCGAAATTAAAATTGATTGATTTTGATTGCAGATTGAAAAGTGATGACAATGAGGCAATTTTGGCCAAAAAGTAAGGCTATAGCCTTGGTATTTTGGCCAAAAATGAGCGAAAAATGACCGAAATTAAAATTGATTGATTTTGATTGCAGATTGAAAAGTGATGAAAATGAGGCCATTTTGGCCAAAACGTAAGGCTATAGCCTTGGTATTTTGGCCAAAAATGAGCGAAAAATGACCGAAATTAAAATTGATTGATTTTGATTGCAGATTGAAAAGTGATGACAATGAGGCAATTTTGGCCAAAAAGTAAGGCTATAGCCTTGGTATTTTGGCCAAAAATGAGCGAAAAATGACCGAAATTAAAATTGATTGATTTTGATTCCAGATTGAAAAGTGATGAAAATGAGGCCATTTTGGCCAAAACGTAAGGCTATAGCCTTGGTATTTTGGCCAAAAATGAGCGAAAAATGACCGAAAATAAAATTGATTGATTTTGATTGCAGATTGAAAAGTGATGAAAATGAGGCCATTTTGGCCAAAACGTACGGCTATAGCCTTGGTATTTTGGCCAAACATGAGCGACAAATGACCGAAATTGACATTGATTGATTTTGATTGCAGATTGAAAAGTGATGAAAATGAGCCAATTTTGGCCAAAAAGTAAGGCTATAGTCTTGGTATTTTCGCCAAATATGAGCGAAAAATGACCCAAATTGAAATTGATTGACTTTGATTCCAGATTGAAAAGTGATGACAATGAGCCAATGTTTGCCAAAAAGTAAGGCTATAGCCTTGGTATTTTGGCCAAAAATGAGCGACAAATGACCGAAATTGAAATTGATTGACTTTGATCGCAGATTGAAAAGTGCTGAACATGAAGCAATTTTGGCCAAACAGTAAGGCTATAGCCTTGGTATTTTGGCCAATATTGAGCGAAAAATGACCGACATTGAAATTGATTGATTTTGATTGCAGATTGAAAAGTGATGAAAATGAGGCCATTTTGTCCACAACGTAACGCTATAGCCTTGGTATTTTGGCCAAAAATGAGCGAAAAATGACCGACATTGAAATTGATTGATTTTGATTGCAGATTGAAAAGTGATGAAAATGAGGCCATATTGGCCAAAACGTAAGGCTATAGCCTTGGTATTTTGGCCAAAAATGAGCGAAAAATGACCGAAATTAAACTTGATTGATTTTCATTGCAGATTGAAAAGTGATGACAATGAGGCAATTTTGGCCAAAACGTAAGGCTATAGCCTTGGTATTTTGGCCAAAAATGAGCGAAAAATGACCGAAATTAAAATTGATTGATTTTGATTCCAGATTGAAAAGTGATGAAAATGAGGCCATTTTGGCCAAAAAGTAAGGCTATAGCCTTGGTATTTTGGCCAAAAATGAGCGAAAAATGACCGAAAATAAAATTGATTGATTTTGATTGCAGATTGAAAAGTGATGAAAATGAGGCCATTTTGGCCAAAACGTAAGGCTATAGCCTTGGTATTTTGGCCAAAAATGAGCGACAAATGACCGAGATTGACATTGATTGATTTTGATTGCAGATTGAAAAGTGATGAAAATGAGCCAATTTTGGCCAAAAACTAAGGCTATAGCCTTGGTATTTTGGCCAAAAATGTGCGACAAATGACCGGATTTCACATTTATTGATTTTGATTGCAGATTGAAAAGTGATGAAAATGAGCCACTTTTGGCCAAAAAGTAAGGCTATAGCCTTGGTATTTTGGCCAAAAATGAGCGAAACATGACCGACATTGAAATTGATTGATTTTGATTGCAGATTGAAAAGTGATGAAAATGAGGCCATCTTGTCCAAAAAGTAACGCTATAGCCTTGGTATTTTGGCCAAAAATGAGCGAAAAATGACCGAAATTAAAATTGATTGATTTTGATTGCAGATTGAAAAGTGATGAAAATGAGGCCATTTTGGCCAAAACGTTACGCTATAGCCTTGGTATTTTGGCCAAAAATGAGCGAAAAATGACCGAAATTAAAATTGATTGATTTTGATTGCAGATTGAAAAGTGATGAAAATGAGCCAATTTTGGCCAAAAAGTAAGGCTATAGCCTTGGTATTTTGGCCACAAATGAGCGACAAATGACCGAACTTGAAATTGATTGATATTGATCGCAGATTACAAAGTGATGAAAATGAGGCAATTTTGGCCAGAAAGTAAGGCTATAGCCTTGGTATTTTCGCCAAATATGAGCGAAAAATGACCGAAATTAAAATTGATTGATTTTGATTGCAGATTGAAAAGTGATGAACATGAGCCAATTTTGGCCGAGAAGTAAGGCTATGGCCTTGGTATTTTGGCCAACTATGAGCGACAAATGACCGAAATTGAAATTGATTGACTTTGATTGCAGATTGAAAAGTGATGAACATGAAGCAATTTTGGCCAAAAAGTAAGGCTATAGCCTTGGTATTTTGGCCAAAAATGAGCGAAAAATGACCGAAATTAAAATTGATTGATTTTGATTCCAGATTGAAAAGTGATGAAAATGAGGCCATTTTGGCCAAAACGTAAGGCTATAGCCTTGGTAGTTTGGCCAACAATGAGCGAAAACTGACCGAAAATAACATTGATTGATTTTGATTGCAGATTGAAAAGTGATGAAAATGAGGCCATTTTGGCCAAAACGTAAGGCTATAGCCTTGGTATTTTGGCCAAAAATGAGCGAAAAATGACCGAAATTGACATTGATTGATTTTGATTGCAGATTGAAAAGTGATGAAAATGAGCCAATTTTGGCCAAAAAGTAAGGCTATAGTCTTGGTATTTTCGCCAAATATGAGCAAAAAATGACCCAAATTGAAATTGATTGGCTTTGATTCCAGATTGAAAAGTGATGACAATGAGCCAATGCTTGCCAAAAAGTAAGGCTATAGCCTTGGTATTTTGGCCAAAAATGAGCGACAAATGACCCAAATTGAAATTGATTGACTTTGATCGCAGATTGAAAAGTGATGAACATGACGCAATTTTGGCCAAACAGTAAGGCTATAGCCTTGGTATTTTGGCCAATATTGAGCGAAAAATGACCGACATTGAAATTGATTGATTTTGATTGCAGATTGAAAAGTGATGAAAATGAGGCCATTTTGTCCACAACGTAACGCTATAGCCTTGGTATTTTGGCCAAAAATGAGCGAAAAATGACCGACATTGAAATTGATTGATTTTGATTGCAGATTGAAAAGTGATGACAATGAGGCAATTTTGGCCAAAAAGTAAGGCTATAGCCTTGGTATTTTGGCCAAAAATGAGCGAAAAATGACCGAAATTAAAATTGATTGATTTTGATTGCAGATTGAAAAGTGATGACAATGAGGCAATTTTGGCCAAAAAGTAAGGCTATAGCCTTGGTATTTTGGCCAAAAATGACCGAAAAATGACCGAAATTAAAATTGATTGATTTTGATTGCAGATTGAAAAGTGATGAAAATGAGGCCATTTTGGCCAAAAGGTAAGGCTATAGCCTTGGTATTTTGGCCAAAAATGAGCGACAAATGACCGAAATTAAAATTGATTGATTTTGATTGCAGATTGAAAAGTGATGACAATGAGGCCAGTTTGGCCAAAAAGTAAGGCTATAGCCTTGGTATTTTGGCCAAAAATGAGCGAAAAATGACCGAAATTAAAATTGATTGATTTTGATTCCAGATTGAAAAGTGATGAAAATGAGGCCATTTTGGCCAAAACGTAAGGCTATAGCCTTGGTATTTTGGCCAAAAATGAGCGAAAAATGACCGAAAATAAAATTGATTGATTTTGATTGCAGATTGAAAAGTGATGAAAATGAGGCCATTTTGGCCAAAACGTACGGCTATAGCCTTGGTATTTTGGCCAAACATGAGCGACAAATGACCGAAATTGACATTGATTGATTTTGATTGCAGATTGAAAAGTGATGAAAATGAGCCAATTTTGGCCAAAAAGTAAGGCTATAGTCTTGGTATTTTCGCCAAATATGAGCGAAAAATGACCCAAATTGAAATTGATTGACTTTGATTCCAGATTGAAAAGTGATGACAATGAGCCAATGTTTGCCAAAAAGTAAGGCTATAGCCTTGGTATTTTGGCCAAAAATGAGCGACAAATGACCGAAATTGAAATTGATTGACTTTGATCGCAGATTGAAAAGTGATGAACATGAAGCAATTTTGGCCAAACAGTAAGGCTATAGCCTTGGTATTTTCGCCAAATATGAGCGACAAATGACCCAAATTGACATTGATTGACTTTGATTCCAGATTGAAAAGTGATGAAAATGAGCCAATTTTGGCCACAAACTAAGGCTATAGCCTTGGTATTTTGGCCAAAAATGTGCGACAAATGACCGAAATTCACATTTATTGATTTTGATTGCAGATTGAAAAGTGATGACAATGAGCCACTTTTAGCCAAAACGTAAGACTATTGCCTTGGTATTTTGGCCAGAAATGAGCGAAAAATGACCGACATTGAAATTGATTGATTTTGATTGCAGATTGAAAAGTGATGAAAATGAGGCGATTTTGTCCAAAAAGTAACGCTATAGCCTTGGTATTTTGGCCAAAAATGAGCGAAAAATGACCGACATTGAAATTGATTGATTTTGATTGCAGATTGAACAGTGATGACAATGAGGCAATTTTGGCCAAAAAGTAAGGCTATAGCCTTGGTGTTTTGGCCAAAAATGAGCGACAAATGACCGAAATTAAAATTGATTGATTTTGATTGCAGATTGAAAAGTGATGAAAATGAGCCAATTTTGGCCAAAAAGTAAGGCTATAGCCTTGGTATTTTCGCCAAATATGAGCGACAAATGACCCAAATTGAAATTGATTGACGTTGATTCCAGATTGAAAAGTGATGACAATGAGCCAATGTTTGCCAAAAAGTAAGGCTATAGCCTTGCTTTTTTGGCCAAAAATGAGCGACAAATGACCGAAATTGAAATTGATTGATTGTGATTGCAGATTGAAAAGTGATGAAAATGAGCCAATTTTGGCCAAAAAGTAAGGCTATAGCCTTGGTATTTTGGCCAACAATGTGCGACAAATGACCGAAATTCACATTTATTGATTTTGATTGCAGATTGAAAAGTGATGAAAATGAGCCACTTTTGGCCAAAACGTAAGGCTATAGCCTTGGTATTTTGGCCAAAAATGAGCGAAAAATGACCGACATTGAAATTGATTGATTTTGATTGCAGATTGAAAAGTGATGAAAATGAGGCGATTTTGTCCAAAAAGTAACGCTATAGCCTTGGTATTTTGGCCAAAAATGAGCGAAAAATGACCGACATTGAAATTGATTGATTTTGATTGCAGATTGAAAAGTGATGACAATGAGGCAATTTTGGCCAAAAAGTAAGGCTATAGCCTTGGTATTTTGGCCAAACATGAGCGACAAATGACCGAAATTAAAATTGATTGATTTTGATTGCAGATTGAAAAGTGATGAAAATGAGCCAATTTTGGCCAAAAAGTAAGGCTATAGCCTTGGTATTTTGGCCAAAAATGAGCGAAAAATGACCGAAATTGACATTGATTGATTTTGATTGCAGATTGAAAAGTGATGAACATGAGCCAATTTTGGCCGAGAAGTAAGGCTATGGCCTTGGTATTTTGGCCAAATATGAGCGACAAATGACCGAAATTGAAATTGATTGATTTTGATTGCAGATTGAAAAGTGATGAAGATGAGGCCATCTTGTCCAAAAAGTAAGGCTATAGCCTTGGTATTTTGGCCAAAAATGAGCGAAAAATGACCGACATTGAAATTGAGTGATTTTGATTGCAGATTGAAAAGTGATGAAAATGAGCCAATTCTGGCCAAAAAGTAAGGCTATAGCCTTGGTATTTTGGCCAACACTAAGCGACAAATGACCGAAATTAAAATTGATTGATTTTGATTGCAGATTTAAAAGCGATGAAAATGAGCCAATTTTGGCCAAAAAGTTAGGCTATAGCCTTGGTATTTTTGCCACAAATGAGCGAAAACTGACCGACATTGAAATTGATTGACTTTGATTGCAGATTGAAAAGTGATGAAAATGAGCCAATTTTGGCCAAAAAGTAAGGCTATAGCCTTGGTATTTTCGCCAAATATGAGCGACAAATGACCCAAATTGAAATTGATTGATTTTGATTGCAGATTGAAAAGTGATGAACATGAGCCAATTTTGGCCGAGAAGTAAGGCTATGGCCTTGGTATTTTGGCCAAATATGAGCGACAAATGACCGAAATTGAAATTGATTGACTTTGATTGCAGATTGAAAAGTGATGAACATGAAGCAATTTTGGCCAAAAAGTAAGGCTATAGCCTTGGTATTTTGGCCAAAAATGAGCGACAAATGACCCAAATTGAAATTGATTGACTTTGATTCCAGATTGAAAAGTGATGAAAATGAGCCAATTTTGGCCAAAAACTAAGGCTATAGCCTTGGTATTTTGGCCAAAAATGTGCGAAAAATGACCGAAAATTCACATTTATTGATTTTGATTGCAGATTGAAAAGTGATGAAAATGAGCCACTTTTGGCCAAAACGTAAGGCTATAGCCTTGGTATTTTGGCCAAAAATGAGCGAAAAATGACCGACATTGAAATTGATTGATTTTGATTGCAGATTGAAAAGTGATGACAATGAGGCAATTTTGGCCAAAAAGTAAGGCTATAGCCTTGGTATTTTGGCCAAAAATGAGCGACAAATGACCGAAATTGAAATTGATTGATTTTGATTGCAGATTGAAAAGTGATGACGATGAGGCCATCTTGTCCAAAAAGTAAGGCTATAGCCTTGGTATTTTGGCCAAAAATGAGCGAAAAATGACCGACATTGAAATTGATTGATTTTGATTGCAGATTGAAAAGTGATGAAAATGAGCCAATTTTGGCCAAAAAGTAAGGCTATAGCCTTGGTATTTTGGCCAAAAATGAGCGAAAAATGACCGAAATTGACATTGATTGATTTTGATTGCAGATTGAAAAGTGATGAACATGAGCCAATTTTGGCCGAGAAGTAAGGCTATGGCCTTGGTATTTTGGCCAAATATGAGCGACAAATGACCGAAATTGAAATTGATTGATTTTGATTGCAGATTGAAAAGTGATGAAGATGAGGCCATCTTGTCCAAAAAGTAAGGCTATAGCCTTGGTATTTTGGCCAAAAATGAGCGAAAAATGACCGACATTGAAATTGAGTGATTTTGATTGCAGATTGAAAAGTGATGAAAATGAGCCAATTCTGGCCAAAAAGTAAGGCTATAGCCTTGGTATTTTGGCCAAAACTAAGCGACAAATGACCGAAATTAAAATTGATTGATTTTGATTGCAGATTTAAAAGCGATGAAAATGAGCCAATTTTGGCCAAAAAGTTAGGCTATAGCCTTGGTATTTTTGCCACAAATGAGCGAAAACTGACCGACATTGAAATTGATTGACTTTGATTGCAGATTGAAAAGTGATGAAAATGAGCCAATTTTGGCCAAAAAGTAAGGCTATAGCCTTGGTATTTTCGCCAAATATGAGCGACAAATGACCCAAATTGAAATTGATTGACTTTGATTCCAGATTGAAAAGTGATGAAAATGAGCCAATTTTGGCCAAAAACTAAGGCTATAGCCTTGGTATTTTGGCCAAAAATGTGCGAAAAATGACCGAAAATTCACATTTATTGATTTTGATTGCAGATTGAAAAGTGATGAAAATGAGCCACTTTTGGCCAAAACGTAAGGCTATAGCCTTGGTATTTTGGCCAAAAATGAGCGAAAAATGACCGACATTGAAATTGATTGATTTTGATTGCAGATTGAAAAGTGATGACAATGAGGCAATTTTGGCCAAAAAGTAAGGCTATAGCCTTGGTATTTTGGCCAAAAATGAGCGACAAATGACCGAAATTGAAATTGATTGATTTTGATTGCAGATTGAAAAGTGATGACGATGAGGCCATCTTGTCCAAAAAGTAAGGCTATAGCCTTGGTATTTTGGCCAAAAATGAGCGAAAAATGACCGACATTGAAATTGATTGATTTTGATTGCAGATTGAAAAGTGATGAAAATGAGCCAATTCTGGCCAAAAAGTAAGGCTATAGCCTTGGTATTTTGGCCAAAACTGAGCGACAAATGACCGAAATTAAAATTGATTGATTTTGATTGCAGATTGAAAAGTGATGAAAATGAGCCAATTTTGGCCAAAAAGTAAGGCTATAGCCTTGGTATTTTGGCCACAAATGAGCGACAAATGACCGAAATTGAAATTGATTGATTTTGATTGCAGATTGAAAAGTGATGAACATGAGCCAATTTTGGCCGAGAAGTAAGGCTATGGCCTTGGTATTTTGGCCAAATATGAGCGACAAATGACCGAAATTGAAATTGATTGACTTTGATTGCAGATTGAAAAGTGATGAACATGAAGCAATTTTGGCCAAAAAGTAAGGCTATAGCCTTGGTATTTTGGCCAAAAATGAGCGACAAATGACCGACATTGAAATTGATTGATTTTGATTGCAGATTGAAAAGTGATGAAAATGAGGCCATTTTGTCCACAACGTAACGCTATAGCCTTGGTATTTTGGCCAAAAATGAGCGACAAATGACCGAAATTAAAATTGATTGATTTTGATTGCAGATTGAAAAGTGATGAAAATGAGCCAATTTTGGCCAAAAAGTAAGGCTATAGCCTTGGTATTTTCGCCAAATATGAGCGACAAATGACCCAAATTGAAATTGATTGACGTTGATTCCAGATTGAAAAGTGATGACAATGAGCCAATGTTTGCCAAAAAGTAAGGCTATAGCCTTGCTTTTTTGGCCAAAAATGAGCGACAAATGACCGAAATTGAAATTGATTGATTGTGATTGCAGATTGAAAAGTGATGAAAATGAGCCAATTTTGGCCAAAAAGTAAGGCTATAGCCTTGGTATTTTGGCCACAAATGAGCGACAAATGACCGAACTTGAAATTGATTGATATTGATCGCAGATTACAAAGTGATGAAAATGAGGCAATTTTGGCCAGAAAGTAAGGCTATAGCCTTGGTATTTTGGCCACAAATGAGCGACAAATGACCGAAATTGAAATTGATTGATTTTGATTGCAGATTGAAAAGTGATGAACATGAGCCAATTTTGGCCGAGAAGTAAGGCTATGGCCTTGGTATTTTGGCCAAATATGAGCGACAAATGACCGAAATTGAAATTGATTGACTTTGATTGCAGATTGAAAAGTGATGAACATGAAGCAATTTTGGCCAAAAAGTAAGGCTATAGCCTTGGTATTTTGGCCAAAAATGAGCGACAAATGACCGACATTGAAATTGATTGATTTTGATTGCAGATTGAAAAGTGATGAAAATGAGGCCATTTTGTCCACAACGTAACGCTATAGCCTTGGTATTTTGGCCAAAAATGAGCGAAAAATGACCGACATTGAAATTGATTGATTTTGATTGCAGATTGAAAAGTGATGAAAATGAGCCAAGTTTGGCCAAAAAGTAAGGCTATAGCCTTGGTATTTTCGCCAAATATGAGCGACAAATGACCCAAATTGACATTGATTGACGTTGATTCCAGATTGAAAAGTGATGAAAATGAGCCAATTTTGGCCAAAAACTAAGGCTATAGCCTTGGTATTTTGGCCAAAAATGTGCGACAAATGACCGAAATTCACATTTATTGATTTTGATTGCAGATTGAAAAGTGATGAAAATGAGCCACTTTTGGCCAAAAAGTAAGGCTATAGCCTTGGTATTTTGGCCAAAAATGAGCGAAAAATGACCGACATTGAAATTGATTGATTTTGATTCCAGATTGAAAAGTGATGAAAATGAGGCCATTTTGTCCAAAAAGTAAGGCTATAGCCTTGGTATTTTGGCCAAAAATGAGCGAAAAATGACCGACATTGAAATTGATTGATTTTGATTGCAGATTGAAAAGTGATGACAATGAGGCAATTTTGGCCAAAAAGTAAGGCTATAGCCTTGGTATTTTGGCCAAAAATGAGCGACAAATGACCGAAATTAAAAGTGATTGATTTTGATTGCAGATTGAAAAGTGATGAAAATGAGCCAAGTTTGGCCAAAAAGTAAGGCTATAGCCTTGGTATTTTGGCCAAATATGAGCGACAAATGACCGAAATTGAAATTGATTGACTTTGATTGCAGATTGAAAAGTGATGAACATGAAGCAATTTTGGCCAAAAAGTAAGGCTATAGCCTTGGTATTTTGGCCAAAAATGAGCGACAAATGACCGACATTGAAATTGATTGATTTTGATTGCAGATTGAAAAGTGATGAAAATGAGGCCATTTTGTCCACAACGTAACGCTATAGCCTTGGTATTTTGGCCAAAAATGAGCGAAAAATGACCGACATTGAAATTGATTGATTTTGATTGCAGATTGAAAAGTGATGAAAATGAGCCAATTTTGGCCAAAAAGTAAGGCTATAGCCTTGGTATTTTCGCCAAATATGAGCGACAAATGACCCAAATTGAAATTGATTGACTTTGATTGCAGATTGAAAAGTGATGAAAATGAGCCAAGTTTGGCCAAAAAGCAAGGCTATAGCCTTGGTATTTTCGCCAAATATGAGCGACAAATGACCCAAATTGACATTGATTGACTTTGATTCCAGATTGAAAAGTGATGAAAATGAGCCAATTTTGGCCAAAAACTAAGGCTATAGCCTTGGTATTTTGGCCAAAAATGTGCGACAAATGACCGAAATTCACATTTATTGATTTTGATTGCAGATTGAAAAGTGATGAAAATGAGCCACTTTTGGCCAAAAAGTAAGGCTATAGCCTTGGTATTTTGGCCAAAAATGAGCGAAAAATGACCGACATTGAAATTGATTGATTTTGATTGCAGATTGAAAAGTGATGAAAATGAGGCCATTTTGTCCAAAAAGTAAGGCTATAGCCTTGGTATTTTGGCCAAAAATGAGCGAAAAATGACCGACATTGAAATTGATTGATTTTGATTGCAGATTGAAAAGTGATGACAATGAGGCAATTTTGGCCAAAAAGTAAGGCTATAGCCTTGGTATTTTGGCCAAAAATGAGCGACAAATGACCGAAATTAAAAGTGATTGATTTTGATTGCAGATTGAAAAGTGATGAAAATGAGGCCATTTTGGCCAAAAAGTAAGGCTATAGCCTTGGTATTTTCGCCAAATATGAGCGACAAATGACCCAAATTGAAATTGATTGAGGTTGATTCCAGATTGAAAAGTGATGACAATGAGCCAATGTTTGCCAAAAAGTAAGGCTATAGCCTTGCTTTTTTGGCCAAAAATGAGCGACAAATGACCGAAATTGAAATTGATTGATTGTGATTGCAGATTGAAAAGTGATGAAAATGAGCCAATTTTGGCCAAAAAGTAAGGCTATAGCCTTGGTATTTTGGGCAAAACTGAGCGACAAATGACCGACATTGAAATTGATTGACTTTGATTGCAGATTGAAAAGTGATGACAATGAGCCATTTTTGGCCAAAAACTAAGGCTATAGCCTTGGTATTTTGGCCAAAAATGTGCGACAAATGATCGACATTCACATTGATTGATTTTGATTGCAGATTGAAAAGTGATAAAAATGAGGCCATTTTGGCCAAACCGTAAGGCTATAGCCTTGGTATTTTGGCCAAAAATGAGCGAAAAATGACCGAAATTGAAATTGATTGACTTTGATTGCAGATTGAAAAGTGATGAAATTGAGCCAATTCTGGCCAAAAAGTAAGGCTATAACCTTGGTATTTTGGCCAAAACTGAGCGACAAATGACCGACATTGAAATTGATTGATTTTGATTGCAGATTGAAAAGTGATGAAACTGAGCCAATTTTGGCCAATAAGTAAGGATATAGCCTTGGTATTTTGGCCAAAAATGAGCGAGAAATGACCGACATTGAAATTGATTGATTTTGATTGCAGATTGAAAAGTGATGACAATGAGGCAATTTTGGCCACAAAGTAAGGCTATAGCCTTGGTATTTTGGCGAAAAATGAGCGGAAAATGACCGAAATTAACATTGATTGATTTTGATTGCAGATTGAAAAGTGATGAAAATGAGGCCATTTTGGCCAAACCGTAAGGCTATAGCCTTGGTATTTTGGCCACAAATGAGCGAAAAATGACCGAAATTGAAATTGATTGACTTTATTGCAGATTGAAAAGTGATGAAAATGAGGCCAGTTTGGCCAAAAAGTAAGGCTATAGCCTTGGTATTTTGGGCAAAACTGAGCGACAAATGACCGAAATTGAAATTGATTGATTTTGATTGCAGATTGAAATGTGATGAAAATGAGCCAATTCTGGCCAAAAAGTAAGGCTATAACCTTGGTATGTTTGCCAAAACTGAGCGACAAATGACCGAAATTGAAATTGATTGATTTTGATTGCAGATTGAAAAGTGATGAAAATAAGCCAATTTTGGCCAACAAGTAAGGCTATAGCCTTGGTATTTTGGCCAAAAATGAGCGATACATGACCGACATTGAAATTGATTGGTTTTGATTGCAGAGTGAAAAGTGATGACAATGAGGCAATTTTTGCCAAAAAGTAAGGCTAAAGCCTTGGTATTTTGGCCAAAAATGAGCGAAAAATGACCAAAATTGAAATTGATTGAGTTTGATTGCAGATTGAAAAGTGATGAAAATGAGCCAATGTTCGCCAAAACGTAAGGCTATAGCCTTGGTATTTTGGCCAAATATGAGCGACAAATGACCGAAATTGAAATTGAGTGACTTTGATTGCAGATTGAAAAGTGATGACAATGAGCCAATGTTTGCCAAAAAGTAAGGCTATAGCCTTGTTTTTTTGGCCAAAAATGAGCGACAAATGACCGAAATTGAAATTGATTGATTTTGATTGCAGATTGAAAAGTGATGATACTGAGGCAAGTTTGGCCAAAAAGTAAGGCTATAGCCTTGGTATTGTGGCGAACTATGACCGAAAAATGACCGACATTGAAATTGATTGATTTTGATTGCAGATTGAAAAGTGATGAAAATGAGTCAATGTTCGCCAAATAGTAAGGCTATAGCCTTGGTATTTTGGCCAAAAATGTGCGAAACATGACCGAAATTGAACCTGATTGATTTTGATTGCAGATTGAAAAGTGATTAAAATAAGCCAATGTTCGCCAAATAGTAAGGGTATAGCCTTGGTATTTTGGCCATAAATGAGCGAAAAATGACCGAAATTGAAATGGATTGATTTTGATTGCAGATTGAACATTGATGAAAATGAGGCAATTTTGGCCAAAAAGTAAGGCTATAGCCTTGGTATTGTGGCCAAATATGACCGAAAAATGACCGACATTGAAATTGATTGATTTTGATTGCAGATTGAAAAGTGATGAAAATGAGGCAATTTTGGCCAAAAAGTAATTCTATAGCCTTGGTATTTTGGCCAAAAATGAGCTGAGAAACTACCGAAATTGAAATTGATTGATTTTGATTGCAGATTGAAAAGTGATGAGAATGAGCCAAGTTTGGCCAAACAATAAGGCTATAGCCTTGGTATTTTGGCTATAACTGAGCGACAAATGACCGAAATTGAAATTGATTGACTTTGATTGCAGATTGACAAGTGATGAAACTGAGCCAATTTTGGCCAAAAAGTAAGGCTATAGCCTTGGTATTTTGGCCAAAAATGAGCAAGAAACGGCCGAAATTGAAATTGATTGATTTTGATTGCAGATTGAAAAGTGATGACAATGAGGCCATCTTGGCCAAAAAGTAGGGCTATAGCGTTGGTATTTTGGCCAAACATGAGAGACAAATGACCGAAATTGAAATTGATTGATTTTGATTGCAGATTGAAAAGTGATGAAATCGAGCCAACTCTGGCCAAAAAGTAAGGCTATAGCCTTGGTATTTTGGCCAAAAATGAGCGACAAATGACCGAAATTGACATTGATTGATTTTAATTGGAGATTGAAAAGTGATGAAAATTAGCCAAATTTCGCCAAGAAGTAAGGCTATAGCCTTGGTATTTTGGCCAAAAATGAGCGACAAATGACCGAAATTGAAATTGATTGACTTTATTGCAGATTGAAAAGTGATGAAAATGAGGCCAGTTTGGCCAAAAAGTAAGGCTATAGCCTTGGTATTTTGGGCAAAACTGAGCGACAAATGACCGAAATTGAAATTGATTGATTTTGATTGCAGATTGAAATGTGATGAAACTGAGCCAATTTTGGCCAATAAGTAAGGATATAGCCTTGGTATTTTGGCCAAAAATGAGCGAGAAATGACCGACATTGAAATTGATTGATTTTGATTGCAGATTGAAAAGTGATGACAATGAGGCAATTTTGGCCACAAAGTAAGGCTATAGCCTTGGTATTTTGGCCAAAAATGAGCGGAAAATGACAGAAATTAACATTGATTGATTTTGATTGCAGATTGAAAAGTGATGAAAATGAGGCCATTTTGGCCAAACCGTAAGGCTATAGCCTTGGTATTTTGGCCACAAATGAGCGAAAAATGACCGAAATTGAAATTGATTGACTTTATTGCAGATTGAAAAGTGATGAAAATGAGGCCAGTTTGGCCAAAAAGTAAGGCTATAGCCTTGGTATTTTGGGCAAAACTGAGCGACAAATGACCGAAATTGAAATTGATTGATTTTGATTGCAGATTGAAATGTGATGAAAATGAGCCAATTCTGGCCAAAAAGTAAGGCTATAACCTTGGTATGTTTGCCAAAACTGAGCGACAAATGACCGAAATTGAAATTGATTGATTTTGATTGCAGATTGAAAAGTGATGAAAATAAGCCAATTTTGGCCAACAAGTAAGGCTATAGCCTTGGTATTTTGGCCAAAAATGAGCGATACATGACCGACATTGAAATTGATTGGTTTTGATTGCAGAGTGAAAAGTGATGACAATGAGGCAATTTTTGCCAAAAAGTAAGGCTAAAGCCTTGGTATTTTGGCCAAAAATGAGCGAAAAATGACCAAAATTGAAATTGATTGAGTTTGATTGCAGATTGAAAAGTGATGAAAATGAGCCAATGTTCGCCAAAACGTAAGGCTATAGCCTTGGTATTTTGGCCAAAACTGAGCGAGAAATGACCGAAATTGACATTGATTGAATTTGATTGCAGATTGAAAAGTGATGAAAATGAGCCAATTTTGGCCACACAGTAAGGCTATAGCCTTGGTATTTTGGCCAAATATGAGCGACAAATGACCGAAATTGAAATTGAGTGACTTTGATTGCAGATTGAAAAGTGATGACAATGAGCCAATGTTTGCCAAAAAGTAAGGCTATAGCCTTGTTTTTTTGGCCAAAAATGAGCGACAAATGACCGAAATTGAAATTGATTGATTTTGATTGCAGATTGAAAAGTGATGATACTGAGGCAAGTTTGGCCAAAAAGTAAGGCTATAGCCTTGGTATTGTGGCGAACTATGACCGAAAAATGACCGACATTGAAATTGATTGATTTTGATTGCAGATTGAAAAGTGATGAAAATGAGTCAATGTTCGCCAAATAGTAAGGCTATAGCCTTGGTATTTTGGCCAAAAATGTGCGAAACATGACCGAAATTGAACCTGATTGATTTTGATTGCAGATTGAAAAGTGATTAAAATAAGCCAATGTTCGCCAAATAGTAAGGGTATAGCCTTGGTATTTTGGCCATAAATGAGCGAAAAATGACCGAAATTGAAATGGATTGATTTTGATTGCAGATTGAACATTGATGAAAATGAGGCAATTTTGGCCAAAAAGTAAGGCTATAGCCTTGGTATTGTGGCCAAATATGACCGAAAAATGACCGACATTGAAATTGATTGATTTTGATTGCAGATTGAAAAGTGATGAAAATGAGGCAATTTTGGCCAAAAAGTAATTCTATAGCCTTGGTATTTTGGCCAAAAATGAGCTGAGAAACTACCGAAATTGAAATTGATTGATTTTGATTGCAGATTGAAAAGTGATGAGAATGAGCCAAGTTTGGCCAAACAATAAGGCTATAGCCTTGGTATTTTGGCTATAACTGAGCGACAAATGACCGAAATTGAAATTGATTGACTTTGATTGCAGATTGACAAGTGATGAAACTGAGCCAATTTTGGCCAAAAAGTAAGGCTATAGCCTTGGTATTTTGGCCAAAAATGAGCAAGAAACGGCCGAAATTGAAATTGATTGATTTTGATTGCAGATTGAAAAGTGATGACAATGAGGCCATCTTGGCCAAAAAGTAGGGCTATAGCGTTGGTATTTTGGCCAAAAATGAGAGACAAATGACCGAAATTGAAATTGATTGATTTTGATTGCAGATTGAAAAGTGATGAAATCGAGCCAACTCTGGCCAAAAAGTAAGGCTATAGCCTTGGTATTTTGGCCAAAAATGAGCGACAAATGACCGAAATTGACATTGATTGATTTTAATTGGAGATTGAAAAGTGATGAAAATTAGCCAAATTTCGCCAAGAAGTAAGGCTATAGCCTTGGTATTTTGGCCAAAAATGAGCGACAAATGACCGAAATTGAAATTGATTGACTTTATTGCAGATTGAAAAGTGATGAAAATGAGGCCAGTTTGGCCAAAAAGTAAGGCTATAGCCTTGGTATTTTGGGCAAAACTGAGCGACAAATGACCGAAATTGAAATTGATTGATTTTGATTGCAGATTGAAATGTGATGAAAATGAGCCAATTCTGGCCAAAAAGTAAGGCTATAACCGTGGTATGTTTGCCAAAACTGAGCGACAAATGACCGAAATTGAAATTGATTGATTTTGATTGCAGATTGAAAAGTGATGAAAATAAGCCAATTTTGGCCAACAAGTAAGGCTATAGCCTTGGTATTTTGGCCAAAAATGAGCGATACATGATCGACATTGAAATTGATTGGTTTTGATTGCAGAGTGAAAAGTGATGACAATGAGGCAATTTTTGCCAAAAAGTAAGGCTAACGCCTTGGTATTTTGGCCAAAAATGAGCGAAAAATGACCAAAATTGAAATTGATTGAGTTTGATTGCAGATTGAAAAGTGATGAAAATGAGCCAATGTTCGCCAAAACGTAAGGCTATAGCCTTGGTATTTTGGCCAAAACTGAGCGAGAAGTGACCGAAATTGACATTGATTGAATTTGATTGCAGATTGAAAAGTGATGAAAATGAGCCAATTTTGGCCACACAGTAAGGCTATAGCCTTGGTATTTTGGCCAAATATGAGCGACAAATGACCGAAATTGAAATTGAGTGACTTTGATTGCAGATTGAAAAGTGATGACAATGAGCCAATGTTTGCCAAAAAGTAAGGCTATAGCCTTGTTTTTTTGGCCAAAAATGAGCGACAAATGACCGAAATTGAAATTGATTGATTTTGATTGCAGATTGAAAAGTGATGATACTGAGGCAAGTTTGGCCAAAAAGTAAGGCTATAGCCTTGGTATTGTGGCGAACTATGACCGAAAAATGACCGACATTGAAATTGATTGATTTTGATTGCAGATTGAAAAGTGATGAAAATGAGCCAATGTTCGCCAAATAGTAAGGCTATAGCCTTGGTATTTTGGCCAAAAATGTGCGAAACATGACCGAAATTGAACCTGATTGATTTTGATTGCAGATTGAAAAGTGATTAAAATAAGCCAATGTTCGCCAAATAGTAAGGGTATAGCCTTGGTATTTTGGCCATAAATGAGCGAAAAATGACCGAAATTGAAATGGATTGATTTTGATTGCAGATTGAACATTGATGAAAATGAGGCAATTTTGGCCAAAAAGTAAGGCTATAGCCTTGGTATTGTGGCCAAATATGACCGAAAAATGACCGACATTGAAATTGATTGATTTTGATTGCAGATTGAAAAGTGATGAAAATGAGGCAATTTTGGCCAAAAAGTAATTCTATAGCCTTGGTATTTTGGCCAAAAATGAGCTGAGAAACTACCGAAATTGAAATTGATTGATTTTGATTGCAGATTGAAAAGTGATGACAATGAGGCCAGTTTGGCTAAACAGTAAGGCTATAGCCTTGGTATTTTGGCCAAAAATGAGCGAAAAATGACCGAAATTGACATTGATTGATTTTGATTGCAGATTGAAAAGTGATGAGAATGAGCCAAGTTTGGCCAAACAATAAGGCTATAGCCTTGGTATTTTGGCTATAACTGAGCGACAAATGACCGAAATTGAAATTGATTGACTTTGATTGCAGATTGACAAGTGATGAAACTGAGGCAATTTTGGCCAAAAAGTAAGGCTATAGCCTTGGTATTTTGGCCAAAAATGAGCAAGAAACGGCCGAAATTGAAATTGATTGATTTTGATTGCAGATTGAATAGTGATGACAATGAGGCCATCTTGGCCAAAAAGTAGGGCTATAGCGTTGGTATTTTGGCCAAAAATGAGAGACAAATGACCGAAATTGAAATTGATTGATTTTGATTGCAGATTGAAAAGTGATGAAATCGAGCCAACTCTGGCCAGAAAGTAAGGCTATAGCCTTGGTATTTTGGCCAAAAATGAGCGACAAATGACCGAAATTGACATTGATTGATTTTAATTGCAGATTGAAAAGTGATGAAAATTAGCCAAATTTCGCCAAGAAGTAAGGCTATAGCCTTGGTATTTTGGCCAAAAATGAGAGACAAATGACCGAAATTGAAATTGATTGATTTTGATTGCAGATTGAAAAGTGATGAAAATGAGCCAACTCTGGCCAGAAAGTAAGGCTATAGCCTTGGTATTTTGCCCAGAAATGAGCGACAAATGACCGAAATTGACATTGATTGATTTTAATTGCAGATTCAAAAGTGATGAAAATTAGCCAATTTTCGCCAAGAAGTAAGGCTATAGCCTTGGTATTTTGGCCAAAAATGACCGACAAATGACCGAAATTGAAATTGATTGATTTTGATTGTAGATTGAAAAGTGATGAAAATGAGGCAATTTTGACCAAACAGTAAGGCTATAGCCTTGGTATATTGGCCAAACATAAGCAACAAATGACCGAAATTGAAATTGATTGATTTTGATTGCAGATTGAAAAGTGATGACAGTAAGCCAATTTTGGCCAAACAGTAAGGCTATAGCCTTGGTATTTTGGCCAATCATGAGCGAGAAATGACCGAAATTGAAATTGATTGATTTTGATTGCAGATTCAAAAATTAATGAAAATGAGCCAATTTTGGCCAAAACGTAAGGCTATAGCCGTGGTATTTTGGCCAAAAATGAGCGAAAAATGACCGAAATTGACATTGATTGGTTTTAATTGCAGATTGAAAACTGATGAAAATGAGCCAATGTTCGCCAAATAGCAAGGCTATAGCCTTGGTATTTTGGCCATAAATGAGCGAAAAATGACAGACATTGAAATTGATTGATTTTGATTGCAGATTGAAAAGTGATGACAATGAGCCAATTTTGGCGAATAAGTAAGGCTATAGCCTTGGTATGTTGCCCACAGATGAGCGAAAACTGACCGAACCTGAAATTGATTGATTTTGATTACAGATTGAGAAGTGATGAAACTGAGCCAATGGTCGCCAAATAGTAAGGCTATAGCCTTGGTATTTTGGCCAAAAATGAGCGACGATTGACCGAAATTGAAATTGATTGATTTTGATTGCAGATTGAAAAGTGATGACAATGAGCCAATTTTGGCCAATAAGTAAGGCTATAGCCTTGCTATGTTGCCCACAGATGAGCGAAAACTGACCGAACCTGAAATTGATTGATTTTGATTGCAGATTGAAAAGTGATGAAACTGAGCCAACTCTGGCTAAAAAGTAAGGCTATAGCCTTGGTATTTTGGCCAAACATGAGAGACAAATGACCGAAATTGAAATTGATTGATTTCGATTGCAGATTGAAAAGTGATGAAAATGAGCCAACTCTGGCCAGAAAGTAAGGCTATAGCCTTGGTATTTTGGCCAAAAATGAGCGACAAATGACCGAAATTGACATTGATTGATTTTAATTGCAGATTGAAAAGTGATGAAAATTAGCCAATTTTCGCCAAGAAGTAAGGCTATAGCCTTGGTATTTTGGCCAAAAATGAGCGACAAATGACCGAAATTGAAATTGATTGATTTTGATTGCAGATTGAAAAGTGATGAAAATGAGCCAACTCTGGCCAGAAAATAAGGCTATAGCCTTGGTATTTTGCCCAAAAATGAGCGACAAATGACCGAAATTGACATTGATTGATGTTAATTGCAGATTCAAAAGTGATGAAAATTAGCCAATTTTCGCCAAGAAGTAAGGCTATAGCCTTGGTATTTTGGCCAAAAATGACCGACAAATGACCGAAATTGAAATTGATTGATTTTGATTGCAGATTGAAAAGTGATGAAAATGAGGCAATTTTGACCAAACAGTAAGGCTATAGCCTTGGTATATTGGCCAAATATAAGCAACAAATGACCGAAATTGAAATTGATTGATTTTGATTGCAGATTGAAAAGTGATGACAGTAAACCAATTTTGGCCAAACAGTAAGGCTATACCCTTGGTATTATCGCCAATCATGAGCGAGAAATGACCGAAATTGAAATTGATCGATTTTGATTGCAGATTCAAAAATTAATGAAAATGAGCCAATTTTGGCCAAAACGTACGGCTATAGCCTTTGTATTTTGGCCAAAAATGAGCGAAAAATGACCGAAATTGAAATTGATTGATATTGATTGCAGAATGAAAAGTGATGAAACTGAGGACATTTTGGCCAAAAAGTAAGGCTATAGCCTTGGTATTTTGGCCAAAAATGAGCGACAAATGACCGAAATTGACATTGATTGATTTTAATTGCAGATTGAAAAGTGATGAAAATTAGCCAATTTTCGCCAAGAAGTAAGGCTATAGCCTTGGTATTTTGGCCAAAAATGACCGACAAATGACCGAAATTGAAATTGATTGAGTTTGATTGTAGATTGAAAAGTGATGAAAATGAGGCAATTTTGACCAAACAGTAAGGCTATAGCCTTGGTATATTGGCCAAACATAAGCAAGAAATGACCGAAATTGAAATTGATTGATTTTGATTGCAGATTGAAAAGTGATGACAGTAAGCCAATTTTGGCCAAACAGTAAGGCTATAGCCTTGGTATATTGGCCAAACATAAGCAACAAATGACCGACATTGAAATTGATTGATTTTGATTGCAGATTGAAAAGTGATGACAGTAAGCCAATTTTGGCCAAACAGTAAGGCTATACCCTTGGTATTTTGGCCAATCATGAGCGAGAAATGACCGAAATTGAAATTGATCGAGTTTGATTGCAGATTCAAAAATTAATGAAAATGAGCCAATTTTGGCCAAAACGTAAGGCTATAGCCTTGGTATTTTGGCCAAAAATGAGCGAAAAATGACCGAAATTGAAATTGATTGATATTGATTGCAAAATGAAAAGTGATGAAACTGAGGACATTTTGGCCAAAAAGTAAGGCTATAGCCTTGGTATTTTGGCCATAAATGAGCGAAAAATGACCGAAATTGACATTGATTGTTTTTAAGTGCAGATTGAAAAGTGATGAAAATGAGCCAATGTTCGCCAAATAGTAAGGCTATAGCCTTGGTATTTTGGCCATAAATGAGCGACGATTGACCGAAATTGAAATTGATTGATTTTGATTGCAGATTGAAAAGTGATGACAATGAGCCAATTTTGGCCAATAAGTAAGGCTATAGCCTTGGTATGTTGCCCACAGATGAGCGAAAACTGACCGAACCTGAAATTGATTGAGTTTGATTGCAGATTGAAAAGTGATGAAACTGAGGCAATGGTCGCCACATAGTAAGGCTATAGCCTTGGTATTTTGGCCAAAAATGAGCGAGGATTGACCGAAATTGAAATTGATTGATTTTGATTGCAGATTGAAAAGTGATGAACATGAGCCACTTTTGGCCGAGAAGTAAGGCTATGGCCTTGGTATTTTGGCCAAATATGAGCGACAAATGACCGAAATTGAAATTGATTGACTTTGATTGCAGATTGAAAAGTGATGAAAATGAAGCAATTTTGGCCAAGGAGTAAGGCTATAGCCTTGGTATTTTGGCCAAAAATGAGCGACAAATGACCGAAATTGAAATTGATTGACTTTGATTCCAGATTGAAAAGTGATGGCAATGAGGCCATTGTGGCCAAAGAGTAAGGATATATCTTGGTATTTTGGCCAAACATGAGCGAAAAGTGACCGACATTGACATTGATTGATTTTGATTGCAGATTGAAAAGTGATGAAAATGAGCCAATTTTGGCCAAATAGTAAGGCTATAGCCTTGGTATTTTGGCCAAATATGAGCGAAAAATGACCCAAATTGAAATTGATTGACTTTGATTGCAGATTGAAGAGTGATGAGAATGAGCCAATGTTCACCAAAAAGTAAGGCTATAGCCTTGCTTTTTTGGCCAAAAGTGAGCGAAAACTGACCGAAGTCGAAATTGATTGATTTTGATTGCAGATTGACAAGCGATGAAAATAAGCCAATGTTCGCCAAATAGTAAGGCTATAGCCTTAGTATTGTGGCCAAATATGACCGAAAAATGACCGACATTGAAACTGATTGATTTTGATTGCAGATTGAAAAGTGATGAAAATGAGGCAATTTTGGCCAAACAGTAATGCTATAGCCTTGGTATTTTGGCCAAAAATGAGCGAAAAATGACCGAAATTAAAATTGATTGATTTTGATTGCAGATTGAAAAGTGATGAAAATGAGGCAATGTTGGCCAAACAGTAAGGCTATAGCCTTGGTATTTTGGCCAAATATGAGCGACAAATGACCGACATTGAGATTGATTGACTTTGATTGCAGATTGAAAAGTGATGACAATGAGCCAATGTTTGCCAAAAAGTAAGGCTATAGCCTTGCTTTTTTGGCCACAAATGAGCGACAAATGACCGAAATTCGAATTGATTGATTTTGATTGCAGATTGAAAAGTGATGAAAATAAGCCAATGTTCGCCAAATAGTAAGGCTATAGCCTTGGTATTTTGGCCACAAATGAGCGACAAATGACCGAAATTGAAATTGATTGATTTTGATTGCAGATTGACAAGTGATGATAATGAGGCAAGTTTGGCCGAAAAGTAAGGCTATAGCCTTGGTATTTTGGGCAAATATGAGCGACAAATGACCGAAATTTAAATTGATTGACTTTGATTGCAGATTGAAAAGTGATGAAAATGAATCAATTTTGGCCAAAAAGTAAGGCTATAGCCTTGGTATATTGGCCAAACATGAGCGACAAATGACCGACATTGAAATTGATTGATTTTGATTGCAGATTGAAGAGTGATGACAGTAAGCCAATTTTGGCCAAAATTAAGGCTATAGCCTTGGTACTTTGGCCAATCATGAGCGAGAAATGACCGAAATTGAAATTGATTGATTTTGATTGCAGATTCAAAAATTAGTGAAAATGAGCCAATTTTGGCCAAACAGTAAGGCTGTAGCCTTGGTATTTTGACCAAAAATGAGCGAAATATGACCGAAATTGAGATTGATTGATATTGATTGCAGATTGAAAAGTGATGAAACTGAGGACATTTTGGCCAAAAAGTAAGACTATAGCCTTGGTATTTTGGCCAAAAATGAGCGAAAAATGACCGAAATTGACATTGATTGACTTTGATTGCAGATTGAAAAGTGATGACAATGAGCCACTGTTCGACAAACAGTAAGGCTATAGCCTTGGTATTTTGGCCAAATATGAGCGACAAACGACCGAAATTGAAATTGATTGTTTTTAATTGCAGATTGAAAAGTGATGAAAATGAGCCAATGTTCGCCAAATAGTAAGGCTATAGCCTTGGTATTTTGGCCATAAATGAGGGAAAAATGACCGAAATTGAAATTGATTGATTTTGATTGCAGATTGAAAAGTGATGACAATGAGCCAATTTTGGCCAATAAGTAAGGCTATAGCCTTGGTATGTTGCCCACAGATGAGCGAAAACTGACCGAACTTGACATTGATTGATTTTGATTGCAGATTGAAAAGTGATGAAACTGAGCCAACTCTGGCCAAAAAGTAAGGCTATACCCTTGGTATTTTGGCCAAAAATGAGCGACAAATGACCGAAATTGAAATTGATTGATTTTGATTGCAGAATGAAAAGTGATGAGAATGAGCCAACTCTGGCCAGAAATAAGGCTATAGCCTTGGTATTTTGGCCAAACATGAGCGACAAATGACCGAAATTGACATTGATTGATTTTAATTGCAGATTGAAAAGTGATGAAAATGAGCCAATTTTCGCCAAGAAGTAAGTGAAGCATAACTTACTTCATCTAAGCTGTTCGACTTCAGTACAACACAAGAGAAACACTCAAGTTGAGGATACAATGTTCATTCTAATTCATGTCTTTTCCACCTTATTAACTCAAGCTCAACTCTCAACTAACTAAGTACACGTTGTTACAACAAAGATATTAGAGAAATCAAGTATAAATATCAACCAATGAACACGGAGATAGTAATTACCGGTAATTTGTAAATTCGTCTTGATAACTATAAATTGTAAAAACAGCATAAAGCCTAGTCGTCCCAGCAGCGGTATAGCCAGGGCTAACGAGAAAAGAGACGACCACATGCATAGGATCATAGATAACAAAATGCCGCGCAGGGGGAGGTTTCCGCATACACCCCCCTCCTTGATCAAGCGTGATCAAGCATGAGCTTGGTTTTCCACTGCGCATCCTTAGCTGCTGCGCGCTTCGGCCGACACACTGATTTTCTCTCATTCTCACTTTCCATTCCACACGTTTCACCACTCCCATTCCCCTCAGTACTCTCCTGTCTCATTTCTGCATCCACATCTTTTCTCTCAACCGTACGCTGTCCATCTTTTCTTTTAGACGAAGACATTTCCAAAGGATAAACCTTTTGTACAGGTCTAGAACAAAACTGTGGCTTACCTTTACCGCTTACCCGCAAATTGACTCCTCTGACTTGACCATCCTTACCTACAATCAAACTTTCAATTATCCCTACCTTCCACTGTCCTCTTTTTAATTGCTCATCTTGCACTAAAACTAGATCTCCTTCTGAAATGAAATTGCGAGTCTTGTTTATCAAACGATGGTGTTCTCTTAAATCGGTGAGATACTCAGACTTCCATCGGTTCCAAAAGTGGATGAGTTTCTTTCTAAGGAACAAGAATCTTTTACCTAGTAGCGTTTCATTAACTTCAGAGTTTTCTACAGCTGGATCAATTCCGAGGGAAAATGGTGATAAACGATACCCAAACACAAGATGTGATGGCGTTAAAACTTCGTCAGTTTCATACTGATACGTAAGAGGACGAGAATTTAACGTAGCTTGAATTTCTATGAGGACTGTATATAATTCGTCAAAAGTTAGTCTTGAATTCCCTAACACTTTCCTTAAGCATCTTTTGACGCTTCGCACTAGACGTTCAAATAAACCCCCCGCCCAGGGGCATCTAGGAAGATTAAATCGCCATGATATTCCGCTCGATCTCATAAAATGTGCTACTTTATCATTGCTATAAAACTGTCTCAACAATTTGGCAGTGCTCATAAATGTCTTGGCATTGTCACTCACTACTAAACTTGGTGTACCTCTCTGAGATGCAAAACGACGAAATGAATTTAAGAATGTAAAAGCATCAAGACTACGCACTAAATCCAGATGAACGGCACGTGTAACACAACATGTATATAACACTATGTATACCTTCGTGATTTTAACTTTGGATTCCTTACAAAACAAAGGACCTGCAAAGTCTACCCCAATTCGACTAAAGGGTGGGGATTCTGTTACCCTAAAATCCGGTAATGGAGCAATAGGAGGAACATTATATGACTTTCCTTCGAATCTTCTGCAAATAAGACAAGAATTTATAACCCTTTTAACGTACTGGCGCCCTTTTGTAATCCAAAACCTTGTACGTAGCTCTGCAAGTGTGGCCCTTTCCTTACAGTGATGGACTCTGTCATGACAATCTCTGATAACAAGCTCTGAGAACTTATGGTTCTTGGGTAACAATATAGGTCTTTTTGCAGTTTCAGACAAATCAGAGAACTCCATCCTGCCTTCACATACTAATATGCCCCCATTACTTACCACTCCTAGCTGGCTCTTATACTTATCATAATCAGATTGTCTTATCAAAGTAGCCTGTGCATCCCTTATCCACTCAGTCTCAGCACCCTTTATATCTTCTGCATTCAAATTTTCAACATTTATCTCTTTTTTCTTAAGCTTTCTTCTCAAATTTGATATAAACCTCTTCACATATGCACTTACTCTGAGTAATTTCCCTAGGGAACTAAACCTTTCTATATTAATTACCTGACCTATTGTATTGACTGATTGCACAATACTTGTAGTTGCTACTACAATTGTCTTTTTCATCTCTTCTTCTACTTCAATGGATTCTGTCAAGGAAAATTTCTGAGGCCAATTGTCCTTACACTCTCTTAACCAGTCTGGACCTTCCCACCAAAGATTGCTATTAACAAGTTGACTTGGAGACACTCCCCTACTTCCTATATCTGCTGGGTTAACAAGTCCTGCCACATGGCCCCAGTCTTCCTTTCTAGTTAATGCTAAGATTTCATTTACTCTATGCTGGACAAAAGTTTTCCACTCACCCTTATTTAAGATCCAATACAACACAGTAATACTGTCTGTCCAATATTTAATTTCATCAATCTCAGTATCAGAGCTCAAAGCCTTCTGGGCTGTTTCCATAAGTGTGACCAGTATTCTGGCTGCCATTAGTTCCAACCGAGGAATTGTTAAACTTTTTAGAGGTGCAATTCTAACTTTAGAGCACAATAATCTGGAATAGACTCCCTTTGTTGTCTCACAAACAAGGTATATTGCAGCACAGTATGCTTTCTTACTTGCATCACTGAATCCATGTAAACTTGTCTTAATAATTTGGCCTTCTAATCCCTGTAACATAAACCTTGGAGCTGTAATGACCTTAGTATTTTTAAGTCCTTTTAACCACTCTTCCCATCTTTGAAGTTTATCTTGGGGCAAAGGGTCATCCCAGTTTAATTTCTCTAAACATAAATCCTGAAAAAGAACTTTAGCTGCCACAGATATTGGACTAATTAATCCTAAAGGGTCAAACACAGCAGCCATTGTACTCAATATGGATCTCTTAGTAACAACAGTTGTACCTTCTACTATCTTATGCAAGTCAAATTCAAGAGTATCTTGGTCCTTATCCCAAGAAAGACCTAACACCTTAGTTTTAGAGTTAACTTCATTTGAATTTTTTCCAAGTTGACCTTCTACCTTATTTTCAGTCTGAACAACTCCTTCTTTCAGAGCAATGCTATAAGCAAGTGATTGATTGTTGGTCTTCCACTTACGGAGCTTAAAGCCGCCCTCTATCATCCTCTCTCTGGCTTTTTCAAACATACTGTATGCTTCACCTACATTCTTGTGTGTGGTAACAAGATCATCAACAAAGAATCCCTTAGACATACACTCTACAAATTTAGGGTCAATTTCCTTGTACCTATTGATATGAAATTGAAGTACAGTATTCAGCAAAAATGGTGAGGAATTGACTCCAAAGACTACTCGGTTAAACCTGTACACAACAACTTCTGGGTTTTCTGAATCAATGTCTTTTAACCATAGAAAACGTAAACAATCACGGTCTGAAGGATCTATCTCTATGTTCAGGAAAGCCTTCTCAATATCCCCCACTAAAACTATGGGCTGTTCCCGAAACCTTATTAGCATATCAAACATTAAGGGTGTTAATGGCGGTCCCACATGAAGGCAATCATTTAACGAAGACCCTGTTTTCCTATCACAACAAGAAGCATCGTACACAATCCTGACTTTAGTAGTCTCAGCGTCATTACGTATCACAACACGATGAGGTAAATATGACACTTTACTTTCTACAGTGATATCTGGCACTTGTTCAATGATACCTGTCTTTTTCTGCTCTGCAATAATGCTATCATATTCTTCTAATACCTGTGGAGACTTAGCTAACTTTCTTACCTGACTCTTTAATCTTACATAAGCATTTTCATAATTGTTAGGAATTGGCCCATGTCCCATTTTCCAGGGCAATCCAACAGAATAACGCTCTCCTGTAAATGAAATGTTGTTAACAACAGATTTGTGGACCTCATCTTCTACTCGAATTCCCAAGGATTCTAGATCCCACAATTTGTGCATACTCTTATTGATTTCTGTTAAGGCTTTGTCAGGCAGTGGGCAGGGATCAATCACTAAACTAACAAGGCTATCAACTGAAGATGAATCAGAATTCTTACCTCTAATTGGTCCTGATAACACCCAACCAAGTGCTGTATGAATAGCCACTGGCTCATCTTGCCCCCCTCTTTTCACATCACCATCTTGAAAGCTCCACATGTAATTAGCTCCAATCAGGATGTCAATTTCGAGAAGATCATCATATCTGGAAAAGTCTGAGAACTGGATACCCTTTAGATGAGAATAATCATTCTTAGCTTCCTCAAGATGCTGATTAGCAATAGTGGAAATTTCATTAACTGAAAAGGCTTCGATAGTAATACTATTCCCACCATTAAGTGACACTAAAGGTATGGTATACACCTTTCTCATTTCTATCTCTGACTCTCTGCTTCCAAACGTTTTCACACCGAGCTCTTCCTCTCTCAGAACTTCCAGTCCAAGCTTAGTGACTACATTCTCGGTCACAAATGTCTTTTGACTCCCAGAATCGAACATCACTCGCACTTTACTTCCTGGCTTTCCTTCCACAGTGGCCATAGCAGTCTGCAATGCCACCCGTTCGTGCGCAACTGAGCTGGACCTAGCGCTGCCTAGTCCCACCCAAGAAGTTGCGCTGGGATTTAAAGGAAGGGACGCGCTGGAGGGCTGGGGTTCCTTAAAGCTAGGCAATTTGTCCTGACACAACAAATAATGATGTTGACCATTACAATGTTTACATTTAACTCTACATCTACACTGAAATGACCTGTGACCTTTATTCAAACACACGAAACATCTAGAGAATTTCATTAAAATTGCTTTACGTTCCTCTGGCTTCACATACTTCTTGCACTCTTCTGCACTGTGATCTTCTAAGCAGAACTGGCATCTCTTCGATCTTGACTTCTCCACCAACAGCGCACTTGCAGTACTGACGCGTTCTTTTTGGTTTTGCTGCTGCCATGACTGCTTAGGCCGATCTCCACGTTGTTGCTGATGCGTTTGAATATTGTTTACCGTCCCGTTAAAGATGGGCACATGTCTCTCTCTGATGTCTAGCTCCTTCGCAAACGTTTTCAGCAACTCTTGTATGTCACCTTCCAGCTTTTCACCCCCAACTCTGAACATTGTCAATCGTATAGACTCGGGAATCTTTTCCAGCAAAGCAGGGACAATGATAGACGAATAGGAATTACGGTCTACACCCAAAGCTTCAAGGCTACGAAAATTAGCTTCAATATCATCATATAACTGTCGTAATCTTGTAGTATTCTTATCATTGTACACCATTGGTAGCTGAAGAAGCTGGCTAATATGCGCTCTCTTTATCTGAGTTGGTCTAGCGTAACGGTTCTTTAATATCTGGATTGCAGAGTCATAACCGGCATCAGTTAAAGACAAGCCCCCAATAACTTTCTTTACTGGCTCTTCAAGATAAGATCGTAAATATTTAAATTTATCTACCTTTGCCAAACCAGATGATTCGTGGATGGCGCTCTTGAAGGAATCCCAAAATTCCTGCCAGTGTTCCACCTTGCCTGAGAATTTTTGCAAATTTATTTTTGGCAGCTTCACTCTAACCCCATGGCTCGGAGACGTGGTCTCATCAACTTCACTTCTGTTGGTTCCCTTGCCGCTCCCGTTGTTACTCACTTTACTGCTCACTTTACTGCTCACTTTACTGCTCACGTTACTGCTCACTCTACTGACTCTTGATTCACCTGATCGCACGCTTTCCTGTGACACACTTCTGTGCAATGAACATGATTCAGCATCACTTTGGTAGCCATCCTTCTTCAAAGTGTCTTCTAGGCAGATCAAGTTATACACCACTCTCTCCATTATGTCGCTTGCCCCTTTTGCCTCGTTATCGCAAACTTCGTCGCTCTCTTCTGCATCGTACATTCTTTCAAGGATTTCATTATCGAGGTTTTTAAGTTCAGCTTTCTGATCTGTCAGACTTACTTCCAATTGCTTCAACTTTCTTTCATCTACCTCGCTGTCTTGTAGGGCCTCTTCTATCTTTTTCAGCAATCTTGTTACTTGCCCTCGAGCTGTTCTTCTCCTTTTCTTTAACCGATCTATATCTTCAACTTGAGACATTCTGTACTCTACCAATCCGGTTCGGTTCGACCACTATGAAGCATAACTTACTTCATCTAAGCTGTTCGACTTCAGTACAACACAAGAGAAACACTCAAGTTGAGGATACAATGTTCATTCTAATTCATGTCTTTTCCACCTTATTAACTCAAGCTCAACTCTCAACTAACTAAGTACACGTTGTTACAACAAAGATATTAGAGAAATCAAGTATAAATATCAACCAATGAACACGGAGATAGTAATTACCGGTAATTTGTAAATTCGTCTTGATAACTATAAATTGTAAAAACAGCATAAAGCCTAGTCGTCCCAGCAGAGGTATAGCCAGGGCTAACGAGAAAAGAGACGACCACATGCATAGGATCATAGATAACAAAATGCCGCGCAGGGCGAGGTTTCCGCATAGTAAGGCTATAGCCTTGGTATTTTGGCCAAAATTGAGCGACAAATGACCGAAATTGAACTTGATTGATATTGATTGCAGATTGAAAAATGATGAAAGTGAGCCAATTTTGGCTAAAAAGTAAGGCTATATCCTTGGTATTTTGGCCAACAATGAGCGACAAATGACCGAAATTGAAATTGATTGATTTCGATAGCAGATTGAAAAGTGAGGAAACTGAGCCAACTCTGGCATAAAAGGAAGGCTATAGCCTTGGTATTTTGGCCAAAAATGAGCGACAAATGACCGAAATTGACATTGATTGATTTTGATTGCAGATTAAAAAGTAATGAAAATGAGCCAATTTTGGCAAAAAGTAAGGCTATATCCTTGGTATTTTGGCCACAAATGAGCGAAAAATGACAGAAATTGAAATTGATTGATTTTGATTGCAGATTCACAAATTAATGACAATGAGCCAATTTTGGCCAAAACGTAAGGCTATAGCCTTGGTATTTTGGCCATACATGAGCGAAAAATGACCGAAATTGAAATTGATTGACTTGGATTGCAGACTGAAAAGTGATGACACTGAGCCAATGTTCGCCAAAAAGTAAGGCTATAGCCTTGCGTTTTTGGCAAAAAATGAGCGAAAAATGACCGAAATTGAAATTGATTGATTTTGATTGCAGATTGAAAAGTGATGACAATGAGGCAATTTTGGCCGAAACGTAAGGCTATAGCCTTGGTATTTTGGCCAAAAATGAGAGACAAATGACCGAAGGTGAAATTGACTGATTTTGATTGCAGATTGAAAAGTGATGACAGTAAGCCAATTTTGGCCAAAAAGTAAGGGTATAGCCTTGGTATTTTGGCCAACCATGAGCGACAAATGACCGAAATTGAACTTGATTGATTTTGATTGCAGATTCACAAATTAATGAAAATGAGCCAATTTTGGCCACAACGTAAGGCTATGGCCTTGGTAGTTTGGCCATAAATGAGCGAAAAATGACCGAAATTGAAATTGATGGACTTTGATTGCAGATTGAAAAGTGATGACAATGAGCCAATGTTCGCCAAAAAGTAAGGCTATAGCCTTGGTATTTTGGCCATAAATGAGCGACAAATGACCGAAATTGAAATTGATTGATTTAGATTGCAGTTTGAAAAGTGATGACAATGAGGCAATTTTGGCCGAAAAGCAAGGCTATAGCCTTGGTATTTTGGCCAAAAATGAGCGAGAAATGACCGAACTTGAAATTGAGTGATTTTGATTGCAGATTGAAAAGTGATGAAAATGAGCCAATTTTGGCCAAAAAGTAAGGCTATAGCTTTGGTATTTTGGCCAAAAATGAGCGACAAATGACCGAAATTGACATTGATTGATTTTGATTGCAGATTGAAAAGTGATGAAAATGAGTCAATTTTGGCCAATAAGTAAGGCTATAGCCTTGGTATTTTGACCATAAATGAGCGAAAAATGACCGAAATTGAAATTGATTGACGTTGATTGCAGATTGAAAAGTGATGAAAATGAAGCAATTTTGGCCAAAAAGTAAGGCTATAGCCTTGGCAATTTGGCCACAAATGAGCGGCAATTGACCGAAATTGAAATTGATTGATTTTGATTGCAGATTGAAAAGTGATGACAATGAGGCAATTTTGGCCAAAAAGTAAGGCTATAGCCTTGGTATATTGGCAAAAATTGAGCGACAAATGACCGAGATTGAAATTGATTGATTTTGATTGCAGATTGAAAAGTGATGAAAATGAGGCAAGTTTGGCCAAACAGTAAGGCTATAGCCTTGGTATTTTGGCCAAATATGAGCGACAAATGACAGATATTGAAATTGATTGATTTTTATTGCAGATTGAAAAGTGATGAAAATGAGCCAATGTTCGCCAAATAGTAAGGCTACAGCCTTGGTATTTTGGCCAAAACTGAGCGAAAAATGACAGATATTGAAATTGATTGATTTTGATTGCAGATTGAAAAGTGATGACAAAGAGCCAATTTTGGCCAATAAGTAAGGCTATAGCCTTGGTATGTTGCCCACAGATGAGCGAAAACTGACCGAATCTGAAATTGATTGATTTTGATTGCAGATTGAAAAGTGATGAAACTGAGCCAATGGTCGCCAAATAGTAAGGCTATAGCCTTGGTATTTTGGCCAAAACTGAGCGAAACATGACAGAAATTGAAATTGATTGATTGTGATTGCAGATTAAAAAGTGATCACAATGAGGCAATTTTGGCCGAAAAGTGAGCCTATAGCCTTGGTATTTTGGCCACAAATTAGCGACAAATGACCGAAATTGAAATTGATTGATTTTGATTGCAGATTGAAAAGTGATGAAAATGAGGCAATTTTGGCCAAAGAGTAAGGCTATAGCCTTGGTAGTTTGGCCAAACATGAGCGACAAATGACCGAAATTGAAATTGATTGATTTTGATTGTAGATTGACAAGTGATGACAGTAAGGCAATTTTAGCCAAAAAGTGAGTCTATAGCCTTGGTATTTTGGCCAACCATGAGCGACAAATGACCGAAATTCAAATTGATTGATTTTGATTGCAGATTCAAAAATTAATGAAAGTGAGGACATTTTGGCCAAAACGTAAGGCTATAGCCTTGGTATTTTGGCCAAAAATGAGCGACAAATGACCGAAATTGAAATTGACTGATTGTGATTGCAGATTGAAAAGTGATGACAGTAAGCCAATTTTGGCCAAAAAGTAAGGGTATAGCCTTGGTATTTTGGCCAACCATGAGCGACAAGTGACCGAAATTGACCTTGATTGATTTTGATTGCAGATTCACAAATTAATGAAAGTGAGCCAATTTTGGCCAAAACGTAAGGCTATAGCCTTGGTATTTTGGCCATAAATGAGCGAAAAATGACCGAAATTGAAATTGATTGACTTTGATTGCAGATTGAAAAGTGATGACAATGAGCCAATGTTCGCCAAAAAGTAAGGCTATAGCCTTGGTATTTTGGCCATAAATGAGCGAAAAATGACCGAAATTGAAATTGATTGATTTTGATTGCAGTTTGAAAAATGATGACAATGAGGCAATTTTGGCCGAAAAGTAAGGCTATAGCCTTGGTATTTTGGCCAAAAATGAGCGAAAAATGACCGAACTTGACATTGATTGATTTTGATTGCAGATTGACAAGTGATGAAAATGAGCCAATTTTGGCCAAAAAGTAAGGCTATAGCTTTGCTATTGTGGCCAAAAATGAGCGACAAATGACCGAAATTGACATTGATTGATTTTGATTGCAGATTGAAGAGTGATGAAAATGAGTCAATTTTGGCCAAAACGTAAGGCTATAAATGAGCGAAAAATGACCGACATTGAAATTGATTGACGTTGATTGCAGATTGAAAAGTGATGAAAATGAAGCAATTTTGGCCAAAAAGTAAGGCTATAGCCTTGGCAATTTGGCCACAAATGAGCGGCAATTGACCGAAATTGAAATTGATTGATTTTGATTGCAGATTGAAAAGTGATGACAATGAGGCACTTTTGGCCAAAAAGTAAGGCTATAGCCTTGGTATTTTGGCGAAAATTGAGCGACAAATGACCGAGATTGAAATTGATTGATTTTGATTGCAGATTGACAAGTGATGAAAATGAGGCAATTTTGGCCAAAAAGTAAGGCTATAGCTTTGCTATTGTGGCCAAAAATGAGCGACAAATGACCGAAATTGACATTGATTGATTTTGATTGCAGATTGAAGAGTGATGAAAATGAGTCAATTTTGGCCAAAACGTAAGGCTATAAATGAGCGAAAAATGACCGACATTGAAATTGATTGACGTTGATTGCAGATTGAAAAGTGATGAAAATGAAGCAATTTTGGCCAAAAAGTAAGGCTATAGCCTTGGCAATTTGGCCACAAATGAGCGGCAATTGACCGAAATTGAAATTGATTGATTTTGATTGCAGATTGAAAAGTGATGACAATGAGGCACTTTTGGCCAAAAAGTAAGGCTATAGCCTTGGTATTTTGGCGAAAATTGAGCGACAAATGACCGAGATTGAAATTGATTGATTTTGATTGCAGATTGAAAAGTGATGAAAATGAGGCAATTTTGGCCAAACAGTAAGGCTATAGCCTTGGTATTTTGGCCATAAATGAGCGAAAAATGACCGAAATTGAAATTGATTGACTTTGATTGCAGATTGAAAAGTGATGCAAATGAGCCAATTTTGGCCAAAAAGTAAGGCTATAGCCTTGGTAATTTTGCCAAAAATGAGCGACAAACGACCGAAATTGAAATTGATTGATTTTGATTGCAGATTGAAAAGTGATGAAAATGAGGCAATTTTGGCCAAAAAGTAAGGCTATAGCCTTGGTATTTCGGCCAAGAATGACCGACAAATGACCGATATTGAAATTGATTGACTTTGATTGCAGATTGAAAAGCGATGAAAATGAGACACTTTTGGCCAAAGAGTAAGGCTATAGCCTTGGTATTTTGGCCAAAAATGAGCGGCAAATGACCGAATTTGAAATTGGTTGATTTTGATTGCAGATTGGAAAGTGATGAAAATGTGCCACTTTTGGCCAAAGAGTAAGGCTATAGCCTTGGTATGTTGGCCAAACATGAACGACAAATGACCGAAATTCAAATTGATTGATGTTGATTGCAGAGTGAGAAGTGATTGAAATGAGCCAATTTTGGCCAAAAAGTACGGCTATAGCCTTGGTATTTTGGCCAAAAATGAGCGAAAAATGACCGAAATTGAAATTGATTGACTTTGATTGTAGATTGAAAAGTGATGAAAATGAGCCAATGTTCGCCAAAAAGTAAGGCTATAGCCTTGGTATTTTGGTCGACAATGAGCGAAAAATGACCGAAATTGACATTGATTGATTTTGATTGCAGATTGAAAAGTGATGACAATAAGGCAATTTTGGCCAAAAAGTAAGGCTATAGCCTTGGTATTTTAGCCAAAAATTAGCGACAAATGACCGAAATTGAGATTGATTGATTTTGATAGCAGATTGAAAAGCGATGAAAATGAGCCAACTTTGGTCAAAAAGTAAGGCTATAGCCTGTGTAGTTTGGCCAATAATGACCGACAAATGACCGATATTGAAATTGATTGACTTTGATTGCAGATTGAAAAGCGATGAAAATGAGCCACTTTTGGCCAAAAAGTAAGGCTATAGCCTTGGTATTTTGGCCAAACATGAGCGAAAAATGACCGAAATTGAAATTGATTGACTTTGATTGTAGATTGAAAAGTGATGAGAATGAGGCAATGTTCGCCAAAAAGTTAGGCTATAGCCTTGGTATTTTGGCCGACAATGAGCGAAAAATGACCGAAATTGAAATTGATTGATTTTGATTGCAGATTGAAAAGTGATGAAAATGAGGCAATTTTGGCCAAATAGTAAGGCTATAGCCTTGGTATTTTGGCCAGAAATGAGCGACAAATGACCGAAATTGAAATTGATTGATTTTGATTGCAGATTGAAAAGCGATAAACATGTGCCACTTTTGGCCAAAGAGTAAGGCTATAGCCTTGGTATGGTGGCCAAAAATGAGCGACAAAGGACCGAAATTGACATTGATTGAGTTTGATTGCAGAGTGAGAAGTGATGAAAATCAGGCAATTGTGGCCAAAGAGTAAGGCTATAGCCTTGGTACTTTGGCCACAAATGAGCGAAAAATGACTGAAGTTGAAATTGATTGATTTTGATTGCAGATTGAAAAGTGATGAAAATGAGGCAATTTTGGCCAAAAAGTAAGGCTATAGCCTGTGTAGTTTGGCCAATAATGACCAACAAATGACCGATATTGAAATTGATTGACTTTGATTGCAGATTGAAAAGCGATGAAAATGAGCCACTTTTGGCCAAAAAGTAAGGCTATAGCCTTGGTATTTTGGCCAAACATGAGCGAGAAATGACCGAAATTGAAATTGATTGACTTTGAGTGTAGATTGAAAAGTGATGAGAATGAGGCAATGTTCGCCAAAAAGTTAGGCTATAGCCTTGGTATTTTGGCCGACAATGAGCGACAAATGACCGAAATTGAAATTGATTGATTTTGATTGCAGATTGAAAAGTGATGAAAATGAGCCAATTTTGGCCGAAAAGTAAGGCAATATCCTTGGTAGTTTGGCCAAAACTGACCGACAATTGAGCGATATTGAAATTGATTGACTTTGATTGCAGATTGAAAAGCGATGAAAATGAGGCAATTTTGGCCAAACAGTAAGGCCTTGGTATTTGGGCCAAATATTAGCGAAAAATGACAGAAATTGAAATTGATTGATTTTGATTGCAGATTGAAAAGTGATGACAATGAGGCAATTTTGGCCAAAAAGTAAGGCTATAGCCTTGGTACTTTGGCCAAAAATGAGCGAAAAATGACTGAAAGTGAAATTGAGTGATTTTGATTGCAGATTGAAAAGTGATGAAAATGAGGCAATTTTGGCCAAAGAGTAAGGCTATAGCCTTGGTATTTTGGCCACAAATGAGCGAAAAATGACTGAAGTTGAAATTGATTGATTTTGATTGCAGATTGAAAAGTGATGAAAATGAGGCAATTTTGGCCAAAAAGTAAGGCTATAGCCTGTGTAGTTTGGCCAATAATGACCGACAAATGACCGATATGGAAATTGATTGACTTTGATTGCAGATTGAAAAGCGATGAAAATGAGCCACTTTTGGCCAAAAAGTAAGGCTATAGCCTTGGTATTTTGGCCAAACATGAGCGAAAAATGACCGAAATTGAAATTGATTGACTTTGATTGTAGATTGAAAAGTGATGAGAATGAGGCAATGTTCGCCAAAAAGTTAGGCTATAGCCTTGGTATTTTGGCCGACAATGAGCGAAAAATGACCGAAATTGAAATTGATTGATTTTGATTGCAGATTGAAAAGTGATGAAAATGAGGCAATTTTGGCCAAATAGTAAGGCTATAGCCTTGGTATTTTGGCTAGAAATGAGCGACAAATGACCGAAATTGAAATTGATTGATTTTGATTGCAGATTGAAAAGCGATGAAAATGAGCCACCTTTGGTCAAAAAGTAAGGCTATAGCCTTGGTATTTTGGCCAAAAATGAGCGACAAATGACCGAAATTGAAATTGATTGATTTTGATTGCAGATTGAAAAGTGATGAAAATGAGCCAATTTTGGCCGAAAAGTAAGGCAATATCCTTGGTATTTTGGCCAAAACTAACCGACAATTGACCGATATTGAAATTGATTGACTTTGATTGCAGATTGAAAAGCGATGAAAATGAGGCAATTTTGGCCAAACAGTAAGGCCTTGGTATTTTCCCCAAATATTAGCGAAAAATGACAGAAATTGAAATTGATTGATTTTGATTGCAGATTGAAAAGTGATGAAAATGAGGCAATTTTGGCCAAAAAGTAAGGCTATAGCCTTGGTACTTTGGCCAAAAATGAGCGAAAAATGACTGAAATTGAAATTGAGTGATTTTGATTGCAGATTGAAAAGTGATGAAAATGAGGCAATTTTGGCCAAAGAGTAAGGCTATAGCCTTGGTATTTTGGCCACAAATGAGCGAAAAATGACTGAAGTTGAAATTGATTGATTTTGATTGCAGATTGAAAAGTGATGAAAATGAGGCAATTTTGGCCAAAAAGTAAGGCTATAGCCTGTGTAGTTTGGCCAATAATGACCGACAAATGACCGATATTGAAATTGATTGACTTTGATTGCAGATTGAAAAGCGATGAAAATGAGCCACTTTTGGCCAAAAAGTAAGGCTATAGCCTTGGTATTTTGGCCAAACATGAGCGAAAAATGACCGAAATTGAAATTGATTGACTTTGATTGTAGATTGAAAAGCGATGAAAATGAGACACTTTTGGCCAAAGAGTAAGGCTATAGCCTTGGTATTTTCGCCAAAAATGACCGACAAAGGACCGAAATTGAAATTGATTGATTTTGATTGCAGATTGAAAAGTTATGACAATGAGGCAATTTTGGCCAAGAAGTAAGGCTATAGCCGTGGTATTTTGGCCAAAAATGAGCGACAAATGACCGAAATTGAAATTGATTGACTTTGATTGCAGATTGAAAACTGATGACAATGAGCCACTTTTCGCCAAACAGTAAGGCTATAGCCTTGGTATTTTGGCCAACAATGAGCGAGAAATGACCGAAATTGAAATTGATTGATTTTTGATTGCAGATTGAAAAGTGATGAAAATGAGGCGATTTTGGCCGAAAAGTACGGCTATATCCTTGGTATTTTGGCCAAAAATGACCGACAATTGACCGATATTGAAATTGATTGACTTTGATTGCAGATTGAAAAGCGATGAAAATGAGCCACTTTTGGCCAAAGAGTAAGGCTATAGCCTTGGCATTTTGGCCAAAAATGAGCGACAAATGACCGAAATTGAAATTGATTGATTTTGATTGCAGATTGAAAAGTGCTGAAAATGAGGCAATTTTGGCCAAACAGTAAGGCTATAGCCTTGGTATTTTGGCCAAATATTAGCGAAAAATGACAGAAATTGAAATTGATTGATTGTGATTGCAGATTGAAAAGTGATGAAAATGAGGCAATTTTGGCCAAAAAGTAAGGCTATAGCCTTGGTACTTTGGCCAAAAATGAGCGAAAAATGACTGAAATTGAAATTGATTGATTTTGATTGCAGATTGAAAAGTGATGAAAATGAGGCAATGTTGGCCAAAAAGTAAGGCTATAGCCTTGGTATTTTGGCCAAGAATGACCGACAATTGACCGAACCTGAAATTGATTGACTTTGATTGCAGATTGAAAAGCGATGAAAATGAGACACTTTTGGCCAAAGAGTAAGGCTATAGGCTTGGTATTTTCGCCAAAAATGACCGACAAAGGACCGAAATTGAAATTGATTGATGTTGATTGCAGATTGAAAAGTTATGAAAATGAGGCAATTTTGGCCAAGAAGTAAGGCTATAGCCGTGGTATTTTGGCCAAAAATGAGCGACAAATGACCGAAATTGAAATTGATTGAGTTTGATTGCAGATTGAAAACTGATGACAATGAGCCACTTTTCGCCAAACAGTAAGGCTATAGCCTTGGTATTCTGGCCAAAAATGAGCGAAAAATGACCGAAATTGAAATTGAGTGATTTTGATTGCAGATTGAAAAGTGATGAAAATGAGGCAAATTTGGCCAAAAAGTAAGGCTATAGCCTTGGTATTTTGGCCAAAAATGAGCGACAAATGACCGAAATTGAAATTGATTGACTTTGATTGCAGATTGAAAAGTGATGAAAATGAGGCAATTTTGGCCAAACAGTAAGGCTATGGCCTTGGTATTTGGGCCAAATATGAGCGAAAAATGACCGAAATTGAAATTGATTGACTTTGATTGCAGATTGAAAAGTGATGAAAATGAGGCAATTTTGGCCAAAAAGTAAGGCTATAGCCTTGGTACTTTGGCCAGAAATGAGCGAAAAATGACCGAAATTGAAATTGATTGATTTTGATTGCAGATTGAAAAGTGATGAAAATGAGGCAATTTTGGCCAAAAAGTAAGGCTATAGCCTTGGTATTTTGGCCAAGAATGACCGACAAATGACCGATATTGAAATTGATTGATTTTGATTGCAGATTGAAAAGCGATGAAAATGAGCCACTTTTGGCCAAATAGTAAGGCTATAGCCTTGGTATTTTCGCCAAAAATGAGCGAGAAATGACCGAAAGTGAAATTGATTGATTTTGATTGCAGATTTCAAACTGATGAGAATGAGCCATTGTTCGCCAAACAGTAAGGCTATAGCCTTGGTATTTTGGCCAAAAATGAGCAAAATTGAATGTCAGTCAATTTAATGGGACAAGGAAAAGTGGCAAAAATGAGCCACCTTGGACCAAAAGGTAAGGTTATAGCTGTGGTATTTTGCATTACAAGGAGCAACATTGAATTTCAGTCATTGAAATTAATGAATGTCTTCCTTGTTCACCTGTGTGCAAAATATCAACGCTATATTCTCATTTTTGATGCAAAGTTGGTGGAACGAAAGTTGGGGGATTTCCATCATTTACCAAGCCTCTAATGGCACTTTTTGAGGCAAAATAAGTAGAGATGGAAGTGGCCTCAGTCATATCAATTTACCGTGGATGTTATCTTAGTCCTTGAGGGAAAATTGACCCAGTGAGAAGTTGGCCCATGGTGATGAAGGTAGCAAGGCTATAACCTTGCATTGTGATGGGAAATTGACTGAGTTAAAACAAGCTAACTTTTATGAATACAACGATGATGTAACCTTACTTTATTATCCGAAACTTACAGAGTGAACAATGCGTTTATTTTCATCTATATACCAAGGCTATTACCATGCTTTTGAGCAAAAATCTGTGAAGGGAAAATCTGGCGCAGTTTCATAAATGTACCGTTGGCGTAACCTTAGTGAGGGGGCACACATATTGTGACAGCCTTTTAGTAGGAGCAACTTGGCATCACTCCCCAAAAATGTTTGACCATTCTGTTTTTCCAGTTCTTCCAAAGTGGCATTGTTATTTTCTTCTTATTTAGTTCTTAAAATTGAAATCAAACGAACCTTTGAATACATTTATTGCAAAAGTTCCGTACAATTTTATAATTTTTAGGGGAATGTCCTACGGAGCATATGCAGATAAATGCTAATTACTCGGTGTGCTATCAAGGACCGTTGAAAGTTTGAGCCTGTCTTACTGAAATTCCTGTGGACACGAGCTTATCACGTATTTTCCCTTCAAAACATTAAACCGATGTGTTGAACATTTACAAGAAAAACGCATCCCGGAAACATATTATTACTAGTCATCCGTCATCTCATTAACCGTCTCCATTATTTCTAATTTCTTTCAAGCGCATGGACAATAAAAAATGTCCAAAATCTTCGCATATATACTTGGGCGAGCCTAGCTACATGTCTAGTTTGGATCAATTACGTAGACCATGAAATAATGGTCTGGGTGGTACAAAGTCATTTGGAAGTATGACATCAATCCTCATATCCACTTAAAATACTACACGTATTTCCAAGATGAAAGTTGGGCGACGTCACGCTCGAGTGGGGTCAACTTGTGCTGTGACAGTGCGTGACAATGGGGCAGAGAGGGATCGAAAGCTGTTAAAATTTGAGTGGCCCACATTTTAAATGACCCCATTCTTGTGATCCGTTTTCTTATAAAATGTGTCGCTACGTAACTATCCTGGAAGCACCAGATTTTCGTTGGTGTTGGAAGTTTTACCCTTGATTTCCCTGCAATCTGGCGCGCTCACGACTTTGGATAAAAGCATGCGCATTTACAGCAAGAAAGCACGTGGCCGCGCTCGGGTGATCGTTTCGGAGACTTAAAACTTGGTCGAAAGTTTCTAGCGCTCGCCAGCAATAGCTAATCAAACAAAAGATCGTGGCATATTTTCGCGTTGATGCAGCTAGAGTAGAATTTGATAGATAATAACAAAAAGTCGATTACAAAAGTCGCGCGCACCAGATTGCATTAAATAGAAATCAGGCTCTTGTCTAGTTTGCTTCCTCGTAGGAACAGCTACCGTATCGGCCCTTTCTATGCAGGCCTTTTTTAACGCCGCTAACGGAAAATTAACGCAATTAAGAGCCGGCGCAAAAGGCTGATAAAACAAATGGTTTAATAGTGAGATCCGCCGAAGGCCATTGAATCACTTGAAGCAAATGATAAAAATCCCACTCCTCTTAAGTTTTCCATCCCTGCGCTTTACATGCACTCCATTCCCCCCTACAACAATGCTGTGTCACCCAAGAGACACTTGAAATTCTTGTGCAAGTGAACTTATCCATTCTAAGGACCTACTGAGGTTACCCAAGCGTGCAGGGTATAGATGAAGGAAGAACTGCAAATGATAAAACTTAAACAGTAATGCATAAACTATTGTTGCATTCTAGTATAACTTAGATAACTTCATATCTGCGTTGATTTATCACAAGAAAGAAATGGCTCAATCCAAATTGTTTATAATCGAGATAAAGTAGAAAATATGAAAAGAAACAGATACTGCTATATTGGATAGAAATCATTAAAATATTGTGGATTATCAAGGACTGCGTGTGTATGTATGCCTCTAAGATTGAATCTGTGCTTCTGTAGCATAGCTGTCAAATGTTTGATTAGCTGAGAACTCTGATCACGTCTATTTTCTCTCAACTTAATTGACCAATCAGCATACAGGATTCTGACCATCCATATGGTCCACAGCTAAACTTAGGCCCATTCTGCATGGGCATTGGTCAATTAGGTTGGGAGAAAATAGACCTGATCAGAGCCCTCAACCAATCAAAAAATTTGGCGGCTATGCTCGCCTATATAACCATGCAGAAAGATTCTAAAGATGGTTGTACTAGGAGCACCTATACAAATAAAATCAGCGCTACTCATTTCCAATCAGGAAACGATGTTTTCCCAAACTGAAACCGAGAACTTAAAATAACAAGACAAGCTATGCCGAAGAAACCCGAATAAAAGAAATCCACCCCTTTAGAACAATTACCCTGAATTCTCGTGATCACTCAAATCAGAACCTACCCCCAAAGTATCTTCAGGCTGTTATAAACATAATGCAAAATTTTGAAAGTGACTAGTTCACGAAGAAAGCTGGGAGTTTTTTCTAAATAAAACAAAACCACTTCTTAATGTTTACGGAGTAGGAAAAATTAATTATTGAGGATCACTACCCAAGAGTAGTTATTTTTAATTCTCTTACGAGAATCTTTCCAGCCTAGACCCAAATGGAGCTGCTTTATGCGGGATTCTGCTGCATATGCTAGTAACACATTCCCAAAGCTCATGAGAGCTTTCCTGACAATCGTAGGGGTCTACCACCTGGTAAGAGATTTTCTTCAGAACGTACAGTAACAGTCTTGCTAGACCCATGTAAATACAAAACCTTTTCGAGTGCGAACCATAATGGTGGCGTTTGAAACTACTATGCACCCAAAAAGCGAACAGGCACTGTGCTACGAAAAAGAGCGTCGAATCAACGCTTATTGCAATATTTACAAACGCTAGAAAGGATAATCATAAAGCTGCTAGTTAAGACTTACGTCCATCTATAAATATCGGATAACTTAGGCTGAAAAGAATTAAATACACGGTATCAAGCGACGATGAAATGTGTACAATGTAGTCATGATTAGTGGAAAGTAACAGCAAACACAGGTGTTACAAGACGAGGAATTGGTGATCGACGAATTCAATGCTTTGTGTAAGAATCATTTCTGTCCACTTAAGGCTAGCAAGGGTGTTTTCTTGGTTTCATTGTCATATTCATATATAGTCAGTTATCAGGGTGGGCAGATTTTAACTAGTACCATAATGTATCGCTGCGAACAGTGTGATAACCAAATAGTATTGTAGGATAATGAAGTTGCTTTACGCATGGCCTAAAATTCACTGTCTACAGGCAGACTTAGATTATTATACTTCTGTTCATATCTTTTCTAAGCACAGGCAAGGGGAAGAATAGGGGTGAGGCTGATGCAAGGTAATTGGTCATGTTAAGCGGCATAAATTCAATAATTTCCAGAGGAAACTGGACATGCATCAAAAATGGCACTTCTGCCACTCACAGGTCTCGATTCAACCCTTGTCTATAGCGCAAAATAACGGGTGGGAGTTGCACGAGGCATGTAAGTGTTGCATTGCATTAAAGGAACTTCTGGCTATCCTTGAACCGTATCTGAGGACCACATCTCAAGTCTATCAATCTTCTCCACTACAAATCCTTTGCTAGAGGGAAGGCTCACGAACAATCGGTATATCGAGGACTCAAATCAGTAGTCAATTGTACTTCATACCTAATCCCAAATGATCAAAGAACATAAGAAGTTAGTTGAAAATCAGTAAACAAAAGTTGAATAAGAATAATAATTGTAATAATAATAGATTGCACCGAAATGAATCATTGGCATCACAGGCAAGCCCGCCAAGAGGGGGAGCAGGTGGGACAGATTGCCCCGTGCCCTGATACTGAGGGGCCCCAAAAACAGTCGCACTTTCCAATAATCTCAAAGTGCAATTCCTGCAGTGTGGTCGCTTTCAACGGCATCAGGGGGTCCGATTTTTCCATCTGCTACGGGGCCACATACTACATGCTCTTGGCGGGTCTGATAACAGGTTGAAACTATTTGCGTGTAATTTCATCAAATAATGATAGATATCGAGTTTCACGGTTCATCTTGACGGGCAATTTTACAAAACCAAATGCACAGCATTCAATATGGGGCATATCCTTCGAATTCGTATGATTTCGTAAATTTCTTTACATAGAAATTATAGATGCTCGCAAGAAATCAGGTTATGATACCGCAATATCGAAACATTAGTCCTGCCTCCGCAACGCATATTCTAAGTCTTCGCCTTCGAACGTTCACTGCTTTAAGACCTATATGTGCACAAGTCGTCAAGAAAAATGTCCAATGAGACAGGTTAGAAAACAATTGAACTTTCCACATGACCCAAAGCTAGCCAATGAACGCGTGTGTTTTGAAAGCTCCAGTAGGTAACACACATCTCACCGAAACGGCACGTAAAAATTCACCATATACACTTTTTGAGGTATAAAATTCTCATAAACACAGATTCTACGTCATACGAATGAAATCTCTTGCGGTGTATACGGAGGAGGTGGCTCACATGGCGTTATAGTCTCTGGATCAGTCTTCTTTGGAGGAGCGTATGGTGGCAGTTCTATTGAAGATAGGGTGACCGTTGTTCTACCCGTATGATTCGGTGAACTGGTCGATGGCTGTCGTTGATTATTAGGCACGGAATCGTTTGTGTCTGAAACAAAATTGGAGATTGCAAGTGAAAAGAGTGCCAAAATAGTTGATGAGTGTGGCACAGTTATGATGGTAACAAATGCATTAAACGTCGATTTTAAAAGAAATTCGTTTATAAGAAAGTAGTACTCGATTGCTCAAAAAGTTATGAAAGTTAGGTACAGGATTTCTGACACCTGCTACAAAAGTTAAAAAGAGTCATATACTTCTAAAATTTCAATATTCACATAAGAAAAATCATCACTGCAACTTAATTGGATAGATTTCTTGCAATAATCAACAGTATATATTAGAGCAGGGGTGGACTGACAGATTTTCTCCCTGCTTCATGAAAGGGCCCCCTACTGGGTGTGGTAATTTATTTTTATTAACCAGGGATGCCCAGCATTTTCTCGAGGAGGGCCACTTTCAGAGTTCAGTTATAGGTGGCCGGGCACGTTATGGGAATTACAAGATACCTGATGATCATCTGCTTTTGTGCTCAGTTTTCAAACTGTGTATTTGTAAGAGAAACTGTTCCCACCTGTATGCGATCCCAAAAGAAAGAAATCATAACATGCATGCAGACAGCAGGGTAACATCCCTATTAATAAACATTGAAACATAATAAACTAGTGTTGTTAGCCAAATTCTGGCAGGTCATGCCTCTTTTTGCGAGCAGTGTTAAGTTAACTATTACCATAGAGATGGCATCACGGCTTTACAAGGGGGGGGGGGGGTGCGACAACGTCGTTCTGTGAGGTAGGAGGATCCACCATGATTGGGTCTGACGCGGCAGGAATTTTTTAATTTTGCCCTCTGGAATGGCTAAAAACGCATTTCCCAGACAAAATCATTAGGTAATAGTATAATGCTCAGGGACGCATCCAAGTCAGATTTCTACAGTGCAGAACTTAAAATAGAGAGGAAACAAATTCAATAGAAAAGTGATATATTTCCCACCGGCTCCCAGTGGAGCCTTGCTTGTACTCTGCAAGTCAGGCAGCTCAAATTGAAGCTCATTTCTCCTCTTTTTAGTTATACAGTTTGTCACCATCTTCAAGTTTCGAAGCAAGCATGGCGTGCTCATAACTCAAAGCGTCAAAATCGTGATCTTGTGAATGCCTCGGTACAATGCTCTCTTGCAATCTAAATAAATACACTAACTATCAACTTCGACCACGGCCCGGGCCACACCAGACATGACGGGCCACGCTCTGGACAACTCTATTCTTAACTATCCAGTGGAAAGAAAACGATCAACCAAGCTGCTGAGGAAAATAAGGGTCCACAAAGAATCTAGACAGGATGAGCCCGGATGCTATCGTTTCCCAGCATCCCTTGCCAGTCCGCCCTGTATCACAGTGCTATGTCCGTGAGGTGTCTGCCTGTCTGAGTAACATTCTAGTGATACGAAAACTTGACTACGCTTTCTTTTCTATTAAAGCCTTAAGAATATAATATCAAGTTTTGTATATATTTATCGATGCATCTTCTTTCTGGACTTCACAAGCGCTTCAGTATTGTGCCAATAATCCACTTCTGCACTTTTTAGTGGCGTACTTTTGCAAATCTTTAGAAAGGGCACCGGTGATAAATTTGCGGACTATCCATATTTATGCCCAAATGTTAACTTATCAACTTCAGGGGGCAATTACCCACCTCGTCCCCTAAGTTAACTATTGCGCAAAATAAATCACGGCTTAATTTCAAAATTTTTGGATTGGGAAAAAGGGAAACATCTTTCAGTTGGATGGGCAATGCCTCTTTACTCCCTTAGATTCGCACGTGGCAGCTCAACAGTGTCCAACTTGTGTGAATGACTACTCTTTCAAGTTATTTCAATCGGGTAAATATATTACGACAAACTTAAAAATGTTGCGGTCTGCGCACTAGAGAATTGACGAAAACTTGGATAAGGAGTGCGAAGATAAAATAGCTAAGGTTTTTTCCATCAAATTCAATTGGCTTTGAGGTGACATGCGATGGAAGCCACGTTTGCCCAAATCATTTCAACGACGTGATAGGTCATTTGGATTATCGTCTGAATTAAGGCTGTTCATTAAACAACGAACAGTCATTGGTGAACCTTCGCTTCGCCATATGCTTATCATCCTCAAATTCGACTTTGTATTCAGAAAAGTGAAAGGGGTCAAACGCCCCCGACTTCAAAACAAAAATGAACTTTAATGTAGTGTGACGGCAAGGGTGTCCTATTCTAACAGATTCTAACAGTCTGTTACGCAGTTTGTAGAGCACATTCAAACACATACGAAGCCATTAAGACACACTTAAGTATCGCACAGGTTTTAGGACTTTCCTTCTATTCTTGAGTACCGAATTATAATATCCGCTATCGTTAGCCTTAGAATTCCTTCCAACCTACCATATCTATCCCAACTCTCCCATTTATTAATTCTGAAGATTTTATCAGAGAAATTGTGTCTCTTCAAAGAGGCTGTTGTCATTTTCGTAGAGACCAACCAGATAGTTATTTAAGAATCGCTTACTATAGCGACTATTCGCACTACCTCCCTTCTTATCGACACTACATGATTAGTCAGTCTTCTTTTTCAGTTGTTTCTCACAATATCACTGTCTTATATTTTCCAGCTCCCTTCCCCAGTTGTTCCAGCACCTACTATCAATTTTCAAGCTATTTTCCAGCCCCCCCCCCATTTATTCCCACTCCCAAATAATTCAGTACTGAAAAGTACATTTGCTATACAACTAAAATAGGGTTTATGAAAGGGGTTCTGGATTACCCACAAGTCTAGACTGTCAGGAGTTAATCCTCTAAAGAAAAGTTCTGCAAATAAACATAGCTACTTTCTGAACACATTCCATAGGCCAAAAAGCCTTCAAGTCATGCTAGATTCCAGAACAACTTCACCTTCTAATGAACATATGTACTTCGCTATTTCTTTAATCTTTGCACCGGAATATGAGCTATGAGCTATGCTATATAAAATATCATAACATATCATATCATAACATATCATATCATATCATATCATATCATATCATATCATATCATATCATATCATATATCATATATCATATATCATATATCATATATCATATATCATATCATATATCATATATCATATATCATATATCATATGTCATATATCATATATCATATATCATATATCATATATCATATATCATATCATATATCATATATCATATATCATATATCATATATCATATGTCATATATCATTTATCATATATCATATATCATATAGTACTACATTACAATACATTATATCATATCATATTATATTATACTATATTATATTATACTATATTATATTACATTATACTGTATTATATCATATTATATATTTTATCAAATAGTATATACTATAGTACATTACAGTACTCTTGTATTATATTATACTACGTATATTATATTACATTATGTTATATTATACTACATCATATCATACTATATTACATTATATCATATTATATTATATTAAAGTATATTATACATTATGACTTTACTACCTTAGTATTACAGTTACTATTGCTATTACTTCAATTTGAGAATTTGAGTTTTTTGTTTTTTGTTTTTTTTTACACTTAAGTTGCAGACTTGCCAATTATGCACTGCCTTAATATAGTGAGGTGTATGATTGCATACTTAGATTGCATTAATATCATGAGGTTTCAAAAAAATTATATTACACATTATATTACATTATAGTATGCTACATTATATTTTATTATGTTCTATTACATTGTATCATATATTGGTATAACACGCATCCTATCTTAAATGAATTGTAACTTAATGTATGGTTATGAGATTCCTTACTCTCTTTATGGTAGGTTTTCCAGTAGCGCTCCTGAGAAGAATCTCTAATAAGAATTTTCGACAGCCCGGACTAGAAAATGCTAAGAAGTAAATATGCGGTCAACCCTTAAGCGGTGCTTTTTTTAAATAAAACATGATACCTTGGAATGGTACCGGTTTTGTGAGGCAAAAGCGGCAAGAAGAGGATGATCAAACAAATTGCTAATTGAATAAGAAGCAGGTGAGGAGGAGAGATTAGAAAGTAGAGGGCAAACAAATTGCTTTGTCATTGAAACTCTAACAGAAGAAAACTCCTGAATTATTAAAACAACGTTGGTAAATTCAGGTCATGTGACAGCTAAAGAAAAAGAGCTCGTACGATGACAGCAGACCGACTGTTGCTACCTTCAGAAAATGAGCAGAGGTCAGCAGTTCCAAGTTTGAAAAATGAATGTGATTGGTGATTTATCGGACGTATACATGAATGCGATTAGGAATTTTTCAATGCGGAAAATGAATGGGACCAGTCCAGGCGACCCGGTTGATACACGAATAGGACGAGTAGATACTCGACTCGACAACAGTTGTGTAATCGACATAGTTCGAGGCTAGTGCAAATCTTAAGGGCCCCCAAGGTTTTGAGGCCCCAAAGGGACCCCTCAGAAGTTTTAACAGGACAGTTCTTGCACTTATTGATGTCAAAAGACATTTACTAAGCCAACATTCTCCCACTTTACAGGCTGCTTGTTGCTTTCTCCTTTAATAATAAACCCTTTTCGTTCTGTTAAGAACTGAGGAAAAAAATTAAGCTTGAAGAGACTCCAAAACAAAGTATTCCTAAGGGTGCCAAACGGTTCTGTTACGCCGCTGTCGACAATAAATGTTGTCCGTGACATCCATGTTGTCTCAAAGCACTATCAGTCACAGAATCACGAGCAGGGCCGGTTTAGGTGGATCATAATATCAAGGTGGCTGGTTAGTAAGGCAAAAGTATAGCTTCAGGTAGTGGCAGAGTACACGAGAGCCGTCCAGAAGTACGCACGCTGTGAGCGTCGAAGGGTGGTAAAGCCAAAAGCATACTCAGGCGTAGAGGGTGGGTGGGTTGGTAAAAGTCAAAGCGTAAGTGAGATGCACTTACTTCAAAACGTGCGAATTTAGTGGATATTTTGCTCACTTTGTGGAAGGCTGCTGCTAAAAATGGCCAACCTTTTCTAGGAAGTTTCAAAGAAACCTTCGCATGCTCCTACAGGGGGTAGGGTGGGTAGGTAAAGTGAAAAGCGTACTTGTGCGTGTAGGGTGGGTGATTTGGCAAAAACATGCTGACTTTGAGCATACGAACTTTATGAATGACCCCAAGTTCTAGCTTCACCCAATGAAGGAAGGCCCATACGTTATGTGAATGGGACACATTGGGAAGCTGGAGCGGCTAAATTTCATAAAATAGGATACAAACTGGAATTCCGACCACATATTAATCACTGAAACCCCCCTCATGAAAATGGAATATATCAACCATCTATTACAATCCACATCGAGGATGGTTAATAACAAAGCATTACTAAACTAGCTTCAAATATGGCCCAGAGATGAATACAGACGGGGAACTATTACTCTATGTTATCTAAAGCACTGTCTTTCTTATGATCCTAGCAAGGACAGGTGGCTTGGTCGCAATTATATTCATACAAAATGGAAAGTAAACGGAATTTAAGTGATGTACAATATTCAAAACCACATACCTTGCTGTTCAGTTGCAACACATTCAGTTTGAACATCGGTCGAATATCTTTTGTACTTCTTAGCACGTTGCCACACAACAATTATTAATATAACAATGACAAGAAATACGATCGATAAAGACAATATCACTGCCAACTGTTTCGTGTCTGATATGGGTAGGGCTGCAATGAGAATAGGGATCATAATTAGTATTCTATCATAAAATTACCATAAATCCTCGAATTAGCCCCCATCCAGGGGATTACTTATATTTATACTAAATAACTTCATTTTTCATTATACATTTATTCTATGGATCGGGACGTATTCAAGGGGAGGGGTTTTGTGGGAGGGTTTATAAAATTATCAGACACATACCACATAGAAACTTAATTTGAAAAACTCCTTTTCACCATAACATCAAAAGACAGTAAATATAAGCATCAGTATATAATAAGGTGTTCATCATCTTCTGCTATGGGAGCATACTTGGGGGGGGGGCTATTCGAGGGGGGCATTTCGAGCAGGGCGAATTCGAACATTTACGGTAGGAACTTTCAAAAAGAAGAAGGAAGCATTAACCTCTAACTGAGTTCTACTATTTAGTTATTTATTGCTATTTTCCATCTGCCTTATCATTACTATCCATCATTTATACTAATTACTATTAGAGAAAAGGGAGTAGCCTTTTCTAGACCATACGCTTGCTTACAGAAAGCTCATATTTTATTGAAGAGGATGGGGGTAAGCTGTTTACAAGTACATATAGCATCTAGATACACATTCCTTAACTGCCAATATATACCAAGAGAGTACAGAAAAGTGTCCAGCCTTTCTCTAGGTGTCAATCTTTGATACCAAACCTTCCTCATTCAAGACAATAAAAAATAGCCAAAATTTTTGTATTGTTTATATTTGTAACAAATAGAAACTAACAATTATAACAATAATAATGATGACTAAAGCACAGGGTAACCTCTTCAACAAACGAGGGCCCTGTATCTATACTTGCTATAGACTACTATAAAAATGAATTACAAAGAAAAGAAATAAAACTATTAGGTAAGAATGTTCACTTTTAGAAGCATAAATCTATCTTAGTTATCCATAAAAAAGTATTTTAACTTATGTTTAAAAAGAAGGAATGAATCAAGCAGACGAAGGCTACTCGGAAGCCAAAAAGCCTTTTTCCTGCTTCTGTTTTAACTCTCGGGATTTACGCTGCATATTTGTTTTAACGGATGTTCTGAATATGATTATTCAAGGGTTTAACACGTGCATTCATTACTTCTAAAGATGTTCTCCTTAGGCATCAAAAGACCAGAAGACAAGCCATGTATTTCTTGTTGCTGTCGATCGACACTAGTTTGCAATCTTTTTGTTGTCTTCCCCAAATAATCCTTAAAGCTCTGTTCTGAAGTGATTCAAATCTTCCACTAAACTAGTTAACTATAGTTCCCTACTAAACTGAAATTACTTATATAAAATGAATTCGATCTAAAGATTAACTTTAAAGCAAAGTTCCAGACCTTGACCCTGGAACATTGCTTTAGAACAGTACTTTAGAGGACTTATATTTTTCCCACTATCATATTAGCCAAAAATTCTATTCAAACTGAATTGTCGATGAGAATTACGAAACCTTCTTCAAATAGGACAAAGAAAGCAAGATCTTCCACCGGGTCTCAGCGGTGGAACCCAGACCTTTTCTGGGCTCTGGATACACACTCAATAACTCACAACAACATAGTTCACAATACAGACAACGGAAAAATTCATAACAAAGTGATCGTATTAAATAAAGAGATAATACATGTTATCTTGTTCCTTATCTCCCTTAAGTGGCTCGCAAACTTGAATCATAGGAAAATGATTACGCCAAGCAACGCATAATCTAATTTTCATCAATAAAGTTATAATGGGAGGATACAGTCTTTTTCAGCATGTTTATAATTTCCCCCAACACCGTACAATTACGCAAAGAAAACAAATAGTGAGTACTATTTTACGGAACGGTAAAAACGATATGATGCGGTCAAGCTCTGGAATGCCTCTCTAAACAACATTTTTATTTCTGGTTCGAACTGATAAGTGACAATACAGGACTACAAAACATTACATTTTCCTAAACGTGCTGTGCATTCCTTTGGCAAAAACAAATGAAATTAAACTATTAGAAATCGTACGGAGTCTCAAGGCCTCAAAACGGCAAGTCAAGATAGCTTTCATCGGCACTTCTTAATATGTCATATCGCAAAGGCATTCCATGAACCGTTATTTAAATTAAGACAGATAGGCAGTGCAGTTAAAAGTTCAATATCTTATTGTGCAATACCTGAATGGAACAGCTTTCTAAAACACACGCACGTTTCTTTAGAAGAAAGTAGTATATGAAAAACTGCACTGCTCGGCTACTTAAAATGTTAAGAAAGTTTAGTACAGAATTTCTGAGGCCTAGGAAAGCTGATACGTTGATACACACTTGAAATTCCAATTTTGACGCAAGCCTGTCTTCCCTCATTGCCCATGAAACCTACGCATTCGAGTGCTGTATTTGTGTACTGCTTCTGCTTGTCTGACTGCGTAGCACCGCAGTGGTACCAAAACTCGAATATTCTCGTTAAGGGAGCGGTCATTATTTATGACCGGGGTGGGGCCTGAAGATAAATGGTGGGGTAACTGCAAAACATAAGCTGTGTAAGGTAGGGTAGAAGAATAATTTTTGACTACGGAGGTAGCGTAAAAACATACCATATTTAAGCATAAATGTACCCTTGTTTTACTGTTTCCTTCGGTGGGGCAAAGCAAATTTGACTTTAGCAAATGGTGGGGTAAAGTTTTTCTGAGGGAACATAACTCTTCCTCTTCAGTCCCTACCCCGAGTGTAAATAGTAACCGCTCCCTAAGAAAGTCTAAAGAAAGCTTCAGTACTAACATCACATGACTGTTGGGAAAGTTTTAGTACTCGGTGAATTGGGGGGCTTTACCAAATTTCAACAAGCAATTCGGTTGTTCTATGCGTGATGGTTGGTCATAGTCAACTCTATTTTTATGATATGCAAATAACTTGCTGTTACTACCAATTGCCCTCATTGATTCCCTAAGCTCTGGAAAACAAAGTTGGTCAAAATGAAATAGTTGGTCATTTTTTCCAGACGCCCTCCTTCCCAAGCACCTTCGCTGGTTTTCAGTACGTTCCCGCCCTTTCGTGCAATTGTGAAACTGAAATTTCAAAGAAATGAAACAAGCTTGGAAATCAAAGTTACTCATACTTACAATCTGGACAAGTGTATTCACAGCATTTCCCCGGCACGATTTTGTAATCGTCGCAGGTTGGTTTTATGCATCTGACGTTGATGCAGCGCTTGGTACTGCCTCTGGCGCACGTACACTGCAAACATCGTTCACCGGACATGACAGTAAACGAATGGCCATTTTGCACTATGCCCCCAGAATAATCTCGGCATGACGACAAACTGCTGGCAGCTAAAAGGAAAAATAACACAAGCGTTAATTTGAGGTAAGGGTAACTGGAAAAAGGGTAATACAAAGACTAAAACACAATAAGGTATTGCCCATATCTAGTTGCGAAGTGGATGGGGAAAAGGTGGGGTGGGGAGCTACAGCCTCTACAGCACAAAATATCTATAGGAAATTTAAGACCTTTGCTACTTTGCCGGTATTTTTTGCACCACATTAGTTATTTTTAAGAGGCCACAATGATGGAGCATAGTCTCCGAAAAATTTTGCCTTTAGCCATCAAATAACTGCTTTCCACTATATAGAAAATAACGAAAAAATAATAAAGATATTGCCAAATGTAGAATAAACGAGGAAACCCTGTCAAAGAATTACAGAATAAAACATACAGCGAATGAATTAAATAAGGAACTTGACAATACACCCTGTTGCAAACTGGGAACTGAGAACCACAAAATCCTATATGAAAGAAAGGAGAACAAAAGAGTGCACAAAAAATTGAACATCTTGTACGACTTGGACATTTCCGTACCCTTGGGTGCCAAGTAGAAGGGAGGGTTGGAATGAATGGGGGGAGGGGTGGTAGAAATATCCCAAAAAGCGAAAAACGTATTAACTATACTAAGCGTACATATACTTAACTATTAAGCGTACTTACGAATTAACCTACTTAAAAACCAGCCTACTTAAAATTAAATGAAAATATCCTAGGTGGACAATCTTTGAAAAATAAATTTGCGGTGGGAGGACGTCTATTAGGCACCCAAGAGTAGACAGCTCAGCTAAGGGAATGCTAATAGATACTGCTTTATTAAATAGGCTATGCCTCAACCTAATTATGGAACAAAATGTTTAGGATATTCATTGCACGACATTCATTACTGCTTCACAGTCTCTAAAAGAACCCAAAAAACATTCGCATGTCAAGCTAAACAATCTGAATTCTAAACCTCCACCTACTAAGAAGACAGACGCTAAAATGAAAAGTGGGAGAAATGTATGTTTATTTAAAGAGACAAGAGATAAGCCCGATGTTTAATAACTGTAAAAATTGAAATAAATCTTTAATCTTCTACAAACTTGCAAATATTAGCAAATTTGAAGAGTTTTCTTCAATTTGATAAACCACAATGTTAACGACTCCAAATAAACAAAAACTTAACCAAGGAAAATTTGAAGAAAAAAATCCTTGTGGATTCCATTCATATCTCAAAGGCATTGATGAAAGATTTGGCTTAAGACGAAGTAAGTATCCAGCGAAAATGTATCTCAGTCTTAATACATTACACACTTTTTTTCCAAGGAACCACATTATAAGCAACCTACATGTAGAATGCCGAAATATTTAAAGAACTTATACTACTAAAGGAAAAGTCCTTAAGGAATTTTCAATTTGGAAAATTTTTATAACACCAAACAATCAAGAATTAGGAAGCTGGTTCCATGCAGTTGCAGGCAAAAACCGTATATACAATCTGCTATGCTAGTATTAAGTCCTTCATTTTTCATTGATCTTACGTTACAGCCAAAATCAAAGGTAGAATTCAGGACTTTAATGTGTCTGTACCATTTTTATGGCACTAATTGTGAGGTCAAAATTAAGAAGCTGTTAAGGAACTTGAAGTACTACAATTTGATCAGTGGAGGTCAAAAAATAAAGGAACTTTTGGAACTATGCCTTGAGCTAGGTTCCTTAAAAAAAGCGTATAAACCATTGCAAATCTTGAATGTAGTCGATAAACTAGCTGAATCTGCAGGGGAGCCGAGAGGGGGCAGACTGCACCATGCCTCCTGCCTAAGAAGACCCCCAAAGTTATGAACTTAGTTTTTAGCAACTGCAATAGATTTCAAAATTTTATAACGACTTTATCATGTGTCCTGATTTTTCATTTGGCCCGGACCCGGCAAAAGCTCTAGGAGGCCATAAGTATGTGTAAATTAGCATACCTGCCAAATGTTTCAGAGCCCTTGAGGTCTATTTTCTCCCAACCTAATTGACCAATCATCATGCAAAACAGGCCTAATCTTAGCATGTGTGGTCAGAATCCTGCATGATGATTGGTCAATTAAGTTGGGAGAAAATAGACCTGACAGGATTCTTAAACATTTGGCCGCTATGCTGTGCAAATTAAACTTAACCTGAAGTCACAACAGAACCCAATGTTTCAAGTAAAAAAATCCCCATTCCTCTTCTAATAATCTAAGGCATAACCCTACTATTGCACAATTGGAAACATGTCGAAACGAAGGATCAGATAAATGTGAAATAAGAGTCACAACTGAGAAAATGGCACTGCTTTGTAGTAAAAACTGAGTTTCCATCGTCCGTGCCAAGTACAAAATATAAAAAACAACCTTCGATACTGAAAAGGCTGTTGAAGGGGGGGGGTGAGGGTTTATTTCTATACATGTTTTTTTATATAAGGAAGTGGGTTTATATGAAAGTAGTACTCGACTGCTCTACAGAGTTAAGAAAGTTCAGTACTGAATTTTTGAAGCCTAAGAAAGCTGATAAGAAAGCAAAGTCATAGACTTTTGAAATTCCAATATTCACGCAAGAAAGTCATCCAAATTATTTAATTTGTATAGATTTCTTGCAGTGACCTATGCATTAGAGTGTTTTGTTTATGTAGTGTCTGTCAGTATGTGTAACACTGAAGTGCTGCACAAATTCGGCTATCTTGCTAAGACAGTCTCATAAAGCTTCAGTAACTAACTTATGACAAGCTCAAAATGTTTCAGCAATGGGTTAAAAAATTTTCTTATAAAAGAAACGTAGGTAATAGCAAAAATGTCTAGTCTCTATGGGAAGTCATTCTGCGTGATGCAACCAAAACGAGGCTACAAGTCAAAGAAAAATATTGCCGGAAAGTGGTAGATATGCAACAATCGCTTAGCCAGCTAACCTTTCAAAAAAAGAGCAACCAAGGCAGGTTTAAGCAACAACAAACTCCAATACGAATCAGATCTTAGAGTATTAACAAAAAGTGATAAATATACTGTATATATCGGTGGCTTTAAACAAACCATAGCACATCTTGTAGCCATATGAAATTTCGGAGGGAATTTTAAACAGATTTATGTGGCGGAATTCGTGGCTCACTTTGCCCTAACCCTATTTCCGAGTATTACCTATACCATGGTCTATGGTCTCCGGTTACGAGCAAAATGGCTTACAGCCTAGATAAATCAGGAAGCAACGTGCGAGGATGGTCAACATTCTTAACAATAAGAGGCGAGATAATACTGCCATATCAAGATGCTCTTTTCAAAATCGATAACAACTGCTTTCCCACGCCGATCCTGACCACATAATTCATTCGAAATAATATGCTTTTGCAAGTATTAAAATTGGTTTTGTCTCCCTTTAAATACCCCGTGAAAACATCACCTGATATCCGGGGGAAACCAGAGATAGTCAAAAAGGAAGTCCCCCTTTCATGGTAAACATACCTGATCAGCTGACTAAGGAAAAAACACAGAAACATGGGCAATTGGTAGACAGTAAACTATGAAAGAATGCAAGTCAAAGGAAAAGCAGGACTACGACAGCGTTTCGATACTTTTGAGCAAGCAGGCTAACTAGGGTGACTTAAGAGGCAGAGCCTCATTGCACTAGTTGCCAGACAGATATAAACAGTACAAATACCCAACTGAAAGTAAATATATATAATGATCATAGTTTGTTATATATATATATATAAATATATATATATATATATATATATATATATATATATATATATATATATATATATATATATATATATATATATATATATATATATATATATATAAATATATATATATATATATATATCTATCTGTGTGTGTGTGTCTGTGTATGTGATATAGTATACAGTATTACAGTATTATTAATGTTCTAACTATGTATATAAAACTATGCATATGTAAGTGAGAGGCAATAACTCTAAAGCAACTTCTACTATACTAAAGTGTTCAACAATGTAACGGAGGGTCATAAAATAAAACATAAAAATAACATTAACTAAAAAATCGCAAAAATTATACCATACTCGCATATTCAACGGTTGGTTTCACGTGTAACAATCATAATAAGTATAATAATACTACTAGAATTTCTATCATATTTATAATAATATATTATAACATATGATATTATAACTTAATAGTATTAGTAAAAGCAAATTCCTACCACAATTACCAGACACTAGTGCGTCATGATCTCCCATCTTTTGACATATACTCCAACGTATGTTTACAAGCTTCTTTTATTTAAGAATTACTACGCAGAATTAGTTGGTGGCCTAAATGATTTAAGTCTAATAGTCGGGGTGGTCGATGTTTACACGAAAGCAGTCTCTTCTCCACACACGGAGAATGCAGGGGATTCTCAATAAAAGAAAACATTAGATTTGTATAAGCAAATAAAATCAATGGATTGATATTAAATGAAGATAACAATTGAAAAAGTTACCACGAGAAGACATCATATCTACCTCTTACACAAGAATTTTGACGCTCAAGTTCGTGCACGTGAGATTTAAGACCAGAAAAGACCAGGAAACCAACTTATCTAGTTAAAATCATCTAGTTCAAAGTGTGTTGTTCTAAACCTATCTATTGTCCGCATGATCCAACTGCGGACATGATAAGGGGGTGGAACATCTCCCTTTTTCTCCTAAATATGTAGCGGTTTCTCCTATCTTCCCCAGAAATTTTGCAACTTTTCCCAACTCCCTTAAACCATTTCATGATTTTTCCTTCCTACCGTCTTTAGCTAAACACTGGTCATTTCCCTTCTCCCCTAACAGTACCACCCCTGATGATTGCAACTTGACATGAAAATACATTCCTCGTCGTATATCGAGACCTAAAGTAACTTTATTTGGTGTATGGTGAGCAACTGAGCACCAAGCAGAAATTACCAAATCAAAAACATCATGGTTTTGCGGCTGGTGGCTGAATAACGTGAGATTTAATTTTTCTAGAAGTTGCTAAACTTCCCTTTGTTCATCCATGTTTCCAATTTTGTACAGTCTAATAAATTATTGGGAAAATAAACTTTGAGTTTAAAAGCATGTGCGATTGGGTGGTCTGGTGGGCGAAGTCGTTCTCTTTAGACGGGGAGCAGGTAATGCCTCTTCGAACTCGACCACAAGAAATTGATAGCATTGCTCTAATAAAAATGCTTTCCGGCGTGATTGTAAAACAACACAAAAAGAACTTGACAATCATTTTTAAAAATCTGTAGATGAATTAAAGGCTTTCGTTCAAATCATCATTTCTTCATTTCCAATGGAAACCAATAAAAAATTCCGAACTGCCAATGAACAGTCTTTTAGAACAGAATGCTACCGACACAAATTTCTCAACACAATTTTGTGATGCATGTAGGGCGAACAACTTCCCTGCCTCAGACGTTGGCTATCTTGAGACCTAGCCCGACACAGACACACACAAACATCTCAGAAAATTGTCTTTTAATCCTAAACTGGGGCAATATTCGTAAGGGAACAACACACCTGGAGAATAATCGCCGACAAATTTTTTAAATATCTACATTTCTGACATGATATTTCAGGGCACTAGCATAGAGTGTAACGAAACAGCTTCCTACTGTCAAGAGGGATACTCAACAAAACTAAACTAGGAACAGAAAAATAAAGCTTAGTTCTAGTATAAATATAAGAAAAGAAACATATAGATAAGTATTGGATATTAAAATTAATCGCTTTAAGTTACTGAAAATTAAATGAACAAACTGTTGTGTGAGAAGCTAAACAATTCTTGCATGAGAGTGAGTAACTCGACAGAAAGCAACCACGAATCGCAGAATATCTTTGCAAACGTACCTTTATATCTCCGTTTTCCGTACACTGCCATATCAAATTGTCAGTTAAAAAGATTAAAGTCCTTGTTCTTGTCGGAAAACTTTACACTTTTGAAGAAAACTGTGTACTTCGTCAACAGCCACACATTTCGATCACGTTTCAGCGTTAGAGTATCTTGCAGGTGCGAGATTCAAAATAAAATTCAAATTATCGAGTCGCCTTGTTGTTTAGAAGGACTAAATGTGTCATTTGCATTGTCTGTCATGTTTTATGGTATAACCTTGGTTGTCTTGTTAACATTCCCTAACACCCTCCTTAATGTGATGTAAGCAAACGTCTGCTACCCCCGTCTATGTCTGCTCAGTGAATTGGGCTTGATGCTAAACTCCGAGCTCTACCTTGTGAAATATCATTCCACTAGTAAATGACCAGAGTATCGACGGAGGTTTGAAAGCCGTATGTATGGCAATAGTTAATTTTGGAAGAGATCATTGGAACCCAAAGAATACAAACGGGGGTCTGTTTCTCAAGCAAAAATGTTTGGTGAAGTTTTCGCCAAAAATCGCTCACCATTACGTAAGTGGTTACCAAGAGACAAGAGGTCTTATAGTTAACTTTGTGATGTGGACTTGATTATCGGCAAAGACAGTAAGAAGTCGCTACGATATTCATATGTACGTACTTCCATTACAGTATGCATTTGATATCAAACACTTCAAATATTCTAAGCACTTCCTTCTAAAATCGCAAAAAAAGTAAAATACACAAATAAAAGGGGCACGGACAAATCGGTGATGACGTAATCTCCCTCTTCTATGTATATCGATGGGCATAAATCGCATCTTTGAACGGTCACAAATACCACAAGGAAATTAACAAAAGAGGACTGGAGTTGTCTAGAGGTCAAGCTAATGTGCGAGTAATTTCCATAATATTCAAAGTCCTATTTGGCTTTCTTGGCCATTTGATAACAAGAATATAGGCCCATTTGTGCTTTCAGGCTATTTCTTTATGGAAATGATGATTCTGCGATGACACTAAATTAATTGCAACTCCATTTCATTTTCGAAGTACTCCACATGCAGTCATAAACTATACTTTTCCTAAGTAGTTTGTAACTAGGTAGTATCATCGTTACATACATACATACATACATACATACATACATATATATATATATATATATATATATATATATATATATATATATATATATATATATATATATATATATATATATATATATATATATATATATATATATATATATACACAGAGAGAGAGAGAAATTCAAAAATATACTTTCTTCTGTTGTAACCGTTTTGATAAATTATCTTCATCAGTACATGAAGATAATATATCGAAACGTTTACAACAGAAGAAAGTATATTTCTGAATTTCTCTATGTTTTACTTATATACTTAGTTAGTGCGGCTTTGACTTATTATATATATATATATATATATATATATATATATATATATATATATATATATATATATATATATATATATATATATATATATATATATATATATATATATATATATATATATATATATATATTTATGGAATGTTGTAATTCATCTCTTGGATTATATCTAATCTTTAAAATATACTTGGTTAGCTGTAACTTCTTGACGCTAACATACATGCATAACATAAATATACTTTAAGCAAGCGTATCGCTTTTCTCATCGCACTTGTTCTCACATAAACCCTTCGTAGCGTAAAAAATGACCGTGTTTGTTTGTTAGAAAATCTGTCTGTAACAAACAGTGACGATACAATTTGGACACGATATATAATTATATTAAGGAAAAAGTTGATGAAGCTTGGCTAGAGGTAATCGTTAAGGAGGAGTGGTTAGGAGGCAACGCCACCAGCCTTAACATTGAATAGGACCTTCCGCAACAAGTTACCCATTCACCATTAATGTTTCATATCTAAATATCGACGCCAACCACTCCTAAAAACAAGCACAATTATTTAAGAAACTCGCTAATGTTTTCCTTTTACTTCATAAAATTCCCAGGTCCGCGTGGGTCGATGTTGCAGGTAGGTGCATTCAACTTTGAAGTCCGACCTCGAGGTTCAGGGCACGAAGAGCTTCAACAGAGCAATATGAATTGTATCCAGATATATTCTTTAGCTCTTGCAATTCTTGCATGAAATTCAGTAAGTGCGAAGTGATGGCCTTAGTATGGCTAATGCAAAACAGGAGCACAGACTTCATTCCAAAATATATGTTCCTTATTAAAGGAAGGTGTCATTTGACTTTATTGGTAAGAATATTGGAGAGTGCGCAGTGATGTATAAAGTCAAACAGGCTCTACCTAAACATAGCAATGAAATCACAGAAAATCTCGAGAAATATATTCAAATTTAAAAATGGAGATTATCGGCTTGCGAGTAAATTGTAATTTCACAAAGCACTTTCCTATAAAAAACGTGTATAGTAAGCTTCAACTGGATTCTAACATAAGAAATAAAACTCTTACTTTTTTTAATGGCCATAACTGAGAAATACAAGTGCCAAAATTGCTCACTTTATCCTACTTTTGTACACTGCTTTCAACTGCTGCTTTTGGGGGACAAAGGACCACCCCTCTTTTCTAGCTCCTTCTCAATATTTTACAGAAGAAGCTTAAGAAATTCTAAAGAATTTTTGCTGTGGTGATGGGAGCAGTAAAATTCAGTGATAGAAAGAGTGAAAGAAAGCATGCATGTAAATTGATGGGAAGCCTGCCTAGATATTAGCTCACAAATCCAACGGCTATAACATTAAGCAAACAACTGGCCTAATATCAGCTATATAAACCCTAGAAATATCTCGAAATAAGCGCCATTATTTATATTGTAAAACGACAAAGCAATACGTCCTGGAAGAGCACGTTATCAGCAATTCAGAATATCGATAAAAGAATCCTATAAATAAAAGGAAAAACTGGACAGGCTAATGATGAGAAATTCAACGTCAACGAACCGTCAATAGAACAACTGTTGCGTCACATGGCATTAACCAAGTCTTTAGTAGAAGTAATTTGGTGGGGATAACAAGGCATTATACCAATCCTATCTTAGCACAAATTCTAAGAATGTTAAGAATAATGCCATAGCTACAAGAGAAGAAAAGACACAAAGCGAAAGGCCAGCCTCGACATGAATTAATAAAAACGCCTCTGGCAAATGAGTTACAAGAAAAACATCATCAACCAATTTCGTCATATCAGTTTCGACTAAAACGATACGAAGACATAAGGACACTAAAACCTGACAAAAATGACAACTAATCTTTTAAATGGGCAACATGAAACAACGTCAATTAACGTCTCTCGTGCATCTCAAAATCTCCGCGGGAAAGTGCAACCATTGAATACACATATCAAACTCCATAACAAGAAGGGGAGACACTTTCAGCTTTGAAGAAATTCTGCTCCCTCCAACTAATAAACTTATCATGTTCTATTTTGTAAAGATCTCTTTAGTAATTAAGCAACAAAAAGCAAGCTGTGTAAACATAATTGATAAAAACTTTATTTTATGATCAAAATTACATAGTGCATTTAAGAAACTGCTAAGATTCGATGAATTTGGTAAAGAAGTATGGGTGATGTAGTTTCACGGCAAGTCTGCGTCAAGAGGTAATTTGCTAACTTCTTGCCATCCTTCAAATCCATTTTGCAATTAAACGAGTACCTTAGTTCAGGGACTGCCTTACCTCGACATGAGCAGCTAACACAGGTCCATTTCGAGATTGTCCAAGGAAAGGAGTCCCATCATTATTCATCAATCCGATTCAACGCGACATTTGCTGTTTTCAACTTGTGCAACCAGTGCCTATTTTATAGTGGTCTCGGAGAATGACAACGAGGTATAGGGAATTTAGAAGAATCTTCTGGTAATGTTGAAACTCTTAAGTCCTTCTATTACTGTTTTACCATCATTACATACGATGCCCATTTAGTATAACACTTCATGTTAAGCCAGAAAGACCAGCTAGCAGAGGCACTAACTCTATGTTCTGTATACCATCCATGACGGTGCATTAGATTTCTCTATGGTTATTTCAAAGAGCCGGTCATAAAAAATTTGAAAGTTTGTTGCCGCATATTCATTGTATAATCTTTCATCTTGTCGGGTCAGCTCTCCTTTTGACAAGTTACTGCTTGTTGGATCAAAGATAGCTATCAAAGGCTCTGGCACACAGTCCTCTTCATATTCCTAACTAGGGTTTGTTTCACTTCCACAAGCAGCCTTTCTTACCAGTACTGGTATGTAAAGCATTCTTGAATTCATAGCATGGCAAGCTGGTGAAAATTGCTGCCTCTCTCTCAGTTTTATATAATGCTGCTCACTCCCTTTACTTTAACTGAGGCGTGAGGAATCTTCCGACGAGGAGACTAAGATACGGGTAGCAGGGTACGTGAACTGCTAAATGGCTCTGACAAAAAAGATTTTCACCTTCTAGTGGGAAGGGGAACTAGCGTGCTCCAATGGGGGGCTATAGCCTCCTAGCCCTCCCCTGGCGTTGCCCCTTAACTGCATGCGTGCACGCATGGAAACTATCTTTTGCCGGCGTGAGATCTCGCCAAAACTGTCATACTCCTCAGAGTGAGTTACATCTATCATTGTCAATGAAATCTCAGGTAAATTTGTAACACCATCACTCCATTTGTGGTAGGATAGAGCAAATCAATCTGGAAGCCGTTTGCCACCAACAAGCATTCACTTTGAGGGCTACTACGCTAAGTCATGGGAATCCAGTTTTTGAACATACCAAAAGACCAAGAAACTTTGTAAAATGCACACTGAATAACGTTTTTGCGTGCCAAATATTCTGTCTTCACGAACATTCCGGGGTGAGTTGACTGCCAGGATTGTTACATAAACACACAATCGGCCCGATATTCTAATATTTCACATTGCAAAGTTCAAATTAAAGCCTTTGAATTGATTGCCGAATTGTTAAATGATAGGGATTGGAACTTCCACAGTTTAAGAAAGTCGGAAAAATACAGTAAGTACACACATTTCTTCTATGTGGTGCGCACATTCCTTTTTACGGGATATGCAGTCCTTTTACGAGATGCGCACATTCTACGCAAACGGCACACTGAAGGTCTTCAGTGCG